>JAQFVV010000004.1:14213437-14578960 GCA_028023455.1 Epiperipatus broadwayi
GATAAATTTTGATGGATAATCAAATAATTTCAAACAATGATATAGAACTGTCTATTAACTGAATTAAATGCCTTGACTACATCACAGAAAAGAATAAGTAAATCACTCTTTGTTCCTAACACATTTCTTGTATTTGCCTTGCAATAAAAACCATATCTATTGCACTTCTTGATTCTCTAAATTTATATTAGTCTCCAGTAACCATTCATTATGATTGGAAGCAATCTATTTAACAAAAATCTTGATAGTAGTTTTGTTGTAGTGCAAAATAATGATATTCTATGATATTTTCTGCTATTTTGTTTATTTTCCTTGTTTTTAAAAATTGGAACAATGAAAGCATCTTTAAGATCAGGTGCTTTATATATTCTTAAACTTTTTAATATTTTGAAACAAATATATCACCCCATATTTTAAAACATATCTATATATTTCATTTGAACCAGCAGACTTTCAATTTTTAAAATTACAAAAAGCTATTTTAACTTTATAAAGCTGGATTCATTGTCTAAATCTAAATGAATGGATAAAATCAATATAATATTATAAGTTGCCATCTCAATTCTTATATCATCTGTTCAATGTATCATTGTCATCATGTAATAGTGTGTCATTACTATATATAATAGGACCCTGATATAATTTCTGAGATGCATATGCTGCTTTAAATGCATCAAAAAAGATTTAGAATGACCATGATTAATAAATGTTTGTATTTTCTTTGCAATTTAATTCACCATCAATTATGTTAATTCTTATAATAATTAATAAAACAAGACACAAATTGTGTAACTTGCTTTTAATTTTGTATTATAATGTTTATTAAGGGAGCTTGCCAATAGCCCCAATCAAGCTTTAATTTATGTGCTAAAAGAGAAAGAATTAAAAATCTCTATCGGAAAATCCTCACTCCCAGACCAATTGTTTTTGATCTTATGGCTCACCTCAGTGAGAAGCAAGGACTCCAGACACTCCTCATTCCAGACCAATTGGTTTCAAGCTTATGGCTCACCTCAGTGAGAAGTTAAGTCACTGAGGTGAGCCATAAGCTCAAAAACAATTGGTCCGGGAATGAGGAGTTTCTGATAGAGATTTTCAATTCTTTCTCTTTCAGCACTTATAAATAAAAGCTTGATTAGGGCTATTAGTAAGCTATCTCTAGTAAATATTTTAATTCTTGTTGTTGTTTATTGATCTTTTATATTTATTATGACGTTTCACATTTAATATATTATTCTACGAAGAAAAAAATCTCACATGTTTATTTTTAATCAAATCACTGATAATATGGGTCATTGACAGAAAATAATATAGATTTACTTGTATCTGTAACACACTACTTAAGAGAATTCCATGCTTCAGTAATATGATGGATCTAAAGAACCAAATTTGCAATTTTAGTGTTCTACAGCTATTGAAATTTAGTACATGTAGGAAACACTTTTAAAGAACAAGTATCAATTTTCTTCTGAATATGACTGGAATAATATCTATTTTAATTCAACTATCTTGGAGTATATTAATCTATAATCAGTCCAATAATGCTCTTGTCATTACTTGTGCAATGGAAATTTCATTGATTATAACATCTGAAAGATAACTATGCAATTCAATCAATATTCTAAGAAAGTAAATTTCTTTAACGATAAATTTTATATTTATTATGTAAATAAAAGACTACTATTTCATTTTATTACTTCATTTATTAAATTTATTTTGGGGAGTTTGGGATTTCCTTTCTTTCTTGCTTCATCATCCATGCATCTTCACCAGAATATAAATGGAAACCTTTTCATGGAATAAAGGTAGTGATCCAAAATATTTTTTTTTCAAATTACTTGGATAATGTTGTAAGGATATCTACACATATATTTGCATACATATGAAATGAGGCATCCTATTACATATGGTTGCCAATTTTGGACTATAAATTAGCTGGCGTCATATTTAATTCAAATAATGTAAATTACATATTTGAATTCTTGCATTTTATTACATTTGAAAACCTGACACATGAGACTTCTGGATAATCAAAATATGCAGTTATGATTTACAATTGAGTATAGTTAATAGTAGTCTTCAGTGTAATAAAATGTCTTTGGGGCATCACTTCTCTTTAATGTCTATTTGCAATTAACAATTGGATCACTCAATACTCTGCTCACATTTCCTTCTTCTAGAAAATAATAATCAATAAACATCAAGATAGATTGTCTTAAACATCTTATACAATTTGATTATCTGCATATGTAGTGTTCTTTCTTTAAAATCTTATACCTATATCAAAACATGATCATTTCAACCTTTTATCTCTCTGTCTTTACCATAAATATTATCAATATTTAAATATTACACTTAATCTTTATTTATTCACTAAATTATCTCTCAGATAAATATAACTCTATCATCAAAGCTCTTTTCAATCATACTTATGGAAGATTTCAACATACATATTCTGAATTCCTCTTATAATATCCTTATCTTATTAATGAAAATTCAATGAGTGCTAAAGCAATGAATGCTGAAGTCACTTTTCCTAAGAATGCTCTTTCATTTTATACCAAAACATTTGCAATCCTTATTGGCATGTTGCTCTACTTGACAGAGATATCCATATGATTACTAGTCACTCTCTTCAAGCAATTACCATCTGTGACCAGCTAAGCTTTTAACATCGAATTAATTATTGCTTGAAATTCAACCCATTCTTCAATACAATAATACTGTTAGACATAACTTAAAGGCTTCTGCACCAGAAGCAGTTTTCTCTAAAATATGAATCCTTTTTAAAACATCCATCAATCTTTCATTTCATTCCATTGGGGGTTTACCTTGCTTTTGTTAATATTATTAGCTTAGTTATTACATATTATACAAAAAAAAATCACCCATGATTTTAACCAAAGAACTTGATATGCTGCACCAAAAACTTGATATGATCCTGCCTTCATCTCATCTATTATCCATCTTAAACAACAGTACAAAAACAAATTTCTATTTGCTTAATACCTCTCAATTGAAAATGCAAAAATCTTTTTGACCAATGGTTTAGTTCATCCAGTGGATACATCCACTGGGTTCTCACTGTCAAAGTAAAAATAATTACTCCTTCTTTGCCATAAAATAACCATTCACTGTATAACTGATGCTTCCTTTGCTATTCTAACTTTTTAAGACCAAATTTCAATCCTCCTTTCTTTATATTGATACCCATTCTAGTCATGGAATTAAAGAGAATGATGTTAAACTCTTTACAAAATAGTATCCATCCTAATCTTCATATAATCTCTAAATTCATACTTACTCACCTATCAAACTGAACAGCTGTACCCAATTTTTTTTGCCTCTTTTCTAAAAAAAAAAAATTCTGACCATTCATTTAAATAATGTACACACCAACTCCATCATTCCAATTGTAATTAAAACCATAGAGATCACCATTAAAAATACAATGCACCATTATGTTACTATCTATTTTAGCTTTTAAATATCATCCATTATTGCAGCCTTTACCTTTTTAAAGTAATAACTGTAGACCAAGTGAATAGACCAATAAAACTAGTCCATTTGTTATTCAATTAGACATTGTGTATGTATTTGACTGTATCCAACTGAAAAACTAATTTAGGTTCTAAAAACAAATAACATCACATCATTTATATTATATATTCTTACCAATTTCCTCATAAATAGAGAAATCCACATTTACTTTTTTGTGTCAAATTTTTACCAGGCTTCTCTGCTGAAAATTCCATTCCCCAAGGATTTTCTTTCAGTTCCTTACTGTTTACAACTTATATTAATCCTTTACTATTAGAAATTTAAAAACAAAATAAAAGCATTAAGCAAATTTTCTACATTAATGGCATTGCCATTTCCCCTTTCTAAAAATAACTTCCAATACTAATAACAATCTTGAAGACTATACAAAACAATACAAACTCCATTTTACCCCAATAAATCAACCACATAGAACCTCTAAACAATAAATAGTATACCCTTCATCTTCACTGTTTCTCCTAGCAACTTCTTAGGTTTTCTTATCTATAAATTCATAAATGCTATGAAAACCTCAGTCCAAGACATACTTTTTACAACCATTGAAATCATACTCATTTTCTTTATCTAAAGCCTACTTTTGATTACATGCCCAAATCACTATCATTAATATTCTAATTTTCCCAAAATACCACATTGCACACCCCTCATTATTTACACTGAATTCATTCAAATAGATAATAAACTCCTTATGCATCAAAATGATTTGGGGAAAGAAGGCTGTGGTAATAAGCATTAGACCCACACAAAAATATGCCATTACCAATGGACTTTCATGTTACTCTACATCTAAAATCTAATTCCAAAGGACAATAAACATAATTGTCAAACTTCTAACCCTTTTCATGGACCAGGAATTTATTTCCATCATCCAAATGGATACATAACCATCAGTTAAAATACTTATTTCAAAAACCTCCTCAATACTTCTTGCCACATATTCCATACTCAAATAACATAATTAAATAAATTACTGAAAAGTTTATAACCTTCCTCACAAAACTGAATAATTATTAATACTACAACCTTTTTTCCATTGCATGAACATATAATTTAAAAAAAAAAAATTATATCAGGAATCTAAAAATTCAACTGTTTTTAAAAGCTGTACAATTTCTCTCAAATGTTTTCTGCCAATATAAACTCATTTTTTTCACTTTACCATAAAAATGAAACTATCCAACATTTCTTCTTCAAATGTCCATCATTTCAAGTATACTGAATGCTCATTACATCTATCACTAAGTCTACAACAGCCTCACTTATCATGCTAATTAATTGTGTATATAGTGAATTCTTCCCCGGCAACTATTTTTAGCCTATTCACTCTTTGATTTCTTGGATGTCATTTCTTCTTCAATACAATCTTTAAAAATCTACTATCACATTTTTTAACAATATAAAATTAGAAATCAATTCCTTGCACCTCCAAATATCCATATATCCACATGGGTCTTAACATCTTTATTTACATTATTGCAAATACTGTATCATTAAAACAGGATATGATTTTTTCATTAATACCCAATACTTATTATTACCCTATAATTTATTTATTTCAAATTGATCTATGATGAATAATTTACCCAACTGAAAACAAGCCCATTGAAAACATTTTACATTTAACCACCTTTCATACCCTGAGTAATTCTTTGTCACTTATATACATTTCTATTTGAAACTATTTTTAATATATATATAATATTTAAATACATGTACATTTTCTATACTAAATTTAATTATAAGGGACTTGAACACAGACTTGCTATTCAATCTGCCTTATACAACTGATACACATGACCACATATATGTAAGAAAGATAAATGATTTCTAATATAGGTATTTCATACTGAAACAGAACTCATCAGCTGGTCCAGATCTTCTTCTCTCATGCATATAAGTTTGAAAGTCTGAGTTCAAGTCTCTTATAATTACATTAACTTTAGTATAGAAAATATACATGTATTTAAATATTACATATGTATTCTGCCCATCCATCCCTAAGACCATAATCAAAAGAAAGCCTGCTTCCCTCTTTCTAAAAAATTGGCCATCTGACACATATATTTTGAATAATTTATTGCCTATATATAACCATACCCATACTATTTCAAGGCTATGACTATGAGGGCATTTAACACCCCTGAAAGCACTTAGTTAATCATTTTCATGTATTTGTAGCTTTTCTTATGAGAGCATGCCAGCACATATATTTATAATCTAAATTAAAATATTAAATAAAACAAATGTATTCTATAATATAATAAATTCAGTGTCTTTAACATATAGTCTTTTTTTTACAATCTGCAAAAGTACACATTTAAATCTAATTATTAATATTTTATGCTATTTAAGAACCCTACTTAGGAGGTTAAACACTACATAAATATAGATCTGAGCCTTTTTTTAATTATGATATCAAACTTTTATTGTGTGACTTAATTATTTTTACATTATACATTTTAAACTGCTAGGCAATAAAGTTTATTCACTTATAAACCTTATTACTAAAATTATGATTCCCATTCTTTATAAAATCATATACTATGTCAACTTGTTTGTAACTTAAGAAATTAATAGCTTTACAATCACATATATGTGTATATACAGCCAATATTTTATAACTTTATATATATATAATTATTGTGTTGATACGCATATATAACCATCAAGGTAAGAAAGTATTAAACTGGTTAACAATTTGACTTTTGCTTTTGTTCCACCTGGTGAGATTTTTTGAAAATGCTCAACCTTCATTATTGTATAAAAATTTTATTTTATACTAAAACTCAATAAGTTGGACTTTTTTTAAAATTTAATTGTATAAACAAATAATATTTTAAAAAATAACATTTGATGTTCTTAAATATTTAAAAACTGATTTGTAAATCAAATAAGATTATCAACTAAGTTAGTATAAATAATATTTCAGACAATGTTTTTATATTGTTTTTTTTAATGTGAATAAACAAAAGACATATTTATGGTAGACCTTAAAAGTTCTGCTTTAAAATCTGGTATTTTCCTTATAGTAATTACAATATTGAAAAGATTTAACATTGTGTTGACTCTAACAGAAAAATCAATGATGTTGTTAGTTTTCTTTCCTTATATTAAAGTTAAATTTGTTTTTTTTTTTCATTATATTAAAATTAAGTTTATTAATTTTGATTTCTAAAAGTAAAAATAAATAAATAAATTGTAAGTTTACATGTGTATTTTTATTTTATTTTAAATAATAATCAACCAATTAGTGTGTAAAAATAACCCAAATTATTTTATAAACAAGTGAAAAATACATTTTGTTTATACCAAAATCTTTGTGTAAAAACTTGACCAGAATGAAGTAAACTCCCATAAGTTGTTTTTTCTATATTGAATAATGTTTTTTTTTTCAAAAAAAGAGACAAAAATCATTATGCAAAAATTATTTTATACAATCAAGAATTTTTTGTAATGACTGAAGAAGTAGATTCTGTAAGATAGCTTCTTATAACATCATAAAATAAAAAATATATAATAAATCAAATATTGAATATATAAAATTATTTTTTACATATTATTATACAAATAGGAATATGCCATATTGAGAAGAGTTTTATATTTCAAAATTTTAATTGAAATATAAAATTAGGTTTTTTCTTTATAAATTATTTTTAATCATTAATATTGAATCATTTGGAATCAAATTTATCTCAAATTGCAACCTTAATTTCCAATATAAACAAAAAAATATTTTTAATGAATAGCTAAAGTTATGTATAAATAAAACCCTTCTTTATCTACACATACATAATTACATTTATTTATAGGACAAGCAAGCATTTGTAAAAATCAAAGGTATGGCATGATATACTTATTTGCTTCTCACACTTTACACTTCATATATATATATCAATTGTTTTGGGTTCAATGTGTGCATTCTTCAGTCAATTTCACTATAATGCAACTATCTATCACCACAGAAAACCAGACTAACCTCTTTTACTATGCATATACTTTACTCTTCAAGTGATATAGCATGTATCAACACCTGAATTTCCATGTTCATGTCTCATGCAAGAAAGGGTATGACTTTTATTTACTTACATATATTTATATTTCTATGCCATATATATATATATATAGGAGGAATACATATTTAAGATAAACATATAGTTGCAAAATGCTTAGCTGAAAATCTTTTATATAAACCTGCAATGGCTACAATCAATATGTCATACTGCTAACAATTTTTAAATGCTTTAATTTTGTATCATTTTATAAATTGAATAGCAATCCATCACAATAATTTCCTAATTATTTTGCAAACATCAAATTAATTTGAATTTGCTTATGTAATTTTAGTTTTACACCCCACCTTCCTTTTTTAACAGTATCTCATAGCACTTGTAGTCTAGATTTGCATGTCAATTTTTTTATTTTTTTCAAATGACAGTATTTTTAGATAATATTTTTAAAGAAATGTATTGTATTTAATGGCAACAACAATAAGTAGAAAATTTATTTCATTAAAACCACTCATTATAAGAAAGCAATTAACTAAGTATAAAAAGTTGTCAGTTAAATCTACTTAAACAAAAATAATTTTATTTCATTCTCTGGTTATATATTTTTTTAAAAATTTTATACTAATAATTTAACATTTATTACAAATAATGATTATAAAAAAGAAATCAATTTTAAAAATAATTATATAAAACAAATACATATATTATGAGCAGTATAAGATAATGTTTATAGCATGATTGAAAGTAAATACATTGTAGCCATTCTGGGTTAATCTATACTTAAGGATTTTTAAGAAATCTTGATTATATAAATGCCAATTGAGAGCTCTTTAAATGTGTTTACATCATTATCATATAAATATATTTTTGTTTACATGAGCATATAGAAAACTGCACAATCTCTGCCATCAGTATCTTAATTATATATAAAATACTAATATGTGATATTAAATAACACTTTGAAATAATATATATATATCCAACAATGATCTTCTCAGTAATTAATGACATTAAAAATAAGTTTATTACTTTCTTTCATCTTCTCTAATAAATCTATACAGCCAAAAATAATACATTGTAAGAATTCAATATTATAAACTGATATTATTGTCAGTAAAACATTTCTCATCTCCGAATATATATTTATAACTTTTTCTTTTAGCTATTTTTAGGTTTAAATATTGTTTGCATTTAAAATATTTATTTGAATTATAAATATCAACAAATAAATATTTTTTCAGTACTCTTTTATTTAAAAATATTGACTAAAAGTATTTCAATTATAATTTCATTTTTCATTATATAGAATATAAATCAGAAATTAAAATTTTTAAATGTTTTTACAAAATGAATAATTGATTCAACATTTCTTTTATAACTTTTCTATTATTATATATTTTATATTTTAAATAAAATCTGATATATATTAATAATAATAATAATCCAAACATTTGTATACATATGAATACATAATAATATTTTAGTTTTTTAAAACCAATATACACACATTAATGAATATTTATATAAATATCAGTATTCCATAGCAACAGTATTATTTATTTTAATGCTACATATTATATAATGATACAATTAAAAAAAACTGCATTTTGAATGAATACAATGTATAAAAATTTGAAGAAATGTCAGTTTAGTCACCATTACAATGTTAATGTAAGTTATTGAGCTGTTACATTTGTGTGAATGGTTGGTAGGGCTCCAAGACAGCTGTTTAAAAAAATATTCCTAAAATGCAGGTATATAACACAGCAATTTGTCAGTTTTTTTTTATCTAGAATGATAGTCAAATTTTAAAAAAAATATTGTTTATGTAATATATAGGGTATATGAGCACAGACTTTCAGATGACTCATTACTCTCCACTCTATCTAATAACACTGATACACTCAAGCACATATATGCTGAAAAGATAAATAATCACCAATATACGTATTTCATGCTAAACCAGCAATCATCAGTTGGTCCAGATTATCATCTCCCACACATATATACTATAAGTGCTCAGATATATATTAAGATAGACAATCTTCATACTTTAATGGACAGGCTCCAATCTACTACACACTCCAACTCTTCAACCGTCTTGATTAACATTTAACAATGTTGAGAAAAGCAATTTATAGTAAGCAATTGTAGTACTGAATATTTCTGCTTTATCATCAAATTAATCATCATTACAATATCATGTGGCTGTTATATTTGTATAGATTGTTGGAAGTGTTTTTAAGTCAGTTGATAGAAGAAATTGTTTTTAAAATTAATGAATGTGATAGAATAATTTTCAATTTTTCATGTATAATGACACCCGCAGTAAAAATGTATTGTACATGATAATTGGAGCCCACATTTCATCTAACTGATTTATATTGATATAATTGCATGTAGATCATATACTTATATATATATACCATTATAAACCATTCAATACTTAGACAATCCTCATATAGATAACAGTCAACAATCTCAAACTGTTGTCAAGGCAACCACCTTTTAACATTTAACCTTGAGCATTATTACACTTATATATATATATATCCTTACTCACAGTTTTTAAATATAAATGCTTATGTGATTTAACCTTGAGCATTATTACACTTATATATATATATATCCTTACTCACAGTTTTTAAATATAAATGCTTTAAATAATTTTACTTAGTTTGTTACTATAAAATAAATGAATACTTAATAAACCATTTCTTTTGTAGGACTTTCTAAATATAATAAATTATCTTGCTTACACCATTAATTTATTAAATTGATGAAGAAATGATTTCATTATTCAATAATATTTTGTTTCTTTTATATAATGCTTTAGTGCAGCCATATTGAAGAGATTGTGTGTAGGAACTTCCATTTAATGAATAATAGTTGTCAGTTGATCTAATATTTTTTTTACTTTTACATGATGATTTGTAGACTGATTAAATTTTCAACCGAGCCTGTTCACATACTCTTTCAAAGTTGCATTTACACCAGTCTTGTATATAATGTTTGTCTGAAAGTGTGTGCTGATAGTATTTTAGTTGTAATTATATGTTTAATGATTTCTGTTGTCTAATATTAATTGTTAAACTTTTCAAATGCATTCCTCTGATAGCAACACCACATAATTTTAATAAATGACAGATTGTTTTGAATATTATTATTATTCTCTCTCATCGCTTGTGTGACTTATAAACGTTTTAACATAGTATTCAATCCAGAAACCTTTAGATTTATAAATATTGACATCAATTTCAAAATTCATGAATCTAAAGGTTCTTGCCTCTATTCCTATGCTAATGCTAACTATAGTCAGGCCAAGAACAATCTGAAAGAGATGTGAAAATAATAACAGGTAAATGTATTCAAAAAGTTTAAATCAACAAGATGATGAAAATAGTATAACATTTAAATATAATTCTCTTATATATAAGTATATATACACACTTTTTTTCACCTAAAAATAATAATAGAATTTTAGCTATGATTAATAATAAGCAATATTTTTGACAAAATCCCATAGAATATCCATCATCACAGTTTTAGGATGGCTCTGGAAAAGTCTAAAGATTCTGAGAATGCATAAAATAAAAAGACAAGATTAAATATTGTGAGCTTAGAAATAAGGAGTATGATGTATAAATAATTTAATATCACTATTGTGATTATTTTAATTTTATTAATATTATTTTTTAAAAATTTCAAATGAAAACCATAAATGAAAATCTTTCAGCATGCCATTTTTATTAAATATAATTAATTATCTCACATTACATTATTATTCATCTGCCATAGCAGATAGAAAAGTAAACCTTTCTGATTGTTACATAGTTATTAATAAAAGAAGATAAACACAGAGACAAAACTCTCCATACAGTAGCACCACTCAATGCAAGCCAGAGTAATCAATGGATGCAGGAAGATTTGTGCATAAAATCCTTTTCTGCATCCATTGATTACTCAGGCTTGCACTGAATGATGCTACTGTATGGAGCGTTTTGCCTCTGTGAAAATCAGCTTATGTAAGCATAAAGAATGGGGATCATGTGATGTTTGATGGTTTAAAAGCCGATAAAGGTAGGTGCTTTGCATTGTGGAATAATAATGATTTTGAAAATAAAGTTTCTTTAGAATTGAATAATGAGACATATTGTATTGTAAATTCTGATTCTGGTAAGAAAATAAAATCTAAGTTAATTGAAATTATGAAAATTATGGAAAATAACCAAAATTAGAACTACTTATTTAATTTCTTATCTTAGTGATTATTTGACTCCAAAAGTTTTCTTTAATTTGAAGTCTCATTAATATATTTTTTAAGATGTATTTTTAACCTTACAGGGGGATTATTCATAACATTTCAAAATTTTTCATAAGATTTTTTTAAGAATTATATAAATTTTGGTCAATTTTGTGTATCTTTTTTTTTTTTAGGAATTTGATAAAATAAATAGATATTTAGAGGATAATTGTGTTTTTGATAGTTTAGAATTTAGATATTGAAAATATGTATCAATCAGTTGATAGAATAAAAAAATATTAATGTATTTCTTTCTATTCTAAAGAAGCTTGAATATTTTTCTGCAGATAGGATTAAGGTTATTCATGATTTGCTATTATTATTAAAGAATTCTATGTATTTTATGCGTAATAATGTGTTTTATAAAAGTAAAGAAAAATGTGTTATTGGTTATGTTATTTCTCTTTTAATGGACTCTGTCTATATTGACATTTGGAGAGTAATATTATTAATAATTTTTCTGTTTATTTAAAATTATTTATTAGGTATGTTGATAATCGTTTGTTATTCAAAAAGATAAATTGAAGAATTTTTTTGATAGATTGCATGCTTTTGATTCTAATATTAATATTATTATTGAAGGAATACATTACTTTGTTTAATTAAAATTTTTAGATGTAAGTGTTGATAAGGTTGACAATTTTTATTTTGTAGTCAGTTTATTAAATAAAAAAATTTAAGAAATATGATAAAGCCAGGCAGTTACTAACTCTTTACTCATAAGAAAATTTCTTTATTGAATTTTTGTTATAAGAATAGAAAGCTTAATAATTTTGAAAATAATGCTTATATTTAGAGAAATCAATTTGCTTCTAATTATATTGATTTAGTTTATAATTGTGAATTTATTAGAAATATTATATTTAATAAAAATATCTATAAGCCTGATAATAATAAAAATGTAATTGTTAGTGAAAATAAAGATTTATTTCTTTACCATTCAAATCATCAATTTGTAGATTACTTTATAAAAATAGTCATTTATTGGGTTGTATAAAAATGGACTTTAAGAAAAGCCTTGATCTAAATTCATTATTAAACAGTTCAAAACAGTCAACTGATAGTAAATCTATTTCTGGTACAGGTTCTAAAAATTGTTATAAAATTTATATAGGTAAGAGTAACTTAAGTCTTAATAAAAAAGTTAAAGTTTATAAGAGTAGAGTTATATACAGATATCAAATCTCAACTTTATATATTTATGACTTGAATAAAGAATTATAATTCAGAGGTTATCCTTTATAAAAAAAGGAATTAACCTGTTGACAGAGTTCTCCGATCAAAAACAGAGCCAGCTTCAAGTTGCTTGAATCCTGTCATTTTTAACACTACCGTTAAGGTTTTACGCTCTTTTTAAATGTTAAAAAAAGTTCTGTAAGATGCTGCCCTCTTCTGAATTATTTTACAAGTAAAAAATCAATAATATTCAAATTTTAAGTTTAACAATGGAAGAGGGCAGTTCGTCCTTGATGCTGATTGGTTGTTAACTGTCAAGGACAAAGAAAACCACTTGTCAATAATTTTTACCACTATGATTTCTTTTGTTTCATTTTGAAAGTGATAAACAAATGTTTTAGACCATTTTAAAAGTACTTTTTAACATATTATAAATTATTTTGATAAAATATGCTAAAAATAAAATTATTATAGAACAATAGTTAAGATTTTAGTAAAAATTATTTACTTATCCACAACATAACATTGAGAAAGAAATCACTGATGCCAGCAACACTTTTTAGTTGGTTACTAACATTCATTTTAGATTTGCCGCTATTGAATATTTTTATAATTATAAATAAAAATTTATTTTTGAAAAAACTTTCATTCACTTTCATAATCTGACAAATTATTAATATATTTTTTACAAATGAAACTAAAGTGAATATAATACTAAAAGATGAATCTATTTTTATGATTGAGTTTGTGAATTGACTAATTAAAAGTTTAGAGTTTTACCTCACTCAGCCAATAAAATTTATTGTCAGTTTTAAAAAGAAGAGTCAAAAAAACATTGATAATAAATCTTCTTGAATCTGAGATTATCAATCTCATGAAGACATCATTTGATGTTAATGATAGTTTGCTTTTAAAATGAATTATTGAAAATATATGTTTGTATTTTGTTGAATTTCACCTAAAAGATGTATTTGTTAATAGACAAAATCATGGTCATGAGATAATTTTAGTAAAATTTTGTTTTTGGCTAGTTTTGTAATGGTATATGATTTTTTATATATATGAAAAACAAAAACAAGTTATAAATTATGTAACTTGCTATCACTTGCATTTATGATCAATAGATGGAGCTTTACCAAAACCTCCTAACAAGCGTATTTTTGTTTACATAAATGTCAAAAGAGTCAGAATTCACTATCTCTTTCATTGGCTCCACCTTCAAATCAGCTGATTTCAAGCTAATTTGCTATCATCAGTGAAGGATAGGGCTAGAAACTAGATCTAAACACTAACTCCAAGCATTTATGCAACAAGTTCCTATCAGTTTGCAAGCATGAATTTTTCATACACGTAATGTCTTCAAACCCAGCCTAACAAGCCAGATAGCTACATCGGTCTGATATCAGTTCAGTTTCACCACATAGTCAAAGCCTCTGCAATATATATCATTGCAAAAATCTTTAAAGGTACATATATGAAAAACAAAAACAAGTTATAAATCACGTAACTTGCTATCAGTTGCATTTATGATCAATAGATGGAGCTTTACCAAAACCTCTAAAGAAGTGTTTATGTGAACAAAAATATGCTTGTTTGGAGGTGTTGGTAAAGCTCCATCTATTGATCATAAATGCAAGCAAGAGCAATTTATGTGATTTATAACTTGTTTTTGTTTTTCATAAATGTACCTTTATATGTTTTTGCAATGAAATATATTGCAGAGGCTTTGACTACATGGTGAAACTGAACTGATATCAGACCCATGTAGTTATCTGGCTTGTTGGGCTGGGTTTGAAGACATTATGTGTCTAAAAAACTCATGCTTGCAAACTGATAGGAACTTGTTGCATAAATGTTTGGAGTTAGTGTTAGATCTAATTTCTAACCCTATCTTTCACTGATGATAGAAAATTAGCTTGAAATCAGCTGATCTGAAGGGGGATCCAGTGAAAGAGATAGTGAATTCTGACTCTTTTGATGTTTATGTAAACAAAAATATGATTGTTCGGAGGTTTTGGTAAAGCTCCATCTATTGACTATATATATATATATTGTTTCTTATAGTCATTTTCCAGTAACTTATATGACCATAATGTCAAATAAACATTTAATCAATCGAATTATTCATAACTCAAAATAATAGACAACTGGTTTGTAATATCATTAAATTGATTTTCTTTCACAAATGAACCTTCTCAAGATGCCATTTTTTAAAATAATCCTGTAACATAAAATGTTCTATAGCTTTTTTTATTCTCTAATGATCATCACTAGAAATAAATCCATAAAAAATATATATTTTTTTACAAATTTAGACATATGTATACATCCATTATACATTTCCTTATTCATCTTTTTCTTTCTTATATCTACTATCTGTGAGGAAAATATAATGGTAATAAAGTATAGTAAAAATTTTAAAGAAAGAATATATTATGAAATATTATATATACATAAAAACATAGGTAAATGCATTAATATGGTCAAATGATTGAGAAAATTGAGAGGGAAATGGTCACTGTTAGATAATTGAAAACTGTAATATGTAAGAATATATAGGTATATATTTATGTATATACATTGATAGAGCAGCTGATTTCAGGCCAGTTGATTTCAAGCTAGTTTTTAGTTCCTACCCTTCACTGACAAGAGCCAATTGGCTTGAAATCAGCTGGTTTGAAGGTGGAGACAATGAAAGAGATATTGAACTCTATTTCTCTTGGCATTTATGTAAACAAAAGCTTGTTAGGAGCTATTGGTAAAGCTCTATCTAGTGATCATAAAGTGCAAGCTGAAAGCAAGTTACGAAATTTATAACTTGTTTTGTTTATCATAAATGACCTTTGAAGGTTTTTGCAATGATAAATATTGCAGAGGCTTTTACTATATGGTGAAACTGAACTGATTTCAGACCCATATAGCTGTCTATTTTTGTTTGGCTGGATTTGAAGATAATTTATGTATCTGAAAAGTTCATGCTTTCAAACTGATAAAAACATGTTTATAAATGCTGATTGTAGAGTTAGTATTTAGATCTAGTTTCTGGTCTTCCTACCCTTTAGTGACATGAGCCAACTAGCTTGAAACTATGGTCTAAAGGTTGGAGACAATGAAAGAGATATTGAATTCTATCTCTCTGTGTTTATGTAAACAAAGGCTTGATGGGAGCTATTGGTAAATCTCTATCTAGTGATCATAAAATGCAAGCTAAGAGCAAGTTACAAAATTTATAACTTGTTTTGTTTATCATAAATGTACCCTTGAAGGTTTTTGCAATGATATATATTGCAGAGGCTTTTACTATATGGTGAAACTGAACTGATTTCAGACCCATATAGCTGTCTAGTTTGTTTGGCTGAATTTGAAGATATTTACATATCTGAAAAATTCATGCTTTCAAACTGATAGAAACATGTTTCATAAATGCTGATTGCAGAGTTAGTATTTAGATCTAGTTTCTGGTCTTCCTACCCTTTACTGACATGAGCCAACTAGCTCAAAACCATGGTCTAAAGATTGGAGACAATGAGAGAGATATTGAATTCTATCTCTCTTGTCATTTATGTAACCAAAAGCTTGTTGGTAGCTATTGGTAAAGCTTTATCTAGTGATCATATATATATATATATATATATATATATATATATATATATATATTCAGGGAATATATATATATATATATATATATATATATATATTCCCTGAAGTTACATGGCAAGGCATATCTTATGCCAAAATGTTTAAAAAATTATATAGTTTAATTTTATAGTAAATAGATTTTTTGCTATGATTCTGCATATAAAAAGTTACAATATCAGTATACTTGTAAATTTTATAGCTGTGAAATAATTTTTGACAGCTTGACTTATAATATTTTTAGTCTTAAATAGTGCTCATGATGATAAAGTATTTAAATCTTTAATAGCTGATAGTTTAAAATAATAAGTAATGAATCTTTGTAAGTTAATAGAGCTGATTTATAGCATAATTTAAACACTAAAATGTTTTAAAAAGCTAATATTAATTTTAAGCCTGAAAACCCAGTTCAAATCCTATATTTAGGTTTGTTAATAATTAAAGTGAATTCATAATGCATTACTATAATCTTAATCTTAGCATAGAATATTATAATTAAATGTTTAGAGTTATTTGTTCACAAAAAGTTATAATAGAGCTAATAATAATTAAAGATAGGATTTAAAGTAGTAGATAAATAAATGCCACAATAAATGAATAAATATAGAGTTTGAATTTAACATTTATTTATTTTAAAGTATTATTAAATGACTAATTTTAAAGTACAATTTAAAAATATTCTGAATAACTTTTATAGGTTAAAATTAATATTAAATAAATGTATTAAATATTATAGGTAATATTTTCATTTTAAAACAATGTAAATTTCAATTATGTAATATACAGGGTATGAGCACAAATTTGAAAATAATTATTTTAACAAGAAATATTTTTTAAGTTTAATTGTCTAGATGTGAAAATTAATTTATTTTAAAAGCTAAATATTAATTAGTTTTGATTAGCAATCTTCCTTGGCTTCCATGGAACATGGATTCAAACCAACAAAAGAAAGGGGTGTATATTTAAATGTCAATAATCCATGTTTTAAAATGATCACCTGACTCAAGATATAAATAAATGAAATTGACCTGCATGGACACTCTAAACCCTAAACACTTCTCTTCACTCTTGAAATGACTTTTTATTGCATTTGTGTGTTGAAACTTCAGTTTTAATTTAAAAATATAATATTATTTTATTTTTTTATTTTCTTAGCTTAAAGTAATCTTAAGCTAAAGTTAAATTATCTTGGCACAGCATCTAAATTTAAACTGCAAGGACAAGAAATCTTCATTGCAATATTTAAAATCTTCATTGCAATATTTAAAATTTTAATATTTCAACTTTGTGCACTAGGAAATTTTTAAAGACATTATTATTATCACTATAATGATGTACAAATTGTTATCAATTTTAACATCTACTTCATATTTAAGTTTGCTGTAAAATATTTAAAATTATTCACAGCCATATCACTAATGTTTTAAAAGTATTGAATAACTTTATCCTGGCTTTCCTGAAAATACTCATTTCATATAAAATATTATTTGAAATTAATTTACCATGTGTAAAGAATTTTGAGTTTCATTTTAATACTTATTTTGTTATAATGAGTATATTATCAATCGTATATAAAATTATCTTCATGTTTTTAAGAAAAAAAGAAAAATATTTGACTCTATTATATTATATTGCTTAATTGAACAATTATTTGTGCTGTTATTTTGATGAAACATTATTTGCTATAATAGCATAAAAGAAGTTTTGTTTATTATAACTATTTCTACCCCAAAGGAAAGAAATCATTTTCTTGGATCTGGAAAAGAGAAAATAATGGCCATAGTTTAATTATGTTTAACAAAATATTTTGAAGTATATTAATAAATTACTTACATTATTAAAGAAGATATAAAATTATACTTAAAGGTAATATTATATTTGAATTGAATTAATATGAATTTTGTCTGTGATAATAATTTTATGAAATCCTGCATACTTTCTCTCTTTCTCATCATTGTTATGGAAACCAGCATTATAGTTTTAAATGTGATATTTAAAAAGAAGTATTTCTTTTGCTGAATACTAATCTCATTATTATTAATTAATAACTACTTAAATGATTAAAATTTTAAATGCTTAAATGAAATATGAAAAACATTTTATTACAATTTAATAAATATTTGCTATTTAATCAATGGAAACCTGCTCAATAAATGGCCATACTTATAATTTGCTAGCATAATTTATTGAATTTACTTAAAGATAACCATGAAGCATTTTTTTATATTTTAAGTGTTATAGTTATTCTGGATATATTTGCTGTCCACATAACTTTGATGCTTAATAGACTATTCCTATTTAATTGTTAAATGGTAAAAGAACAAATGAAACAGAAGTTTATCTTTATTTTATTTTATTTTGATATGTTAAAGGATTTGAATTTTATTTATGTTTATAATGTTTGTTTACACAGTTATTATTTAAATGCATATTACTTTATGTAATTTTATATGTTATTTTAATAATAATTTTTGGACAAAGTTTAGAATATCAGTGTATGATATTTGCATATTTTAAATGTTTCCTTTTATCTGAATTATTTATTTATAAAAGGTATATTACTATGCTGATACAGTGTGAATAGATGTATATTTCTATTATTTATTTTATTGCTTATTTATTTCAAATTTGAACTAATCTAGGTTTAGGATTAATTACTATTTATTGTTTTTCATATCCATTAGTTATAGCATTGTTAGAGATTGAAGTTTTAGTCTTTTTATTTAGGAATGCTTGCTTTTGCCAGTATTGTTAGAAATTGTAACATATATATCTCTCATATCACTTTTTCTAGCTTATTTTAAAAGAGATTGATATTAGTCTCTCTTTTATATCAGTTGTCTCACTAACATACATATTTTGGAGATTGTGGATCAATTCTCTCAAGTTTAAGGCAACTATATTTCATATCATTTTCTCTGGTATACAGTATCATCATTCTTTGACTAATGACAAAGTCATACATCATTTTATTATTGCTCTCAAAATGCCATCATACTTTTACTTTGCCTTTACATAATTATCTCAATATAGATTTAGCTTGTTGTTGAAAATATATTTATAAAATATTTGTAAGATTTTACCATGAGTTTCTCTGGCAATTATAGTTGTTTTTATCAAGGTATTGAAAAATGCCATCTTTACTTTTTTTTAGCATTCTTGATTATTTAGATATGAATTATATATTGTTGATGTATAGGTCCTGTATTTGAGCTTTACTGAATTCAGTCATATATATGATAAATAATTAACTTCAAAATTTTCAATTATGTCTTAGGCCTAAACAGACAATATACAACTTTCTTATCACTCCTTCAGTACTGAATTGGGAACCTTGAATTTTAAGTAATGTTAAATATTCATAAAGGGACACTACTCTTAAAAGAATATTATCAGTGTATGAATGCTTTAATATGTGATAACTTTTAAGAAGTTAAAGTAATAGAAAGTTTATTTTGACCTACTAGATAATTTTTACTTGGTCAAATTTATTTATTTTTCATAAATCTATTTGTAATTTTAACCTTCTGATATATTTTTGAAAAAAAAGTAATGTTTGTAAAAACCCTTGGCTTTGTGGAGCTAAAAGATGTTATATTTGTGAGTTGTTGTTATTTGGTTTTCTGTGAAATAAATATTTGTTTTTATTATTAAGAAATTTCTTATAGTCATTTTTCCACATCATCATTGCATTAACCAGAAATCTAAATAATTGTAAGAGTATAATAAATTATCTTACAAATTTGTTGCAAGAGTACATGAACATTGAAATTAATATGAGTCACTTTATAGTATTATATTTAAGTATTACAATTACATCTAAGAAAGATGTATTTAGCTTAATAAAAATAATTATAATTGCACATCTATTTAAAATTATGTTCCATAAATATGAAAAACCATATTTGTAATTTCATAATAAATTTAAATTATGAAAGGATTTAATTCAAATTTAAAATATATTTAAGTAGATATATTTTATGTTATTTAAAGTGGCTATAAAATCCCTCATCCAGCCTTAATATCAAAATGTCATCCTAGGAGTTTATTATTAATCTTATTCTAAATTAAGAGATCATGTAATGTTTTATTTTAAGTTAATAATATTATTCTTATTATAATTATGATAAGACATTAACTTAGTGATAAGTGTGTGTCTTAGTTTTATTTACTAGGATTTCATTCTATGTTGAATAGATCTTAAAAGTCAAAGATAATTTATTTATGATTAAAATCAATCATGTTACCCCAAAATATCCAATTTATTTTATGAACAATATTATTTAAAATTATTTTGATAAAGAAGAAATTATTTTCAAAAGATGAATCTTTTGTGGCAGAGATTTAAGATAGCACTTCCAAATTTAGTGAAATTAAACAAAGTTTCATCTGCTCATAACAATGATACTTAAAAGATACTTATGAGATGGATAAAAAAGATAGTAGTGGAAGTAGATGTTTGTAAGAAAAGTATTTTTAATTGTAACCTCAATGACATATCCTTGCAATACCAAGAGTCTTGTATTTGTATTAGAGGGAGTTGAGAGTCCTTTTCCTCTTAAGTTATTGATAATATTACTTTATATTTTAATGATATTTTATTGTAATTGCTTACCTCCCTACCTTTTTTTATTGTGGGATACGTCATTTATGTTATATAAACCTACTGAACTTAGTACTTCTTAAGTGCTAATTAACATAACTCCAAACAAATATATATTATCTCACCTTGCCATAATTCCAAACTCATATTCTAATTAATTTTAATATCAAAATAACTTTTAAATTGGTTAATAGTTTCAGAATAATCAGTCTTATTTAAAGTAGTTTGTTAATTTTTTATCTTTGTTTTTCATACTTGTATCTAAAGTGAATAAAGGACAACAAAATTTTATATGTTTCATGTGTATTTTTGCATATATTGAAATGTTTCTAACATTAAGATAAAATGTAATGCATATATATGGGTAAAAATGTAAAATAACCTTTAAATGGCAACTATTCCCCAAATGATTTTTCCACCATTCTTCTATAGGAAGTGATAGGCAATATGTATTTTATATATTTAACCCGTGCAAATTTTCGTTTTAACATATATATATATATATGTCCACTTGCAAAAATATAACTGACTGTCTGTATAGAATTTAATATATGTCAATGATGAAAAAATAATTGTAAACCTGAGAAAATGTGCAAAAAATTTTAAATGTCATCTGGACTTGTAATATATATATATACGAATGTAAATTTTATTCAGTGAAGGAAAAAACATTTTTGATATTTTCACTTTAAAAATGTGATCTGTGTTAATTTTTACTTTTTTTAAAAAAAAAAAACAACCTTTTTTTTTTACAAACATCTTAAATTTAAAAACAACTTTTTATATATTTTTTTAAATGTTAAAAAATACATTTTTTCCATCATTTTGTTCTGAAGTTTTAATTTCTACTTTGCTTTTCTCTTGGTTAGAGTCAGTGATTTTGTTATGGATCTTCAATTTTAGAAGCAACACTGGAAATGGTGAGGAAGGAATTGATTAAAATTCTGAAATAAAAAAGGCTTTTATTTGAAAAAGAAAAAAAAAACTTTTTTTTTTTAAGATTTGAAAAAGTTATTAAAAGTCTATTTCATTTTTATTTTTTTTAAAAAACATTTTCTTTTTAAATTCGTAGTAAAGAACGCAATTTTTAAATTAAAAAAAAATAATTAAGATATGAAAACTGATAAATTCTTTTTTTCAAAAAAATCTATAATGACATTTTAAAATAAATAAAAGATTATCGAAATTTTTTCTGCAAAGTTTAAAATAAAATCACTCATTCTATAACTTATGTTATAAATAACCTAATAATATCTTCATAAAAATATAGTAATATGCAATCTAAATAATAATGAAAAAATATTTTAAATAATTATAATAATAAAAAGAATTGTTTTTTATCATAAAAATATATTTTATTATTAAAAATTATTTTTAAAGAAATTATAAACTTTGAATTTATATATATTATTTTTATATTTGTAAAAATAAACAAAATTAATTATTATTAGGTTAAAACAGTATATTTACCACTATATATATATAGTGTGCCATTTAGGAGGCTCCTTCAAAAATATGATTATCTACTTATAGTATTTAAAAATTTTTTAGCTGTCAACTTGTTATTTCACTCTGAAATAATCGCTAAAACTGCCAATTGATAACTCTCTACTTTATCTTGCAAAATACGGTATCTACCAAGAATTTTAATTAATATCTTAACTATATTTTTTATTACTTAATTTTTTTAAAAGTAATTCAAAATTAAAATCAATGAAGGATTATCAAAAAATAATTATTACAAATATGTATTATGGTAAACTTCAATAACAATTTTAACTTGCGATCACACTATATGTAAAATAGAAGAGAAGAAAATGAAAACACTTTAATTTCAAAATTATTTTGTTAAAATAACATGAATGATTAATACATGTTACATTTCATATATAATAATTTACAAATATGTATGTGTGCGGATATATTTAGTATTATATAAACATTATTACATCAATTGTTTAAAGCAATAATCATATAAAATCCATGACATAAAAGTGATATAGTAACAAGAAAAAAAGTTATAAAAATGATATTTTTTGATAAAAATAACAGATTAATATGTTGTATTAAAAAGAGAACTCTTTTATTAACCTTATTGGATACTTTTATTTTTTTGGGAGACAATCTACAAACATATGCTTCTATAAACTACCTAGAAGAAACTATATTTTAATTAGTGTATTCTACTTATTGAAATGTCCATATTCATAAGACCAATTAGAAAAAGAACAATAAAAATGAATTGCTACATTCAAACACATTGACATCTGTTTCCTGAGGTTCATGGATTTAAATTAAGGTTGTCTAATGAATAAAAACTATGACTTCCAACACATTACAAATTCATTCTTGCTTTTAGTAAAATATTCATTCAAATTGTCATTTGAATTTGGAATATACACATATAAAACAAAATAATCACATGCATATTGTAGCTGTTTTAAATAATATAAAATGTCAATTTTAGAGAAGAAACCAAATTAATTTTAGATACATATCTTAAGAATTATTCACTAAAAGAAAGAGAACAAATATAGAACATCAAGCCTACCAAGTTTTAGTCATGAGATTGTAATGCCACCTACCAGACATAGTAGTTCATTATATCCCACTGGAAACATACTTATTATGCACCTATTTTACAATATTCATGAATAACATAATAAATAGATGAATAGTTAGTTATACAAGCTTATTAGATAATAGGAATCAGTGATTATTAAAATTTACCTGTGGATAGATTGATATATGTATTAAAATCAGATTATATATTTATCAAAGTTAAAGCACTACAAGTAGTATAAAATAGATTGTGTTGGATTATCCCAGGGACTGCAATCAAATTCTCTAGTGGTATTATCATTTTATTTTGGATGCCTACAAATTCTTAAACCAATTTGACTACTTATTCCAGTGTAGTAAATATCTGAATGTTAAATGTTGCTTTTTAATTTTAATTAACTTATGTTATATGTAAGTTTTAAAGAATGAATTCATGTGTAATGTTATATAAAGTAAACAATCACATTTATACTTTCAATTAAAGAAAGCTGCCTTAAATCATAAAAGGATAAATAATTATTGAAAGATGCTTGCCAAGATAGCTTATGTAGGTTTAATCCCAATATAGACCATAATAAGTTATAATTCTCAATACATAAATTATTATCAGAAAAATTAAGTTAAATGTGTATCTTCCTTTAATTCAAGTTATGTACCTTACTTAAAATTGCCCATAGAATAAATATACACATACCAGTTATTATAAGCTAGTGTTATTTTAATATGCAATTTCATGATGTTCATTGTCGTTGACAATGTAAATAAAATATTTAACTATTAAATTTAAAAATCCTAGCTTTAGTTATTTCATTTTATATTACTCAGATAGGTCTAAACAATTGAACATCAACTCATATTACCAGAATTATTTATTGATGGTGGATTTAATCATGAGAGCTAGCAATATTTACTAATCAAATAAATTCAGACTGTGATAGTGTGAGTGAGGGAATTAGGTTTTCATACAAATGCATATGATTTTATTACTCATTAATCATAATTCTGTAGTCTTAAATTGCAAATCAGATAAATATTAATAGATTCTCTAACATGTGGATTGTATAAATGATAGATTCCTTATATAGGTCTCTCATTTTGAAATATGTATGAGATAGATGTTTTTAAAGCAACTATATAGCCATCTTATACCTACTTCTCCATAAAGAGCAAATATTTCTAAACAAGCTTATTTTAGAATTTATTTATTTATTTGATGATAAATGCTAAAACAGAAAGCATTCAAATCTTTATCTATGATTATTGTCTTTATGTATTATCAAAACAGGCAAAACTCTCCATACAGTAATACCAATCAGTGCAAGCCAGAGTAATCAATAGATGCCAGAAGGATTGTGCATAAAAATCACTATCTAATACCTACTCATCCAATATCTCCAGACTAGTTTCTAGCTGTCTTTCATCAGTGAGGAGCCTTGGATCTGAGATCACTGCACCTAGTTCTTATGTATTATCCTTATGTATATCTAAATTCTAGCATTAATGTTTATACTTCTACTGTGGAGTAAATAACTTTTCAATCTTTAATAAATAGCCAATATATTTTGATGCTGAGTATTATAGTTGAGCTTAAATTTTGGAACTTTTCAAAACTTGTGATCCATAAATTAAAATTATTATTGTTCAATATTAATTTGACATTATTAAAAAAAATACTAATTCTTCCAATTTAATCATTATTTACTTTTATTATTTCTCATATATTAAAAACATTTCTTTGATTAAATAAACACCCGTCTTCACATAACTCCGAGTTAAAGGTATATTGCACATTTTTATTAACACTAAACATCTGTTTTTATTCTTTTTAATTTGGCAATTAAGATTAATTGAAAAATATTTATATATATCATTTTATAATACTGAGAAAATTAAAAATATAGCTTTTAATTTAATTAATTAAGTAATATTTACTAAGGCAGTAACCTTTAGGAATAAGCGTCTGAAAAATTCGAAGGTAGGGACTTCTACAGGTCTTAGCCACAAGCTTTCGCTATGAAGAAAAGAGGGATTGTGTAATCACAGTAACACTTTGGGGTTCAAACACTATAATTTCAGCAATTGGTTATTTAATTACTTACATTCCTTTTGTTCTATCTATAACAAATTTATTCATTCACTTATTTAGCCTCCATTAGTATTCATATGCAATTTATACAACCCAAATACATATGTAATATATCATAATTAATTAAATTAAGCAATGGTTATAAATAAATAAATAATAATATGAAATATTTTTAAATTTGGAAAATCATTTGATATTTCCTGTTTCCTATCCAAATAAATTTAAGTCATAATAATTATAATTTGAATTATCAAAAGTGCTTCTGACTAAGAAAATTATTCACACAATTTTGTACTAATGTTTTTTATATCAGAAAATTGTATTAAAATGTATAAGAAAATATTATGGAATTTATCATGTGTCATATAAATGTATACTTAAAATTTTCATTCAAACATGTCTGAAAAAAATTATGTGAAAAAGTTAAATGTTATTCTTCTCTTTTACTTTTTTTACATATCTTCATATATATATTTCTTATAACACTTCTTTCATATACACTTTAATGCAAACAAATTTTCTTAAAAAAACTTCTTTATTTTCCTTACAGTTTCGACTGTCCAACAGTCTTCATCAGAGCTACAATATTTGAACAATATAATACATAGACATCACTTCATATATATAAAATACACATATGTATATCAAAATATACACATATATCCCCTACATACACATATAGATATATAGATCCATATTACCCACAGACATACATATAAATTCCATACCTACATCTATATATATATGCATATCCAAATATATACATACATCCTTAAAGCTTACACAGATACATATATATATATATATGTATGGATGTATATTTATAGATGTATGTATGGTTTTGTATATATATATGTCTATGGGTGTATGAGTATCTGTGTATATATGTATGCTTTAAGGATATATGTACATATTTGGATGTGCATATGTATATATATATATAGATGTAAATATGTAATTTATATGTATGTCTGTGGGTAATAAGGATCTATATATCTATATATGTATGTAGGGAATATATGTGTATATTTTGATATACATATGTGTATTATATATATATATGAAGTGATGTTTATGTATTATATTGTTCAAATATTGTAGCTTTGATGAAGACTGCTGGAAAGTTGAAACTGAAAGGAAAATAAAAAAGTTTTTTTAAGAAAATTTGTTTGCATTGAAGTGTATATGAAAGAATTATTATAAGAAATATATGTATATGAAAAAGTTAAATGTTTAATTAAAATAAAAACAAACACATATATTAATTTTGAAAGGCTTTAAAGTTCATTTCTGGATTAGAAATAATTTGGTATTTTTTAGCCTAATAAATTATTAGTAATTGTCATTAACATTTTTATTTATCTAAAGGGTATAGTGGTAAGGTATAACATAGAAAGTTTAAGGAGTTATAAATCAAACTATATATATATAATTCAGATTAGATGTAATTGAATAGGCAGTAATTGAAGCTTCCAGTGAGTTATCATATGTCTTGGAAAAATATAACTCATTTGAAGCTTCAGTTACTTCCTGTTCAGTTAATATACATACTTGTGTGTATGCAATTATATATTGGATTATTTTCATCATTTAGTTTAATATTTACATTTTTATAGTATATTGATTGAGAAATAATAATAAAAATATTTATGTCTAAATCTTCAGAAACACTGTGTTATTTCTTTCTATATTTTTATAATGTCAGTTTCTGAATTCTTATAGATATAATAACCCCCTCCATACTTCTGCATTCTTTTTAAATTCACTTAAATAAAGATATAACAAAAGACAAATGATACCCAAAATGCATTTCATGCTGAACCAGCACTCATCAGTTGACCCAGGTTACTATCTCTCATATATATCTTTATTTTATGAAAAGTATTTATCTAGAGTAAATTGTTACATTTTCACTTACCATTGTCAAACTTTCTCCACTCACAACTTTGACGCCATCCATTTCAGATAAATACAATAATGACTATTACTAATCATTATCAAAACTAGAGATTATTTCTAGCACAGATATAAAATCATTATATTAATCTTTAACTGAGGTTTAAAGTTTACATATGTGTTAGAGATAATCTTTAGTTTCGATAATGATTAGTAATAGTCATTATTGTATTTATCTGAAATGGATGGCGTCAAAGTTGTGAGTGGAGAAAGTTTGACAATAGTAAATGAAAATGTAACAATTTCTGAATTTTATCAGTTTTGAGTTCTTAAAAATATTAGTAGTTAGAAAATGTTGCATATATTTGGTAAGAAAAATATCACTGAATCAAATGAAATTATATTTGAAATTTATTTTTTCAACTTTCAAAATAAATTAAATATTTAGTTATAAAAATGAAAACTAAAGAATAAATTAATTTTTATTAAAAATAAACTTACAACCAAAGAAAACTGAAATTAATGTTTATATAATACAAAGTAAATTTAGTATTATTGAGAATCATTTTTAACAAAACAAATACACATAGGGTCTTTATGTCTAGGACTGAAGTATAATTGAAATTACTATTAATTAATTTTCATGTAAATAATGTTTATTATATCATGTATAATGATGACCTAATAAATCACAAACATGTAACTATGCTATATATATATAATTTTAAAAGACATATGTCTAAACACAAGTTAAATCACAGTTTCACTGTTAAAATGTAAATTTACTGTTTATTTTTTTTTTGTTAGTTTATATTTTTAAAATTGCAAATAAAACTTATGCAGTATAATTTTTGACCAATCTCATGTTCATTTGAAATCATGGAAAAATCTTTTAATCAATTCTGGCCATTGCAGATTTAAATATTTTTAAAGCTTTAGTTTTAAAAGAATATTCTCACCAGTGATGGCAGATTTAAATTAATTCAATCATTGTCAAATTTGACATATAATCTTATCTTCTAATTATATTCACATAGAAAATGTTACTATACTTTTATATACACATAATCCCAAATCAATGTCAATTCATGGCCAATAATAAAATGGAATGAATGCAAAATATGTGTTCTATTATTGTCATGTGATATTAATACCGACTATATAATATTAAACACAATATAATACTACATTATAAAAAATTCTAAAAGTTAATACTACATTAATTTAAAAAAATTTTAAATATATGAAGTACAATAAAGTTTATTTATATAAAAATATAACCAAAAATATCTTAAAGTCTTGTTTCAACAGAAAAGAAATAAATGATTTTTCATGATTTATTTTTATATAGTTAAAACAAATTTAGAAGTGACAAAAATTTGGTACCCATTGCAAATGCAAGAATTTTGTGGTCAGTAGAGTTACTTATCTATATTAGCATTTGTCTTATATATATATATATTTACTAACCCTACATAATTTTTTTAATACTCTTTGCAACTTCAATTATCATTCTATTATCATCTCCATGTCATCATGTGCATCAATACAATCATTGTACTACATTTTATTTTCTATTCAGTTTCTGTATTTAAACACTGCATGGAGATGTTGTATCACTCTGAGATAATTCATCAATAAATTTAACATTTTGGAGGAAAATTGGATTATTTTAAAAGTACATCATACTAGAGTACAGATTCTTTGTAAATTATATATTATAACGGGACGATGTTTTTCAGGACTTGAGGAAGTCTCATCTAACTATAGTCGGACTTTGAGTCTTCTTATAGAATGCCATGGATGATGTTATTTAAAATATAATCCAATTCACTCCTCTATTAATAACCTCGTTACTCTCGGAATTCGAGCTCAGAGTAGAAATTTGCAATCGACTCTCTTCAGGCCTTTCCATAAGTATCCCATAGTAATGATAAATTTAATATAAGCTATATATAACTCCTTTATAAATATTAAATCACTAAGTTGATTTAACATATATATGCATGAGTATGTATATTTATAAATATTGGTTTTATAAAACGACTAAATAAAATAAACAAACGAGACCTGTTTAATTTTGAAATCAAGTTTAACACATTTTAATCAGTAATAAAAAATAAAATATTATCACATAAAAACATTAAAGTTTAGAATTATAATCTGTGCTTATATGCACTAATAAATTATTTAATATTCAAAAAAAAATAATAATAATGTAATCATTTACATATATATATATATATATATATAATTTAAGATCATGCGTATAATAAATACACATGATACATTATAAATCTATCTATTGTGTCATTAAAATAATTCAGTGTGTATTGTATGTCTATATATGATAATATCCATTCACACTAGATTAATAATAGAATGTATTCTGATATTAGTTATGTATGTTTAAAAATATATTATGTTAATTGTCATGTAAGATTCAATTTGGAATATAATAAAACTTACTTCCAAATTGAAATAATTTTAAAACGTTTACCTTAGTCAGCTGTCATTTCCATCAGAGTATATATCAAAATATCAATATCTAAATTTTATTAAATAAATAAAAAAAAAATAAAGTGTTCATCTTATCAGTTCTCCACTTTAATATACGAAGTAATTTTTCTAAGTAAATATAATTATCCACAAAGGAAATAAAGTTTAAGAGTTCTTAAATTATACAATGCAGTAATCCAAGAGAGAAAGAATGCGGTTTTATATCCCTCCTTAGACGAAATAAAATGATGATGAATGTTGAAACATAAAGTTCATTGATCATCCTTCGAAGAGGCAATCCAGATATTCATTCTTTAAATATTTATGTAGTAAAATATTTAACATCTTCTTCAATATAATACTCCAATATTAAAGCAGCTTTTTAAATGAGAATTAAGACGATTACATTTTAGGCATTGATTAAGTAGGAATAAATTTACATGTTCGGGTTTAAAACATCAGTAGAAATCCCTGGCATAAATTATTTAGCCACAGTACATCTTTATAAATTTTTGTCTTCTTAAATATATATTTTTTTAAATTCATTTCGAAGACGTTGATAACTTTTATAACCTTGTTAATTACAATGATTATTTTTGTATAGTTCTTTATAATATTCAAAGGCAGTAAATTAATTACTTGAAGCAGGTTTTAAAATATTGAATCTTCTTTTTTTTTTTTAATTTTTCTTAAATGCGTTCTAAATTCGAACACATTTAAATTTACAAACATAGTTCTTGCCTTGATAACTAAATAGAAGATTATTGTTGTAACAATATTAGTTCATTTTTATACTGGATTAATTTCAGCAAGCATATCACATAATCACGCTCACGCTCTATTGTTTAAAATATACAATTTGTAATGAACCCCAAACGTTTATTTCCTTTGTTTCAACTGATAAAAATGCAATGTTGACTTAAGGTTTTGTCAAATGTCAAGTTTTTATATTAACAAAAAAAAATACTATTAGTTAGAAACATTTTATTTATGTGTGTGTATAAATAAACTAGAATTATTTATTTTTAGAATTATTCTTTTAATACTAACTAGTTTATATATATATATCGCTGATACATGAAAAGCTTAAGATAGGTGTAAGTTATTTATATCTGTTGATTCGATATAGGCACAGTTAAATTCACAAAGAAACACAAATTGTTTTAGGTGATGCTCATATGGTACTCTCACAATATATATATTGGAAAATCTAACTATAAACAAGGATGCAGTTTATTATAATCACTATTTAATAAATTTTCCAAATAAATTTCTTGGGAAAATAAAGTTGTTCTTGATCTTTCTTTTAGAGGGAAATATAAAGATCTTAAATACCTTTACAAAATCATAAATAAACAAGTTATTTTATCAGATATAATTTCAACTATTATAATTAAGTGTTTATAAGCATGATACTTGATCTGCTTTTGTCTATTATAGTCAAGTTTGTTGTTTCAATGTTTTTAATTTTTTTTCTTTATTCAAATTACCTTCTTCATACAACCAGATTTTTATGAATACTAATCATTTTAATTTTGATTATAAATAATTTTTTATATTCTTAAGTTAAAATTTCATTATTAATGAATTGAAATTTTTTTTATTTATTTATATTTTTTTATTCTTTACCTTCTTTTATATTTTATTACAATTTATATGCATTGTGCTAATATCTTTTCCTAGTTTAATGTCCAACCTGTAATTGACTATAGCTGTTGTTCAGAATTTAATTGAATTATTATTATTATTATTATTATTATTATTATTATTATTATTATTATTATTATTATTATTATTATTATTATTATTATTATTATTATTATTATTATTATTATTATTATTATTATTATTATTATTATTATTATTATTATTATTATTATTATTATTATTATTATTATTATTATTATTATTATTATTATTATTATTATTATTATTATTATTATTATTATTATTATTATTATTATTATTATTATGTTTTAAAGGTAACTTTATTCAAAAACAAGTGGTTACATTGGTTGTTGATTATACATAGTGTTATACATAGGTTTACACAGTTATTACATTACAGTCTGTATATTTGATTAGAGTCTCTTTGCACTTAAAAATTGACTTTTTAGAACTTAGATAGTGGCTTTCACAATGTTTTTGATTTTTTCACACTTTATGAAATATTTATTGTCCAAGTTTATGTACAATATAAATCAATGATCATGGTTTCAGTAATTTTTTCATGTTCTTGCAACACTGAATTTCATGTTTGCTTTTGTCCTTTTCTATTATATCCTTTATTATAAAGTGGCCTGAATTTTAAAAAGAGACCATGTTGCTGCAAAGATATCAGGTGGTGCAATAATGCTGTCTCTTTCTTTTATTTTTTGCAATTTGTTCCTATAGGTGTTAGGGTGCCTTCTTGTGTTGTTGCCCAGTGTAAAAGTGCATCTGGTACACCAGAATGCATATAGGCTGAAAGTGGCTGCCCTTATGGTGGGTATTCCATTATTTTTGAATGTTTGTAGAATCTCATTTATTGTGGTTCCATTTTTCCTATATTCACCAACCATCATTTGTCTTACTTTTTCAAGTCCTGAACAATTATGTATGAAATGGTCCTGTGTTTCCTCATCCCTGTGACACAGCATACACAAGGGATCTATATTTATATAGAATCTTCTGTATCTAATAAAATGACTTGTAGGTAGTGCTTTCAAATTGACTTCAATTATGAAATCGTAAAATTTTGGTTCCAGGTACCATTTCCTAAATTTTTTAAGTAATTGGCTGTTATCAATTCCCAATACAGATATTTGGTTATTCTGAGATTGTTTTTGTGTTAGGAAATCATGTATTTGCCAATATGTATATTTTATTGGACTTTTCAGTGTTACTTTGTTTTTGATGCTCTCAATGCTTTCAAGCAATGTAAAGATATAATTGTTTGTAGGTGGTGGACGAAAAAAAAATATTATTATTATTATTATTATTATTATCGTCCTTTATTAACATTTTTTTTTCTCTTGATTATTGTTTTGTTTTTATATATTTTTTGATATTATGTTTGGAATTTATTGTTTTTATATAAACATTCGTGGGATGAGAACTAAGACTGCAAAAATTAAGCAATTCTTCAGTTCTGAAGATTTTGATATTGTTTTTATTTCAGAAACTTGGCTTACTCAACACATTTCAAATGATATTTTTATGGACAATAGATATAAAGTACTTTGAACAGATAGATCTTCTGATGTTGCTTCCAAAGGTGGAGGCACACTCATTGCGTTTAAATGTAATTTTATACATAAGTATATTCCTATTTCATCATCATCTTGTGAAGATACATGGTGTGAAATATGTTTGAAAAATAGTGTCAAGGTTCTTTTTGGGTACTATCTACATAAAGCCAACATTATGCTTTTTAGAGTTTAATGAGTTTCTTTCTATTCTTGAAGATTTTTTAATCAAATATGAATCATATATACTTATTACTGGTGATTTTAATATTCCTGATTCATATTCAGGTACTACTATCATAAATTCAGTCTCTTCTTCACCTAAAGCATTGAGAATGATTTGTTTTTGCAATTTGTTAAATTTAAAACAATTTAATCCATACACCAATTTTAATGACCACACATTGGATTATATTCTTAGTAATTTTCCTACAATTGAATGTTTAACTACTACTTCTCTTCTTTTTGCCATTGATTTGCATCATCCTCCCTTAGAATTTTATATTAATATTAAATTTAATAGACTTTGTCCTTTTAAAATTATGAAAAGAAACTACAAAAAAGGAAATTATTTGGGTCTTTGTTTACAATTATCTAATTTTAACTGGAAAAATTTGTATTCTTCATCTGATGTAGATTCTGTATGAAGTTTTTTGAACAATCATTTAGTGAACTAATTGACAAATACATTCCTAAGGAAAAAATTTTAACTAACCATTTTCCTCTCTGGTTTTCAGTTTCTCTTAAAGAAATTATTAAAAGGAAATCATTTCATCATCGTAAATATTGGAAAACTAAGAACTTAAATTATTATAACAATTTTATTAATTATAGAAGATTGTCAAAAATTTATACAAAACACTGAAAGTCATATTTCTGATAATCCTTTGCAATTTTGGTCTCTAGTTAAGGATTTAGGTATTACAAAAAAAAATTACAGAGTAATAATTCTAATCTAGCCGCAGATGATTTTTCTCATTATTTCTCAGAGCTTTTTAAACAATCTCAGTCTTTTACTAATTTAACTGCAAATAATGATCTAGTTGAAGAAAGGATAACATTTGATTCATTTATTGAATCTGATGTTGTTTTTGCTATTAAGCAGCTTAAATTACATTCTAGTGTGGGCCTTGACAATATTCCAGCTTTCATTTATAAAGGATGTGCTGAATACATTGCTTCTCCTCTTTTGCATATTTTTAATTGCTCTTTAGCAAATGGTACTTTTCCTACATCCCTTAAAATTGCTAAAGTTGTTCCTATTTTTAAGAAAGGATCTAGAGATTTGGTAAGTGACTATAGGCCTATTTCAATTCTACACACTGTTGCTCGAATATTTGAAAGATGTTTATATAATAAAATTATCTTGGATGTCTCTAAGGTTTTGGCACCAGAGCAGCATGGATTTTTGCCTAATAGGTCCATTGAAACAAATTTGCTAACTATTTTTGATCACATTTCAAACTCAATTGAGAATCAATCTAGGTTAGATGTTGTTTATTTTGATATGTCCAAGGCTTTTGATAGAGTTAATCATAAAATTCTTCTTCAGAAGCTTTGTAGGTTAGGTTTTTCCAAATTATTAATTAATTGGTTTGACTCTTTTCTTAAGGATAGAATGTCTTGTGTGAGGTTTAATAATAAATTGTCATTACCATATTATTGCTTCACTGGGGTGCCTCAAGGCAGTGTTCTTGCACCTTTATTATTTAATGTATACATTGATGACCTAAAAACATGCATTAAATTTTCACATCTTCTATGTTATGCAGATGATTGCAAAATTTTTAGGCATATTTATTCTATTAATGACTGTTTTTTACTTCAAAGTGATATAGATAATTTCTTGAATTGGTGTGAATATAATTATATAGATATAAATATGGATAAGTGCTCCATTGTCTCTTACTCTAGAAAATCTGAAATCTTAAGGTTTTCCTACTATATTGGTGATTCTAAAATTATAACAAATGATCATCAAAGAGATCTAGGAATAATATTTTCCAATAATGGGTCTTTTCATAATCACATTAATTTTATGGTGAATAAATCTCTTAAAATTGTAGGAGCTATTTACAGATATGGAAAAGCATTTAATAAATTTACAAAGATTAAACTTTTTATATCCTTAGTTCTTCCCATCTTGGAGTATGGTTCAATTATATGGAGTCCTCATAACAGGACAGATATCATAAGAATTCAGTCTGTTTTTGACAAATTTGCAAAATTGAATAGTTTAGGTAATGAACACTATATTGATTTACTGCTGAGATGAAAAACAAGAGATCTCAAGCTTCTTCATAAATTTATTTCCCAGAATATTTCTGTATCTAATTTGCTTTCTAATTTAGGTATTAAGAAACAGAATTATAATACTCGTACTCACAATATTTTTGAACTGAAAATTTGTAAATCTGATGTATTAAGATTTTCCCCTTTATTTCGTTTACCTAGAACTTATAACAAAGATTTTGGTAATGATGATGTTTTTAATCTGGATTTTAAACAATTCACTAAAGTCCTCATAAAAAAATATTATCCTTAATTTCATTTGATATATTGCCTTTTTATTTATTTGTGCATTTTATTGTTTTTCTATTTTATTGTATATTTTTTTTAATTGTTTTTTTATTGCTTATTTAGATATATATATGATAATGAAATTACTGTGCAATCTATAATTGGCTAAATGCTGTTGATATGTACATTAAATAAATAATTGAATTGAATTATTATTATTATTATTATTATTATTATTATTATTATTATTATTATTATTATTATTATTATTATTATTATTATTATTATTATTATTATTATTATTATTATTATTATTATTATTATTATTATTATTATTATTATTATTATTATTATTATTATTATTATTATTATTATTATTATTATTATTATTATTATTATTATTATTATTATTATTATTATTATTATTATTATTATTATTATTATTATTATTATTATTATTATTATTTATGTTTCAAAAGGCCTTTATTGTCTCAAAAGAATTACAAATTTTGCATTTACATAGTTTGTCTACATATAATATCCTGGATTGTCCATTATCATTTGAACACCATTAGCAAATCAATTACTTATAATAGAAAGGGAAAAAATTGTTGCTAAATTGTCCTTGTTGCTAATTTGACATGCATATCCTTCTAAGTTTTTTTATAATGTTTAATTTCCTCAATTCACTATAACATAGATCTAATCTTAAGTAATGACCAGGTTGCTGCATAAATGTCAGGTCTGGCCAGTGTCTTATCCCTTTTCTGTATCATTTCAAGTTTATTTGAAAAAGTAGCTGGATGCCTCCTGGAATTGTTACCAATTAGGAAAGTGCATCTAGTACACCAGTATGCATATAGCACAAAGGTTGCTGCCCTGACACTTGGTGTTAATCCTTCTCTAAATGCAGAAATTAATTGATGCATTGTTACATTAGACTTCCTGTAACTGCTAGTTATGAGATTTCTTATCTGCCTAAGTCCCTCACAGTGATATAGCAGATGTGATAGGGTTTCCTCAGCTCGATGGCATAACCCACAAAAGGGATCAATTGACGTATACAGTCTTTTATGGCAAAGAAAATATGTGGTAGGTAATGCAGATAGATTAAGTTTTATTAGAAAATTGAAAAACTTTGGTTCTAAGGCCCATCGTTTATACCTTTTAACCAATTGTTTATTATTAATTCCCAGTATTGGTTCTAAAGCAATTGTGTTATTATCTTCATGTATTAGTTCATAAATTTCCCAGTATTTGTACTTATTAATAAATTGCTCTGGGATTTTTGATTCTGTTTTACAAAGATATATTAATTGTTCAAAATATGATAATTTTTTTGGTGGTGGTTTATCAGTTGGAATGACCTCTATGAGCTGCTTAATTTTTGGAAATTGTTTAACAATATCAATTATATTGTTCCTCATTCTCTGTTTTGCAAAAATACCAATATCATGTAACCCCAAACCATTTTTATTCAGTGGCTGACATAGTTTTGCCATTGATATTGCCACGACTTTCCTTGACCATAGTAGTTGATTGCAAATGGTCTTAATTTTGGAGATAAAAGCTTTTGAGAAAGCAACCACTGGCATAAAGTAAACTATCTTAGTCATCATCAAACTATTAATCAATTGAATCTTGGAATATACTGACATATAGGTATTGGATAGAGAGTCTGCTATTTTCTGTATTTCATTTTTCAATTTGTTCTGCAAATGACATCTCATTCCAGTAGTCCCTAGATGGAATGGAAATCCAAGGAATGAGCCTGGCTTTGCCTGGAAAATGGATGTACATGGCCTTCCTGTGAATATAGTCCATGCTGCTGTTTTTTCTGGATTGAAACTTAGTTTAAATTCCTTTGAGTATTCTTCTAAAATCATCTGTAGTTTTGGTATCTGCCTTTTTTATTATAGATAAAGAAAGGATTTTATGTTATTACATGATCACTGTATGGAGAGTTTTGCCTGTTTTGATTTTATGTTATCCTGATATTAAGATTTTTTTACAATCCAAAATATGATTGATTAAGAAGCATTAAAAATTATGTTAAACCATTTTATAATTAATGTCGTGCCAATAATCTCTGTTTAACAAAAAATAATAATAATAATAATTGTAATTTGCTATCTTATTCAAAGATAATAGCAATAGTAATCAATGTTGCACTAACAGTAAAAAGGCTATTAAAAATAATTACTTTACATTTATTGATTCTAGTCTTTTAAAATTAAGATTGTGGTTTTAACCTTAACTTAATTAAAACGTATAGATTACTTTTTGATACTTTAATTATAGCCGTTCTTTACGATGGATCTTTGTTTGGAACTCATGCAGTCATTGAAGTATAAATAAAGTTAAAAAACTTTCCAACACATATTATAAATATGTATATAATGATAAATCTTATATTTAAAAAAGCAATAGTATGCACAATGAAAGATTGTTATCTGATATATCATTTTTACTTATAATTAATCCCCGGCACATAATCATTAAAATATGCACGCAATCACGAAAATTTCATTTACGATTTCACTTTTTAACACTAGATATTATAAATTGTTTCATTAATTATAATGAAATATTTTGCTAAAGCATCTTTTAATAGAGCGCAACTAGAATATAATCGTTTGTTTGCAAAAGTCGATATCCTTTTTTTAATTATACAATTAGTAGAAAAATAAAACCAATGTTAAACTGACGTAAATACCATTAATGCTACTAATATATATTAATTTTATAAAAGTATTGATCTATACTACGATTGTAAAGGTTTGTGACCTCTTTTGAGCAGTTTGTTTGCAAATAAATTGAATTAAATGAGCAATAAATATTTTTTGTTTTATTTTAACAGACAAGTAAAATAATTTCAAATTTAAATTTCAAATTTTAACAATTATCCGGATTAAAATAAAAATGATGTTTACAGATTGACAATATAAGCACCCTATTTCCTTTTACTGCCAAGGGGAAATAAAATTCATTAAAATTTTACCACTAATCATATCAACGAGCAATATTTACTATCTAAACAATTAAAAATAACTAATGTTGAACTAACATCTTTTTTTTTAAATATAAAATTAGATACACACACACACACATATATATATATATTGTTTATAATAGCATTTGATAACTATTAATTATTAATGATAAATAGAAAATATTAATTATATATAGGTTTAGTTTAATACAATTATTATTATTTTAACTTTATTATTTTTTATGCTGGACTGTATAGTTTTAAGATATATAGGCATATTAATCTACAATTCTATCACAGATTATTGAAACTTATGAATAAAGACATCTGAAAAAATAAATGACAATTAAGATGCATTTCATGCTAAATGAGTAATTTTCAGTTGATTTGAGTGACTAATCAATAAAGTGTAATGATATGAAATAAAGATAAGCAAATAGTAATTTATGTCAAGTGTTGTTAGCCGAGAAGTCATCGCAGCCGCCTTGCAAGCAAGTAGTTGGTTGCAGACGGTTGTGGGTTTGCGTCCCGGCCGATGCTATGACATAAGAAAAAAGATAGTAATTTATCAAATAGATCATAACATTAAGTGCCACACTGTTATTCAAATGACAGAATTGAACATTCTGGATATCAAATTATAATAGTAAAAAATAAAATATATACTCAAACGACTTGCCTAATACTTTGAACATCAAAATGTAATAAATAACTATCTTAACTTAACTGTATAGTGATTGATAAAACATTAGCTTAACCTTTACCAATCGTTTATTAACTATAATCATCATCAACCATTATCAATCCACTGAAGGATGAAGGTTTTTTCAAGTTCAATCCATCTTCTCCAATCTTTAGCTTCTCTCTTCCACATCACCCCTGCACACTTTCTTATTTCGTTCATCCATCTCACATGTGGTCTCTTTCTGGGTCTTTTACATTCTCTTGGAATCCAGTTTAAGATTTCAATTGTGCATCTATTATCATCTCTTCTAGCAATATGTCCAACCATCTCCACTTTAGTCTTTTAATTATTAAACTCTGCTTGAACTGCTAAATACCACATAATAAAATAATTAAAATGTGTAAAAATGTTTTATTTAATATTTTAGCTACCTCATATTTTAATACATAAAAATCTAGAGACTTTCAAAGTTTATATTAAAATATAGTGCAGTAATTTGCCTATGAATAATCAGACATCCATTTTAATTAAAATAAAAATGTATTAATAAAAACAATCATAACAAATATTTTTAATGAATGTTTAGATGGAAATCTAAAATATCTAGAGTAATCCATTTAAATCAACTTAATTAGAAAGCACTTAACCTAGAACAACTGTTTCAGGCCAAGAGTCAAAGTTAACTGACAGACATGCATCCAAAAGGAGGATTGGATGTATCAGTCTGTCAGTTTACTTTTATTATTGGCCTGGGGCAGTTGTTCTAGGTTAAGTGCTTTTAATTAAATTGATTTGAATGAATTACTCCACACATTCAAGATTTCCAATACTAACACACATATATATATATATATGATTAAAAAGTAAATAAATACATTCCTTGGTTAGTAATTTAATCTTGAATTAATTATCATTTAACTATTTGTGTCTGTTATATAGCTTTATATAGGTAACTAACATGTATTGTGAATGATATACTCCAAAAAGAAAATATATTATATTAGCATAAATATTCCCATATAAAATATATTTTCAAACTTTAACAAGTATACTTATTTTGTTTACTGTTTTTGCAAAACAATAAGCATAAACTTATTAATTTGCATATATACAATATTATAATATAAATGTTTATTATTTGCTGTCAAAAAAATTCCTTGTAAATAATTTATACATAAAACTTATTGCTTTAAATATATATATATATTGTGGCTTTGGGTTTTGTCCAAAGCTCCATTAAATTTTAAGCTAAGTTATTATTACAGTGTTTAGTAAAATTTTCCTCATCAAATGTATTGTAGGGTAATATATAAGCTTTCTATCCAGCGCTAAGTTCAAATCTTAAGAAAAGTTCAATAGATTTACGTAATTTATTACTTAGTACTTAAACCAAAATTTATTCATAAAGTTTTATAAAACAGAGAGTATTTTATTTTAGTGTCAATTTAATAAAGTAATATTAAAGCAGAAATCGTAATGGAGAAATTTATGTGTTAATATTCTATAAATTATTTTTAATAGTTTGAAAATTGAAAAAAAAAGAGGGGGGGATAGAATTTACAAAGTCAACTTCGTGAGAATGAAATGTAAACAATCGTAATTTTATAACAGTGAGCGATAATTTAATAAAAGTAAATTCCTCAAAGAAAAGATCAAGAATCAATCAAAGTATTAAGCAATCGGTTCAGATAGAATTTTATGTGTGTGTAGAAGTGTATACATATAAAATTTATTATAAATTTTAATTATAGAATTAATTACTAATCAGTGAAAATAATGTATGATATCGGGGGAAAGCTCTTTTAAAGAAGTATTATTTTGTCTCACTAACTCATTCATAGCAGCCAATTCCCATTCAAAATTCTAGGTTTAAAATCAGGCAGCTATGTATTATTATTTTTTATTAAAAACTTTCATTTTCATTCTTTCAGAGGGATTTCCACGCGCCGGAAAATTTTAACAAAACCACATGATAATTGTCCAAAGTATGAATAAGTAATTTATAAACAATTGTAATCAACCAGTTAAAATCTAGATATAATTAGTTTGGCAGGTCAATCATTCAGGAATTGAAAGGGGGGATCAAGACAGTATAAAAATCTAATCCATACTTTAGGTGGGGTTCTATTCATCATCAGACTAGCCAAAGGAACCTCGTCAGATTAAATTAGCAATTTTCATTATAAAATTTTAGGTTTTATATTATTTTTCCTGGTTTTCTGTTCCTGAATGAAAGATTTCATCAAAATTATTAATAATATTTTAAATGATCAGTGAGTAAATTTTTATTGGATACACACTTCTTTTCTCTGGAAGTTGACCAACATCATGATCTTTTTCCATACAACGGTAAGCAATCTTTTTGGCAATCAACAAACAATGAAACTTAAACCGCAGAGAGAATTTTGCTTGGGGAAACGCTGTATTCTGTGAATCTTTATTTCAAATTTGAATTTATTGAAACTGACTGAACTAATTATTTGTATTATCCAAAATTCTGAAAGAAGATAAATTTTGATTTTGTTAAAAATAAGTGTGGAACTGACTAATGCTAAGTACATGTTAAATCCCATTAGAAATACCTAAGATATCCTTGTAAACTAAAGTAATCATTTGTCAATGAAAAAAAAAAGATTCATACAGGGGAAGAAAGACAATTATTAACCAAAGAAAGATATTACCAACCTATGATAAATTAAAGGAATATTATGATAGTACGCGAATTAATAGACTCCTTGCAGTAAAGCTACATTAGTCCAATGTATACATCTAACCAGAAAAACTGGTTATCTTCAACTATAAATATAATCTTATAAAAAGAACCCTAAATGAATAAAGAATTTTAAAATGACATGAAAAATATTACATTCCATTATAAGAATCACCAATATCTAAAATGATGTCTTAAAATAAAGACCTGAGATTAATATTTTACTCAGTTAAAAAAAAATTGATTTTGTTCTAAAACTTTGAATGGAAATAATAAACCTCCAGGAATTAATTCACCAAAAATGTCTCAGTTTCCCAACAGATTATAAAATTCAATACGTGTGCAAACAGAACAAAAACAAATAAAAGAAACAAAACACCAATTAAATGAAATTTGCAGGAAAATGTTAGAAAGATCCGGAGGACGATGTGGAAGGACTGTATAAGTATAATTTTATTACTTGTTGTTATTCTTTTCTAAGATTAAATTTAAATAGAAAAAAAAGTTAATCATATACCACAGTTTGAATTTATCTTCTCTAAAAGTGTTTATTAGTTGAGTTATTATAAAAAAAAAATTTTGAAATATGCCTTATTCAAAGATTAATTTAATGCTTTACCTTTAATAAAAAGAGTGGGAGATATAAATAAGATGTTTATGTGAAGTGTTTTTAAGAGATCAAGTATTATTAAATATTTATGCTTATAGACATTTTATTTAGACATAGAATGCATGTTATGATAAAATACCATAACTATGTTACAAAAGTGCTGAAAGATGATTGTGCAGCTGATATGCATTTCTTATCATTATTGTTATTATAGTAAAAGTTAAATTAAGTTAAATGTAAGCTAATTGATGTTTGGAAAATTATTGGCTCATGTGTTAGTGCAATATTACATAGGAATGTGAGTGTAAAATTTTATATGCATACAAATTAGTGTGAGACCCTTGTATACATGGTTGGTTAATGAATGATCACCTAGCTAGTGCAGTCGTAGCTTGGCTCGCTCATATAAATGTCTAATCCAATTTTATGAAGTATTTAAATGCAGTGGATGCATTTCCCACTTAGCTATTTCTACACTGTAAGATTATTTCTTTATTGATGGCCAGAGTGTGTTACGCATACCCATGTATTCCTGTATGACTAGCGATAAACTCCTAGCATACTTCAATCTAAATGAAAAAGGTGTTTTTCTTTTATTTGGGTCTTTGCCTACTCTCATGTTAATGCTGACTTTGTTTCCTTACAGGTGTATGTATTTAGAGCCCAGAAAAGTATCAATTATAAAGATTGTCTACAGGGTCGTAAAATTAATTTGATGTTTCTTAACGAGTGCAGATTACATGTGCAATTTATTGTACTAAGACACTGTGTTATTTAAATGCATTTTTTCACTAATAAAAACCAAGAATATTAATTTAGTTAAATATTGAACCTAAGAGTTTAAAACACAGGGAGTAACTATAATAAGCAGTGCATATTTAAAGTTATATCTGCAACCAGTCAAAAACTTCGCTGGAATGGTAAACCAACTGAGTTGTTGTTGTTGTTGTTGTTGTTGTTATTATTATTATTATTATTATTATTATTATTATTATTATTATTATTATTATTATTATTATTATTATTATTATTATTATTATTATTATTATTATTATTGTAGAGACATTAATATGTGATTGTATGCAGGTAAATGAATGATCTACCTAAGTACCGATTCCTAAACACTTGAATAGTAATTTGATTCACGAGAGAGTAAACAATGCATAAAATATCTTCAATTTAAAGCAGAGAATTAAAGCATATTAGGTTGAAATAATTAATTTAATTACTAGCTCCTTATTATATAGAGAGTTATGTAAATAATCTGTCTAATCATGAAACAAATCATTTATTTGAGAGCTTAAAATATGGGGAGAAATTTGACATTTCTTAGATTTCAATATTAAAAATTGTTAAAGTATATAGTATAATTTTTTTTATTCCTTGGCAAGTGTAAACCCCAATCAGTAAGAGTTAAATAATATTAGTTATTTTAGAATGTAGCAAAATCAGCTATTTATTTTGTGAATTTTTTTTTTTATATATATGCGGTTGAAGAACGGGGGAAAGCCATGGGAAACGTGTAAATAATATATATATATATTTTTAAAGTTGATATTTGTTAATAAAATTGTTGTTTTAAAATAAACTTCTGTCTATGTCTCACTGTTTTGTGGTCTAATAAACTCTAGACATCCCAGTCGTGCATCAATAAACTATCCTTACTTTATTAAATCATACCAGGTAAAATTTATTTAAGAGATAATTTTATAAAATTATTAAGCATTGCTGAATTCAATTCACAATTTTAGGAAGTTATTAAATAATTCAGCACATTTATGTTAAAGATGTATAATGGGTGGCTGGACATAAAATCATTTATCCACTCACTGTATTCAAATACTTCCCAGATGAAATTATTAATAATTTTTCTTTAATTATCAAATTGTTTATAATATGTTATTTTCAAAATTTATATTTAAAATTTAATTTTAATTATTGGAAGTTTAGAGTAAGTGGGCATTGGCTATGTTAGATTCAGCCAAGGTCAACTATGGAGGTAATCACTGGGAGAGTATTTATTTATCATTAATAATTCATAGTAAATTATATAAACTTCCAGACCTTACTATTCTAAAACCCTGAGGAGAGCTTATCAGAGGGGAAAGAGATAGCAAGATGGAAAATTTTAAAATAAAGTGAAATAGGAGTACAGATGACCTATGAATGCAAGTGTGATGGAGGAATGGATCAGGAGGATGATGATGGGCATAGGAATATTTTAATTGTCACTCTAATGGTAAATGGATGGGAATATGCTGAGAGATGTAAATTACTGCAGAAAGTCGAGCTTAAATTTTTTCCTCTCTAATAAATGCAAAATTTATGAGATTGTTAGTATTATTTATAAAATGCTCTCAGTGTTTATTCGTTCAATAATTAGTTATTAAACCATTCATTAGATATTATTATAAATTATTAAATAAATTATCAATTAAATAATGATTGGCATAAGTAAGTTTCAATAAGGTTGTAATTTGGCACCCTAGCAATTATTATTAATGTGCTATGTCCCATCATCATTGATCCTGAGATCGGCCATGCGAGAAATGGATGAGGGTTGGTGGTCAGGTAGGGCTGGTTGTTAGGTTATAATATATATATATATATGATAAGGGATCCAACTGGAATTGTTCTCTAGTTTGTGCACCTGTTGTACTGTTGTAGTGTATACTTTTGCTCTTATATAAATCTTGTAGAAATTCTTCTGCATCAATCTGTCAAATGATATCATCAAGGGTGTTTCAAATATTTGTCAATTTTTTATAATGACTAAGATGTTTGAACAATTAATGCTGAATTTGTTTTATGCAACTGACATTTTTCTTTCATATTTAGTTTATAATAATCAGGCATTTTATCTGCAAAATCTGAAACATTTACATAATGCAGTAAAATGTGAACATCCTGTCTTGTGGCAAAGAAAAGTGTGTAAACTTTACCTCAACAGTGTCATCTGCCAAAGCCTTAAGTATGTACATTTTAAATTAAATTTAGCATGATACAGATTATCTATAAACCACATTTGTTCAATCTCACTAAGCGTGAGTTTTTTAAATCTCTCAATTGAAAAAATGACTCAATTTTTTTTTTGTGGACTTAACAGTTATGGAAAAAATGACACAGGTTTTAAAAGGCATTACTTTGTAAGTATTTCTGAGCTACTTTGAAAAATGAAAATCATAATTAGACCAATGTATTAAATCAAATGGATAGTAATTTGGAAAAAATTAAATTTATAACACTTAAAAATAAACATTTTTTATTATAAAATTCCAATTATTTTTGGGTCCCCTCTCATATGTTTATAAAGAACAGAAACAAACAAATTTTTACTTAAATAAATTAATATTATCATTAAAAAATATTATTTTGATTTTCTTTAGCATATAATTTAATCTTTTCAGTAATACTATATCTTTCTGCACTTTAACCAAATGCATACATTATAAAAAATAAAGGATAGGTAAAAATATACTACCTGTTGAACTCAATATAATACCCATAATAAATATCATTTAAAGTGTAATTTTGATAAAATAATTTTTATTAAATATATTATACTTTTATATAAATATGCACAAAATAATAATAAATTTAAAATTCAAAATCTTTTTAAGAATCTGTTGAAAGTCATATAATGTTTTTATAGTATGTAAATAGATATTATTCAAAAATTTTATCCATTTTGACAACATTTTAAATTTTTGAACAAAGTATTTCATTATAAAAATATTATGATGTTAATATTGATTTCCTTAGTAAAAATAACAGTATTTATCAATTTTCATATATTTCATGAGCTAAATTGCAGCACTTGAACTATATTCCACAATGAGATGATTTTTATCCGATGGTATGTGATTTTCAAAAGACATGAAGTTCTTTGAGCAATTGTTTATTAGCTTAGCCCATCACATTTATAATTAAAACTTTAAAGAATATTTTTAATATTTATAGTACATAAACTTTAATAGTTTATCTATTGAGATAAAAATTGAGAGTCCAAACTAAGATCAGGGGCTTAAATAGTTTTTTCCTGATGATGCCATATTTATGTCATTATCCTAGATACTGTTTTCATGGTATAATCCAAATTCAGCTCATCTTCAAGGTGTCTGCTATTATGAATTAAATTTATCCATATATCCACTAAATTAAAAGTCCTTGCAAATACACCAGTTTTCCATGTTGTTAGCAAACTTTCTTAACATTGTAATAATAAATGTATACTATGTTTTTAAAATAATAATAAAAATAATTTACAAATTGTAATACATTTTGAAATCATTTTTTCAATAAAATACAGATATTCCTTGTGTATATATGTTTATTTAATATATAATGATCATTAATTATTTAATAAATGTCATAACATTTAACAGCGGACCAGGTTTATTTTATAATGAAGAAATTTATTTTAATGCTAAAAATGCTTAAGTTTAAAATAAATTTATTTATTATAAAACAAACCTGGTATGTTGTTCCAATGTTTCAACATTTATTAAATAATTACATTAGTGCAGAAAATGGAGTTATAAACTTTTATACTATAATCAATATTTTAATACATTTTAAATAATTAAACATTTTAAAATTATGTTTTTTAATATACTGTCTAATCACATTGATGTATAAATACACACACATGCATACACAAACTTCAAATGATAATTGACTATTTTATTTGTTTATGTTGATGTATTATTTTTCAAATATATGCATTATATAAAATGTCAACAAATGGATTTATTAATATGCAATTGTTTTTATTATTACTATTATACAAAATCATTTAAATATTACTATTAATATATCCCTAACATAATATGTAATTGTCATTAACTTTCTTATATTGTCCTAAGAATAAAATATTAATATTAAAGTTTATTGCTATTGTACAAAATATAACAGTTTGATACATCATTTCTTTGAAATGTGTATGTCATCTTGCATTAGGATGTGTTGTCTAATTACAATTTACTAATGAAATGAGCTATTTGATAATTTTAAATTAATTTAGAATTAAAATAAAATGAGCTAACAATTCTTTTTATAAATATAATAATTCCAAGTTTGAATTCAGGCCTCAATAATATACTATATATATATGTAAACAAAGAAAATAAATCATCCTCTGTCAGGCTATGAATTAAAAGCACTCTAAACATTTAGTAGGTGGATTAATTCTATTCTTGAACCTTTGTTCAACATTTAGAATATTTTTAATTCATGGCCTGAGAGAGAGAGAGAGAGAGAGAGAGGGAGAGATTTACTTTTTTAATTTATGTGCATACATTAAGCTATATTTAATTTAATGCTTACATGTTCAGTCTCATTTAATTATAATCAAGGTGTTAAATGAAAGATTTTATTTCTAGTCTTGTATAATTGATTATTAGTTTAATAAATATTAAGTGCTGCATTCCAACTGGCTGATATATTAATTTGACTCATAATAACCAACAGTGTTGATAAAATTATGCTTATATGTTTAACAGAGCTCTAAGAATAGATAAATTCATTCTATTCTTGATTCATCCAATATTTACAATGCTTTTAATTTATAGTCTAAGGGAGAATATTTACTCCCTTTGTTTATATATATATAAATCAAAATATTGTGGAATAAACGCTACAAAATTCAATATGTCTACATAAAATAAAAAATAAAAGCTTCACTATAGCCAGCTTATGGCATTTTATGCCATCTTTATTCTATAATATTTTGATTATTATATTTATTTCATTTGATATTATGTATACAGGGATAGATGATAATTTTCTAAATATATGCTATTTATAAGAAATGAATAATGATCATTATTTAGCACTTGGATTATTGTTTAGATAACTTTATTACTTATATATTTTTATTCTGTTTTCGTTTTTACTAATAAAACTATTTTTTATTAAATTATATATATTGAAATTATGTTTACAAAAGTATACTTTTACATCAAATTTTAAAAATATGTAAAAATAATTTTCTTTCATATAAGGATAAAAAATCAAATTTTTATGCAATTATTTTTTTCAATTTTTTTTTTTAAAAACCTACTCATTATTTGAATAGTATCCACCTTTAGTATTTACTATTTTAATGTTTAATATACTTTTCAAAGTGCTTTTTTTATATTTCTTTAAAAAAGTGATTTTGTTACAAATATAAGATATCAACATTATTGCAATTATTATATACTTATTACAGTCTTTAGTTTAAAGAAAACAGTATTTTTTTTAAAAAAAACTCGTTTGATAAAAAATTTATATATGAAGGAATTTTCAGAAACATTTTAAAAACTAATACAAACAAAAAAAATGATATGATTATAAAAACATTACTTCCTACAAAATGTTTTTTACAGAATTTGATTTTTTATATGTATTCTTTATTATATACAATACTTTATTTCTAAGTTACTTTTATTGTTTCAGTAATACTTTTTCCTATCGAAATCTACTAATATAAGTTCCCATTCAATATATTATTGTATTTACACAGATACCTATCCACATATAATAAATAAATAGTTTTTTAAAATAAATATATATATCACGTACTTCAGATTTCATTTCACAAGCACAAGATAATCACAATTTTCCATCAACAAGCAAAAATATTTAACATTAAAAAAGTGTTTCCTCTTTTAACACACATTTAATAATTTTGTTTTTGGTCATCTTTATTTAATAATATTTTGTTGATATGATTAAAGTATAATCCTGCAAACGTTTTTTTTTTAATTTCTTCCAGATGGCTGCCAAAACAATAATATAATTAGTAAAATCAGTAAAATATTGTTAGTTTATTAAGATTAACTGAATTTTTTTAAAAAAAAAGATTATGAGAGATTAATTTTGACTTGAAATAAAAATATATTATTTTTATTTATCTGTTTTATAGCTTCCACACTGTTTAACATAAATCCAGACTTTATATTATTTTAACATATTTCTGTAAAAAAAATACTTTATCACTTAATTGCTTCTCCAAATCCTATTGCAAAAATTGCCTTAGATGTTTTAATAATGTCAAAATGTCTAGTTGGATAAAACAATTCTTCTCTACTTTTCTTCTTCTCCTTCTCATTATCATCATTATCGTCATCATCATCATCATTATTATTATGAGTATTATTATATTATCATTATTATTATTATTATTGATAATTTATTATTAAATTAATAATTATGGCTTTTTGTTATTAATGATTGTTTTTAAAAAAAAAACTATTTACTTTAAAACTATTTATTTAAAGGTTTTTAAATTACAAAGAAGAAGAAAAAATATTTTAAATATTTGACCAGTGTATGTGAATAAAAAAAATGGAAGAATTAGCAATGTAAAATTTAACATTTATTTACATGTATATAAATAATTAAAAAAATCACACAAAATCTCTTTATGAAAAATTGTAATTATCCTTTATAGAGTGAAGAATAAAAATTATCTTTAACTCATTGATCAATTTGCTTCAAAGTAAGACCATAAGCATGTTTTTCATAACTTCCTTAGGAAAAATGTAAAAGTCTTCAGAAATAATTTATGCTATAATTCATAATTTTTTTTTAATATAACATGGTAGATGACGTTAATAATTGCTTTGCATTTAGTAATCGAGATGTCTTTCAATCACTGTTATAAAGTTTTAATTTTGTACAAATTAGATAGAATGAAAAAATATTTATTTAGTTGTTAGAAGTTTATATCATCAAAACCAAATTTTATATAAATTTAAGTCATACAAAAGCTTGCTTATACTATTAGATATGGTTATCACACAAAAAAATTGTTGACTGATTATTCAAAATCTAAGAAAATTGATAAAATATATATCATTTGTATTGAAAAGATACTTAATTGGTAAAATATAAGCAGTAATGATTAGAGATGTTATAATTAGTAAATCATGCAACTTGTTCAAAAATTAAATTATCAGACTCAACTTTCAATACAAAAGCTATAAAGTCCTTTACAAAATTATTTGATGTAGCTATTTATATACCACTAAATTTAGCATATACAATATAAATTTATCAACATTCTGGTGAGCACAGACCCAAGCAGCCTCAAAACTAATGTATAAAAAAGTGTTGTATTAATTTTTTTTATTTTCTTATAATTTAAAAATTAATACTTTGTCACATTGGAATATAGACAAAGGCATATAACTAATGATCTATCCATTTTCAGATATATTTTCATTGTTGGATAAAGCAATAAATTTGCATGTTTACTCTCTCTTTCTCTTTCTCCCTCATACATTACAATCAAATGTTTTGTCTTGTCTTTAGAATAAAGGCAATTGATCACTCTAAAATTTGTAATACTAATTTTATTGATTATCACATTATTTAGAGAATAAAATATTAATTTCAATTCACAAATAGTCTAAAGGTTCCACATATTAAAAAAATAGAATCATACTGTAAGTATATTGTCAAAAAAAAAAAATAGTTTAAAGAGTCTGCAAACAGCTGAAAATTTTGAAATATCTCAAAGACTACTTTTTGATCTCTAAAAGCTAATGCCAATTTACTTATATAACATATTGAAGAGATTAAACAATTCAAATGAGAGATTTAAAGTTATTGTACTTTTAACACATGCATGGGTTATGTATGATTCACCACAAAGATAACTACAAAGCCTGCATTTCTGCAACCCCAAAATCAACCAGCATGGAAACTTCTAGCATCAGCTTTCTTAGTATGCAGATTAATGAAAACAAAAATTAAAATTGAGTATTTCCTTCTTAAATAATAAAAATAAGATCAACTGTAATACAGTGACTATTGTTATAAGATTTTATAATGTACAGTTTCATAAGTTGAAGAATTAAAATGAAGTATTTTTTTCTTAATTATAAATATATTTTTGTGTAGTTACTTTAAACTCTTTATAGTAAAAAAATAGTAATTATATACATATAAATGCACACACAATCTGATACTTTGTATAGTTCTGATGAAGAAAGTAGGACAAACAAAATATCAGGTTGTGTGTGCATGTGCATAATAAAAAAGGTTTTGTATAAGCATATGAAGTAAGTTGTACAAATTGTATTTATATAAAATATTACAGCAAAACAAAGGAAGTGTTGGATAAGTGGCATTTTTTATTTTCTTCTTAATTAATAAAAATAAGATTTTAACTGTAATATAATAATTGTTGCTATATTTTTTTTATTTTGTTTTTCACCAAAACAAAATCGGTTCAAAAATATTTATTTATTAAAAATATTTTTAAATCTTTTTTAAGTGCAACATATTGAATCTAAAAATAGTCAAAATAAGAGTCATAGATCACATGACATTATCTCTTAAGCTTGTAAGTTATAAACAGTGAGGATTGCCAATTCCTCTACAAGCTTTATGATAAATGCTTAGCCAGAGCCAGCACTTAAAATATCCCTGTCAGGAACCCCTCCCCAAACCCTTACTTTTATAATTGTTTGGCCTTTGATATAAATATTTTGCTTATAAAAATAGCTTTTTTTTTGTTTTGATGCATTAAGGATTTAGAATTTTTGTCAGCGTTAAAAGTAAATCAAGTAATATATTTTTATTAGAAATTATTTGAACTTAATTTTAAATCATTTACTTCAAAATAACACAACATATTATCTACATAATTAATATTTAAGTCATTCTAGACTTCATTTCAATATTATTTGTATAAGTAACTTTTGTCTATGTTCATTTTTTTTTCTCTTTAAAAACTTTACATATAGTAGCACACATGTTATCAAGACTACACATGTACTGTATTGCAGAAATCAGATGATTGACTTCAAATATATAAAATCAACCAAATATTTTAAATATTCAGCACACTTGGAAGCTTTTTATTAAATTATAAGCTGTCAATCAATGTAAAAATATTCAAGGTCGTTCTCTTTCATTATAAATATTTTTTATAGAAAAAACATCTGTTCGTTAGATTAAGTAAAAGTTTAATATACATGAGTATCCAACTGAAAATATTTTCAACTTTTTATTCATATGCCTTGATTATTAATTGTGAGTTTTTGCAATTTGAACATTTTAGTAATAAGTTACATATAATTAATCCGTTTTTTTATAAAATCTTTATTCTTTGTACAATGCTTACATAACACCCATCAACATCAACAGTTTCGATTGCCTCTGCAATCTTCTTCAGAACTATAAAATATAAACACATATGGGTGTTATGTAAGCATTGTACAAAGAATAAAGATTTTATAAAAAATGGATTAATTAATTAATTAAGGCAATGCAATAAAGGAACAAAATAAGTTACATATAGTATTTAACCATTCAGAGTATGACTTCTAATCTTATAAATCGTATAATTTATATTCAAATTGCATTACCAACTGAAACAAACACATAATAAGTTGGCCAATGCACCTGAGATACATTTGAAATCAGCTATATAATTTAGATCTCCAACAACACTTCTCATCATTCAATGAAAAAATTTGCTCAGACCAATTCCTTTCATTATATATGTATTTTCCAAAAAAAAATCTCCAATCATTAAGTGATTGTGAGCTTAAAACTCTTGAACATCCATTTAGAACTGATAGACCAACTTTCTATGTATAAGTCTTAATTGAGAATTATAATATACTCAATTTATTACATATATATTTTTATAGTCTAATATTTATAATCCACTGGATATTATAATGTAGATATAAAAATCCATTATGAGATAAGAATAAAGATGCATTAGTCAATTGAACATTAAATATTTATGCAATAGACAGCTGAAACTTTAAAACTCTCATTGATGCAAATCACACTCTATTTCTTGTGTGGATGTTCAGATGGTTCAAGCTTTGATTTATAAAAAAAACTTTCTAGTGAATGTGTGTTTAATGTCAATCTGATAACTTTTCAAAGTAGAAAGTAGTTTACAATTTAATAACAAGTTTGTGAGAAATGTTCTCTTAATTTAAAATGTTTGATTGATTACAAATATATCTCAAGTAAATTAGTCAATTATATATATACATATTCCTACAATAATATATAATAATTAAAACAAGTTATAAATTTCATAACTTGCTTTTAAGCTTGCATTTAATGATCACTAGATGGAGCTTAGCAATAGCTCTAATCAAGCTTTTATTTTATAAGTGCCAAAAGAGAAAAAAATCAAAATCTCTATCAGGGGTCTTTATCTCCAGACCTAGTTTCTGGCATCCTAATGCTCCACTGATGTGAGCCACAAGCTCGAAACCAGTTGGTCTGGAGATAAGGACCCCCGATAGAGATTTTGAATTTTTTCTCTTTTGGCATTTATAAATAAAAGCTTGATTAGAGCTATTAGTAAGCTCCATCTAGTGATCATATATATATCTACAATGTGATATTTGTCTTCATTAGATGTTATATGAGTATAAATTTTCTCCATTTGTGAAATATGAATAGTGATAATATTGATAGGTGAAGAAAAATATATATTTGTAAATTAAATTGATAAAACATACAATTCCAAAATTAAACAACTCACAATCAATACATGGAAAATTGGACTATCATTTCTGTGGGATATTCAAGTATTTCAATCTTTTAGTTCACTTGATGAATGAATGTTGTTTCTGGAAATATATATATATGAGAGGGATTGTCTCATAAATGTTTTCATTGGGACTAGCTCACAATTTAACAATAAGCTATAAATCTAAAAACTTTGGTTAAGAATATATCTTAGTAGCATTAGTCAATTTATTATATATATAAAATCAGATAGATATATACATAGAAATTACCATTTTATTTTCAATATTTTTATTTATAAAGTCTTTAAATTTCATCTAATTAACAAATATAAAATTCTTTATGGAAGACATTTATTTACTTTTGAATAATATTTAAAAAATTATTATCTTTTTGTTTTTACACATGTATAATACATGTACTTGGTTTTATATATATGTCAAAGCGTTGATCGGAAACAAACTCAGACCAGCTGCTTGGAAGGCAGCTATGCTAAGTGCTAGGCCATCAACGCTTGACACATATGCTTGGTTTAAAATTTATGATATGCAGAAAGCTAAATTTATAATATTTTTAGTATTAAATGAAAAACCTGCATTAATTTTAAAAATAAGCAATTGAAAATACTAAGATTATCTTACTTTAAAATTTCCAATTTCAATTCAATATTTGTATCTATAAAGTTAGGGAAATCTTTTACTTAATATAAATATATTAATAAAATATTTGCTATTTTTTTAAAAATAATTTGCTTTTTTTTTTTATTTTACATTTGTAAAAAAAAAGAACAGAAATAGAACCATTAAAGACATCTTGTTTTTATTTTTCATTTTTCAATAGAATATTTAAATAAAAAAAACAGTAAAATTTAATTAAAATAACAGCTTTTACACATATAGTTTTTATTTAATCTTATATCAGGGAAATGTTTTTTTTTTTCCATATGTCATAGCATCGGCCGGGACGCGAACCCACAACCGTCTACAACCAATTACTTGCTTGCATGGCGGCTGCGATACCTCACGGCTAACAACGCAAGACAAATGTTTGTTTTATTAGTATATTTGTATACATACCAATGCACCTTATTTCAATTATATGCTATCAAAAATATAAATAAAAAAGCATAAATAAATAAAAAACATTAAAATTTTTATATTTAATAAATTTTATGATGGAATAAAAGCTAACTTTTTAACTACCTGTGCAATATATGATCATATTTATTAATAATTTTTGGGATGACATTGAAAACAAATGCATTTTATTTTTATTTATTTCTTTAAAAAAAAACATTGTTATGATACTGTGTTTGGTATAATAAAATGTTTTCTAAGTAAGCTTTGTGAAATGTTAAAAAATCATAAACTGTTTTTCTTAAGAAATAAAATGAAAGTTATTGATTTAATAGCAGCAGACAAAAATAATAAGCACAGTATTCTTATATTGCACCAGAAAACTTAAAGTGTGTATTAAAATTTTTTCTGAAAATTGGAAATCGATAACTTGAGTAGAGGTATCATTCCAAAATCAGTATAGGTTTAAAGACATAAAAACAGATGGAGAGGTTTTATCTGATGATAATGAGATTTCTATTACATTTCATAAAGGTGCTTTTATATTAACTGCTTGAGAAGATCAGAATTGGATACTTTACTCTTCTTTTTTTTTTAAAGAAAAAAAAAAGAATATATAATGCAATATTTTTTTTATTTTTTGCATGAATGTAAATAAGTGAGCATACAGTAAATATTCATGTAAATGGACTCTTTCAATTTATCATTAATAATTAAATTATTGTTGTAAATTTTGTTTATATTTTATTCTCTGCTACACACACACACACACACACACACATATATATATATATATATAGTAATAACAATAAAAATAATAAATATTATGGTAATTAACTATTATAAACAGTTTTTCAATCTTCAGAAGTACTTTTAGGTAATTTCTTAATCCTCCTCAATTGATGTTATGATTTTTGAATTTAACAGCAGTTGATGAGGGTTAAGAGATTAACCAAAATTATTTTGGTGGATTGAAAGATTGTATATAATAGTTAATTACCATTATATTTATTATTTTTTTTGTTATTACAATAGTTTTTAATTAACAGACATTATATATATATATATATATATATATATATATATATATATATTTAATGTTTTCATGGTTGTATGATGTAGATAAATGATTTTTTGTATAAAACCATGTGTTATATTCTATTATATACGATATTTCAATAAACTAGCATCCACCATTATCAAGGTAAACCCTTGAAAGAAAATTTGTTCGATCTCAAACTGTAATGTGACTGAGTGTGATATGAAGCATGAGAATCAGTTTGAAATAGTTTAGTATTCAGAATATGAAGTTTATCACAATGTGTATTTCTCTTAGTTTTAATACCCATTAATTTAAAATCAATATTAAAAGACATAGATAAAATAAGAGGTTTCCATATGACTGGAATATGTTATGCTTCATCAGCCCTATTTAAACCAGTAGGTCTCTTTAATATTTCAATTGACTCTCTCAAGTTTCTCAAATCATATCTCTCCAAATTAACAAGTATTTTTGCATTGTCAAAGTCAGGTTTGTGACCAATTTCCAAAAAATGGGAAGCAAAAACTGATGTGTTAATTTTTTGATTAAAACCATTTTTATGTTCGTTAATTCTGACATTTATTTGTCTATTAGACTGACCTACATAGCTTCTTGAGCACTGCAAACATGGAATTTCATAAACTCCTTGGTGTTCCCAAAATATTCTGTCTTTAAATTTATGTAAAAAATCACCATTTTTTTTGCCAGTAGAAAAAGTAGTTTTTTATATTAAAACAAGATAGTCTTCTACTGATTTTATAAGATAAAATTACTCTATTAAAAGAGAAATTGTCAATTCTATTCTCTTTTTTCCTTTTAGTATCAATGCTATGTAAGGCCTTACACATGATGTTTTTATTATTATAATCATTAGAAAGTAGAATATTTTTGTAAGTTCTATTTCTTGAGTAAGATGTTCTTTATCAGATAAATTATAATATATATATATATATATCCAATAAAATTTATAACTTTATCAGATAAATTATAATATATATATATATATATCCAATAAAATTTATAACATTATGATAGGAGAAGAAAGGTTTTTTATGACAGAGATGCAACTCTATTATTCAGAGTAAGGCAGAGGATAAAGAAACTCACTTCTATATCTAATAAAATACAAGTCTCTTTAACAATATTTAAAAAAATACTCTTATATGTAGATGGATATCTAAGTCTAACAATATTACAATCTCAGGGTTGATTTTTTTTCTACTACATCTAAAGTGTAAGTTAAACATTAATGAATCAATTTGCCATACTTACATATTTTAACAAGGCTAACAAATAGGATTATAAATTATTGTGTTGTATTAATTAGAGTGTTCAATTATGTCAGGACTTTAGCAACATATAATGCTTACTATTCTTAAAATCATTAACCTCACAATTGTGAAAATGATTTATTATTGATATGACCAAAGAGCAAAGGAATTTTACTGCATCTATTCATATCTCCAAATAAATAAAATGTTATGAAGGAAATGGTACAAGTGACCAAAATCAAGAATAATATTTTTTAAGCAATATGTAATAAATTATAAGATTATGTGACCATATTTAATTTATTTACAATATGTAAATGTTGAGCCATAATTAATTAATGATAAATAAATTGGATAATTAACAAATATAAAATTAATTTTATTAACAATAAAATCAAATAGGAAAAACTGATCATGTGATGTTTAGTGGTATAACAATAAAATCGTATCAATATTTTTAAAAAATGTAAGTATAATAAAAAATAATGATAAGTTTTCTAAAAGGTGATAAATAATATTGTAATACTATACTTAATAAAAACTGGTTAGTGTAGAGATAACTACCTGTGAGATATTAATAGGAACATGATGCAGAAACAAGAACATTCCATTGGAAAAAGTTGCATAGCATTTAACTTAAAAATTTAAGTATTAACAATAAACAAAATATAAGAATGTTTTATTGTATTCTTATTTAAAATAATAATAACCTTTTTTTATCAGTATCAGACTCACAAACTAAATCCATTTGTAAAAGGGCAGAGTATTAACCCAATTTCTATATTTTATTCTTATAAAATATGACTTTAACTTGACCTAATTATCTCAGGTGCTTGTGGCATTATATAATATGCTTATCAAGCTTATATTATGATTTAAAATTATAATAAGGTATTGTTAGAAGCTTGCCTCAACTAAACAATACTATTTATATAGTTATCAATGCTATAAGTATAAGTAAATATGATGTATATAATCTTTATAGATTTGTATAATATCTCATTATTTAAAAAAAGACGGCAATCTTAATAAATGTTCAAACATATACTCTAGATACCTTTATTATATAAAACATGAGATTACATCAGAAGATCAATAAAAAATGTAAAATATTAAATGTTATCCTGGCCATAAATAATTTTTTAATTAACTTAAAGTCTAGTCTCAACTGACCTCCAAGGTACAAATTATTAACACAAATTTATAACAAATTACACATAAGTATAATGTGTTACCTGTATCTTTCTTTTTTGAGAACTTTTATAAAACAATAAAACTTTAAATATTACAAAATTAAACAAATTCAATAACTATTTTATATCAATAAAATTAAAATTCTTAGTTTTTAAAAGCATCCAAGAAATAATTATTCAGGTACAATCATTTAAGTGTTCACAATTTTAATCATTGGCTTTTTAAGATTGAAGAAATTCTAATGGATAAGATTAATAACACTTAATCCTTATAGAAAATGTATAAGAACAAAGACTGAGTTTGAAAGTACAAATCCATTAATAGTCAGTTTCCAAACACCATTTGACAAGCTTATACTTATTTGTTTTATATTCCTTAGATAGCAAACATACCTTTAAAGCATAGTTTGTATCAATCATAAAATCTCTAAGATTGTTTATGAAGAAAAATATTGTTGAATATAAATCTATTTATTAATAGTTATTTTTGTAATAATTATCCTTAACTTTAGATTATTATGATCAAATGAATATTAAGTAGTATTCAACCCATATGATGCATCAATTTTAACTAATATCTAAAGTTTTAGGTAGTTTTTTCATGAATATAATATAAAACCATTTGTTGATCTATTAATTCACATTAATTTTATAATTCTCATCTGAAACTTTATGTTGATATAACAAATATAAATTCCGAGCAAATAATTTTTAGGATGGAGAAGAAATGAAAGAATAATGCAGTTCAAATAAAAAGTAGCAATCCAGAAGCACTCTTAATAATTTTTATAGTTAAAATTCAATTGTTTGATTTTCATTCCTTTTAAATTAAATGATATACATTGTTAGACATTTAGTTTCTTTATTCAAGACAACGTAGAGAAACATTTGCCATTAAAAAGGCAGATGTTGAATTGGTTGTCTATTCAGACATCATTTAGTGCAGGATGCCAAAATAGCTACTTTTGAATTTAAATCCTGTGCAGTCCTGCACACAATTTAATACATATTTTTTGAACATCTAGATGTTTTTATGTTCCTGTCTTATGATTAATGAGATCATAAATTTTACCCAAAATTCTTTCCTTTTTTTAAATTTTTACAGAAATATTCTGTCATTGTTGCTTAGAAACATTGGAAAGCAGTGATATTTTTAAAATTTTCTAACTCTATAGTGTCAAAAATTGTGATGATTTCATTTTTTTTAAATTTTTAGAAAAATATTTTTTCAAAATATTAAATACTAGATTATATTAATTAGTGATTAAAATAAAATAAATGACTTATACTATTAAAGTATTAATACTGAAAGAAATTTGAAATTACAAAAATATTTTAGTTATAGTAATTTATATAAAAATAATAGAAGAAAATAATATATTAATTTTAAAAAAAGCTAATTAATTTTTTTACTATTGTTAATACAATAATAAATGGTGTAAAATGAGTAATAAATGTTTAATTTAACTTTTTAAAAAAAATTTCTTAACAGAAACTAAAATTTAGTACTACAAAATTATTATTGGAAGTTCACAATAAATTGTTTGTGTAATATAATAAATTGGATTAAATAAAATAAATAAAAAATAATAATTGTAAGAGTAAAAAAAATTTTGAAAGATAATGTTAAAATGTAAATTCTTCATTTTATAAAATAGACATATATTCTAAATATCAGAATAAAATGTGTTAAAAAGATAAGAATTAGAAAACTATCAAAGTCAATTTTGTCTATTTATCCCCAGTCTATTTTCATGAAAGATTTTAACATACGTAAATAATTAAAATAAAGTAGTTTATAAATCTTAATATTATCCAAATCGATTATTTGGTTTAATAAACTAAATAATATATTTTAATTAATAATTGTAAAATAATTACCGTCTTATTTTAAGGCAAATCTAACTTTTCCTTTTTTCAATAATTTCTTTTTCAGAAGTTTGAATAATATATAACACGTTTAAAAGACATTATTCGTTAACTGTTTATTAAGAATTTAATTTGAATATTTAAAAGAAATTTCATGGATTACATTTTCATAATTAAAAAATATACAATAATAAAATTAAGATATGTTACTTAATCTTGCATAAATTGGACAATATTTTACAAACACATCCTATTTTCTATTTTAATATTAAAATTCATCAAAATTTTGTCTATACTTTTATACAGTGATACTGACAACATAATGTAACAAATAATCAGAAAAATAAAATTATTATTATAATAAATTCATTAGGAGTTTCTTTCTTGCAATATTTTTTTGATTCTCTCTATTTATATGCATACAATAAAGTCATAATCTGTTATTTCTAAAATCTTTATGTACAATGTATATTATGTGTATTAGCTCACTTTTTTTTCTCATGTGTCATAGCCCGTCAGCTAGGAAGCAAACTCGCTAACCCGGGACAACTGCTTGTAAAACAGCTGTCACTGACCTCTCAACCACCAATGCTTGACAGCTCACATTTTGTTCGTTAATTTAATCACAATACAATATGTATTTTTTATTATATGTAAATACACATTACTTTTCAAGATGCACCCCCCCCATATATATATAATGTCTAACTTAATAGTCACAGCCATAAATTCTAAAAAAAAAAAATTATTGGCTTATCAATAAAGCAAATATTATTGATTATTATTGTTGATACTGCTGCAAATAAAATGATTGGAAATAATATTAATATTATTGATTCCTCTTCCTAGTGAAGAATATTATTAAATTTATCCAAGATATCTTCCTGTGGCAGATTTCATAAATACACCGCGTTTTAAAAATTATATGCATCATTTTTTTTTTTATCATGATTAAAATTTCATTAGAAAAGATACATACATATAAAATGAAGTTCGAAAAAATAATAGACAGAATAAAAAAATACAACATTGACTACAACAGGAATAAAATATTTAAAAATATATTTTTAATATAGTAGTAACTTTTATTGTTTTAACTAGACAATTTCAAATATATTTAATAATAATATAAGGTTTTTAGCATAATATTAAAACACATGTGTGAGTAAGCATAAATGTTTTATGTGGTTGAATGTATTTTAAAATAAAAAGATATCATTATAAAATGTTTCAATAAATTTATTATTAGAGTGATAATTGGATTTCTTATTAAGTATGATGGGAACTTTAAAGAAAAGAAAATGAAAAAAAAATCTTTAATTTAATATCCTTTTATAAGTTTTTTTTTTTTTTTTTAAATTATATTTTTATTGCATTTCTCTTTTTTGTGTGTGTTGTTTTTATAAAATATATTAATATTATTCTGCAAATACATTTATAAATCAATTTATGTTCTGCTAATAAAAAGATGTCATTTGTTTTAAACAAAACATTATTTAATTAGTAGTAATTATTTAGAAATTATATGTAAAAACAACAAAATATATTCCATAGTGCAATAATTTTTGTTATTAAAAACAAATTTTGAAGAACTTCAAAAATAATTATCAAATGATTTTTTATGTACTTGCTAAAATTCAAAATGCTAACAATATTAGATAGGATAAAATTATGCTTAGTTAAATGTGGAAAATTGATAACATTGCTCTGAAAATATATAAAATCAATATATTGTTTCTGTAATCTGCAAAATCTTTTAGTTATTTATGACAAAGAGAGAATTGGTACTGTATTCAAATCTAATGTTCATAATCAAATAAAATCTTCCTATTATAGTGCATCACAGGCAATTATATTTTTAAAAAGATCTCCCATAATAACAAGGACTAATGATGTGATTCAATAACATTCAACCCACAAGAACACACAGTAGCATTGAATAAGCATTAATTTATAGAGTTTGCCATAATAATCATTTAGTTTTTATTTTTGTTCTTAGAAAAAAAAATATAATTAAAAGTTAATAATAATCGAAAGTGTGTCAGCTTATAAATTATTACTGGCATTTTTATGTTGTGTTTGTAAATAAAATGATGGAATTTTTTAATTATGAAGATAATTTTCATTTCAAAGATATGTTTGTTATTTTGAAACATATTTTTAATAATAGTTGTTCTACTTTATCATGTGTTTTTTGAAGAGTTATAACTAGAAGGTAGATAATAAGAAAATTTTCATGTTTGCTAGCACAAGTGAAAATGGAAAGACTTTTTATTTACTAAAATAATTTTGTTGTTTTAATAAGCAGCAAGTTATTTTTAAGAACAAATATGTAAAAAATAATTTTGTTTTGTCACAACTTCTATTTAAACAGAATGCTTTTTATGAAAATTTGATGTCACAGATTGAATCTCAATTTGGTTACATTTAATAAGTATCTAAAAGATTAAAAAAACAAAATTATTTGTAGTTTTGCATCTTTTTGAAGCAAGCATATAATACAAATATCAATCATAATTAAAACTGCAAACATTTTATTGAATAAATATTTATTATAAATCTCATTATGTAAGTTACTCTAGTTTAGTTTATTTTTCAAATTAAAACATAATTAATGCAAAGTTATAATTAAAATAATTATGTGTTGGAGAAACCATTTAACACTGATTTAGATAGAACAGAACATATTTTCTAGAAGAACTGGTAATAACTGGACAGTTGATATCTTAAACTAGATTTCAAGAGATTGTAAATGACTTGAAAAAGACCACATGCGAGATGTATGGATAAAACAAGGATGTTTTCTGGAGTGATACAAAGAAGAGAAACTACAGATCACAAAAACTGGATTAAAGTAGAAGAGACCTTTATCATATCAGTGGAGTGATACTGGTTGATAATGATGATGATGAGCTAAAAATATAATGTTAAAGGCTTAATTATGCTATAGAAGCTAATGATTCTCAAACTGGTGGTCAAGAGGTCAGCGACAGCTGCTTTACAAACAGTTGTCCTGGGTTGCGGGTTCGCTTCCTGGCTTTTGTTATGACACATGAGAAAAAAAAACTTTATTACTTCCAAAATAATTTTATAACTCCATGCATTTAATATGAAAAAAAGATATATGCTCTACTATTTTCCTAAGTGCATTATTGATTGTCTTAGCACCAAAAGATAAATATAGCTTGTTACTTTTATATAAACTTATATTTGACCAGATATGTACAGATATATATCTATATTTTAATATGTGGAAATATTTTTTTTATATTTTCATATTAGAAAAATTACAATCAGATGTTAATGGAAGCATTTCTATTAACATCTGATGGAAATTTTTTAATATGAAAATGTAATGGCTATTTCCAAATATTTAAATATTTAAACAATTATATCTATTAAAATTATTAATTTATATAAATGTTGATTAAGAAAACAATGAGTTGGATATTTGTAAAAGCTGATGTATCTATACATTTTAGAAATAGAACTTCAGTGTCCTAATGATCATCATAAAATTAATTAGTATTAGCAAGCCAATAATTTTTGAAAATTTCAAAATATTGAGTTTCAATAATAGTCTGAATTTTTTTATAACTAAATAAATATCAGATTTTCTATTTCAAAAACTGATAATAATTTATAATCCAATTCAGGTTCACATAAATATTATTGTAACAGTCTGAAGTGTCTTGAGAATATGAATAGAAGTGTTAAAAGCTTCATCATCATCATTTTCAATCAGTATCAATCCACTGCAGGATAAAAGTCTCTCCAAGTTCAATCCATCATCTCCACTCTCTAGTCTCTTTTTTCCACATCACCCCAGCATATTTTCTTATGTGTGGTCTTTTTCAAGGTCTTTTACAATCTCTTGAAATTCAGTTTAAGATTTCAACTGTCCAACTGTTATCATCTCTTTTAGCAATATGTCCAGCACAACTCTGCTTCAGTCTCTTAATTCTTTCACTGATATTAATAAAATATCTATTTTTTCTCTCACTCATGTATTTTCTTTTCAATCTCTTCTTGTTATTCATAACATGCATCTCTCCATACTTTGTGGAGTGGTCTGAAGTCTCTGTATTGTTATTGTGTTAAATGCTCAAAACGTAGATCCATAAATAAGAATTGGTAAAACAAATTTATTAAAAATCTTTTCAAACACATAGGCATACTTGCTTTTAATATTAAATTATTTCTACCAAAAGCATTCCAACCAAGTTTAACTCTAGGATTAATTTCATCCATTATGTTTCCATATGTTGTAATAATTTGATAAAGGTATTTGTATTGACCATTAATTAAGTCTTTTTAACATTTACTTTTAATCCTACTTTTTCACTTTCATCTGATAGCTCTTGCAACATTTCTTAAAGCTATAAAGCATTATTTACAAAAACAACTATTAGTTGCAAAATCTAGATGACTTAAATAATCTCCATTTATTTTTACTCCCTTAGCTTCCCATTTTAATTCACAAAATACTCCTTGCAAACTGCTATAAACAGTTTTGGAGATATAGAGTCACCCTGCCTTACACTCTTGATGTTAATTTTCCTAGTATCTTTATGTAATTTACTTGTTGCTGATGCATTTTTATAAATATTCTTCAAAACATGACAATATCTTGGGTCTATATTTTGATAATATAATGCTTTAATCTTTGCAGCAATGCTTTTAGAATCAAATGCCTTTTCATAATCTACAAATCCAAAGCATAATTGCAACTCTTATTCATTGATCCTTTTTATAACTTCTCTCAATACTTTGATGTGATCCACTGTACTAAAACTACTTTTAAATCCAGCTTGCTCTTTTGGTTGGTTAAAATCCAAAGTTTGTTATAGGTGAATTGTAATTATTTTGATTAAAAAAAATTGTATAAAACTGATAAAAGATTGATAGGTCTATAATTTCTAATATCTTGTTTATCACCCTTTTAAAATATTAATATTAGTACTACATTCTTCCAATCATCTGTTACATCTTTATCATTTAGACATTTAGTATAAAACTTTGCTAATATTTTTTCTATTTCTTCCCCTGCTTCTTTTAAGATATCAATTATAATTCCATTATTACCTAGATCTTTTCCCTTCTTCATAATTTTTTTTGCATGTCTCACTTCTTCATTTAAAATGCTGAACAATTTAGAAGATGTAGTAGTTGTAGGAGTGCTTTATCTTGTTCTTTATTGCTATATAATTCTTGATAGAATTATTCAACACATTTCATGATGGCATCTTTTCTTTTTAGTAATAAGTTCTATCATTTGTTCTTATTGTAGAAATAATTTTTCTACCAATACCAAGATGTTGTTTTACATTCTTGAGACTTTTATTCTCTTCTATAGATTTTCTTACTAGTTCACAATTATACTTTCTTATATTATTATCAATTCTTCTTTTGCACCACTTTATCAAATTCGAGATATTCAATCTATCTTAATGTATCATTTTTATATATTTTCATATTCTTTCTTTTTTTTTCATAAATTGTCTTATCTTGAAAGAAATTTTATTGGTTAATTGCTACTTTTTTTGCAACAGCTATTTTTGTTGTAGTTTTTAAAAGTTTATCAGTTAACTTCCTATTGAATTCATTCAAATTTAAATTATGTTCAAAATCTGTTAATATTTGAAAATGATTTGCAAGTTCTAATTTAAATTCATTGGAATGTTTTTGAAGATTAGGAATATCAACTGTGAATATTGTTTTTCTTAATAATTTTTTTTTCTCTCTAGTTTTACATTAACTTGTATCTTATATCTTATTAATTGATGATCACTTCCAGTGTTGAATTTATTAAGAACATTACAATCTTGAAATACATATTTTCTATTAGTCAAAATATAATCCAATTCTACTTACATGAAATTATATCTTTTATTAATTCCTTGCAATGAATCTGATCACTTGCTAGTATGCCATTTGTAATTGAATAAAAGTTTTGAACAAAAGCAGAATATCATTATCATATGCAAATATAACTATCAGATATAACATTAGCAGCATAAAAAACATAATTTGTGAGTGGTTTTTAAAAGAGACCTTGGGTTAATTATCAACAAGTGAATGGTAATCATGCGGCATAATATAACATCATAAAAGAACAATTATCACTATTTCTTGTTTCATTCGATAAGTAATAAAGTAATTATAAAATTATGCATATATCAAAAATGCTGAGATCAATATATCTAAAATAATCATCAATGTTAAGATCTAATACCAAAAATGTATTGCCCATAAACAAACTACTAGTCCTCGGCATATAAATAAAGTTAGACTTAGATATCGATGTACTATATAAATAATTCAAAATTAAATTATTTATAAGTATGTACACACATACATCACATTTATTATGTCCAGAGCTATTGAACCTAAGCAAAAAAAAAGATAAAGAGACAAAATACTCAATTTAGTATTAATGAATTCACAATATAAGAATTTAAAATAATGATTAATAAATGTATTAAATAATTAGTATTAAAAAACTTAAAGGTTTAACTCAAATATACTATTATTTTTATTAATTTAGTTAAATTAAAGAGAAAGGATTTTACCTTTTTAACACTTACTGATTTTTATAATAGCTCAATGATGCTATGTTGATTACCGAAGGAACTCAAATCCAAACACAAGATAGCGACTTTAGTCTTGCATTGGTGGTCGAGAGGTCAGAGCGACTGCCTTGCACTTGCAGGCAGTTGCCCGGGTTGCGGGTTCACGTCCCGGCCGATGCTATGACACTTAAAAAAAAAAAAGATAGCGACTTTATAAAAATAATTGCCAGCTTATATTATTTAGATTCTGACTTACATATAGATATTGATTACTACATAAGATTGAAAACAAATCAATAAATACTTACATTGTGATTTATAGATATATTTAAATGAGAAGTATTTTTAACCTACAATACACATACATACAAACGCAATTACATCTGTTGATACAAAATATTTCAATTATTAACTACTTTTCATAAATCTGCAAGTCTAAACATTTTAATAATATATAAACAAATTAGATATTGCACATATACATATGTTTCACTAATACAAAAATGCTCCAATTATTAATATTTAATTTGTTTTAAAAAATATAAAGATAATTTATTTTTACATGCTTTTATTTAACTTATTCTCTCTTTTTATATCTGGATAAAATCTTGTATATAAATATTGATTCATTTCCCAATGTTTAATCTAATTGAAACTTTGCATATATATATATATATATGTACTCCCAAGAACAATTCATTTTTTAATGTTTGCAAAAAATATTAATAAAAAATTTAAAGAAAAAATTAAAATTTTAATTTTATACGGGATTCATTACTCTTTATGGTACTGGCATCTAATAATATTAAATTGTACCCAAACTTTTTTTTCTTAATTTTTGGAACTATATAAATCTAAAAATAGAAAATAAAAAATATTAAAAGAAATTAAAAGAAATGCTTTTATTCACATAAATATACTAAAAAGTAAATAAAAAAAAAAACTCTCAACATTTATAATTTCATGGCATTATGTGACTTAAGAAGAATATCATAGAGACTAAACTCCCCATACAGTACCACTCAGTAGCATAAAGAATGGTAATCCTGTGATGTGGTTTATTTATTTCTGGGAAGTGATTTTTCCTCATAAGTTTTTTTTTTTACTATTTAGATATTTTTTATTGTACTTTTGTTTTGTTTGTTTTTATAAAATATATGAATATTATTCTGCAAGCATATTTATAAATCAATTTATATTCTGGAAAAAATGATTTAAAATGCTATTTACTTTAAACAAAATTTTATTTTACAATCAAAGAATTGTTAGATTGAATATGTTAAATAAAAGTTCATACTTTTAGTTTTGGTCACATTTAGTTTTAATGCATTTAAGTAAATAAAAGTATTTCTTTTAAATTTTTTAAAATTTTTTTTTATACATAAATGATACAGAATTCCAGATTTAATACAAATGTGTATATATGCAATAAACATATTTTAAGAATTCTCTTTAACCTATACACCTAATTTCTTTTGTTTAACAGTATACAAATGACTGTGTAAAAATTTGTCTTCACTTATCATTAACATTAAAGCAAAAAAATATGGTAAAATAAAAAAAAAGTGTTTGACAGATCTAATATTGCACTATAATGAATGATTCAAAAAATAAGTAAACTTGCATTTTGACAATTTCTCCAATAAACTTTAAGTTATTTAATTTTTTTTCTCTCCTTGAGAAATTTTTTTTCATTAACTCTCATTTATTAATTTATTCTAAAATTCAAAGTTTATTTTTTTCAAGCCAGTGAAAATTTAAGGGAAATATTTTATTTTATGCCATTAAGACATCGATTTTTTTTTTTGCACTTTTTAAATTGTGGAATTACACTTTTTCAATAGAATGTATGTGAATGTTTTCTTTAAAGTATGTCTGTACTTTTATATATAAATAATATACATACTTAGTAAATTACATCAAGCTTCTTCTATTTGTGCCTATTTAAGTATGTATAACAGGTTAATATATATCTAGAACTTCGGAAAAATAGGTTTTTTTTCATTATCTTGTATTTATAAGTAGGAAAGCTTGATTCATCTCTAGATAAAATAATATTTGCTGTCCTCAACTCAGATTCAGCTTATATATTTCAGGTGTAGTAATCAGGATTTGCCACACACATATTAGATTAAGTGTCATCACAGAGACTTTCACCCATACTTCTTGTCAAGCTCCACAATTAAACATTGTTAATATGTCAGCAAATTATTTAATTCAGGTTTCTGACTATGTTTAAATTAATCTGACTTCACTATTTACAATAAGTTGTATTCTTCAATGACTACAATCAGTATGTGATACTGATAGAAATATTTATATGCCTAAATTTCATTAAAAAAATTTAATTGGACAGGTGTCCACCTCAGTATCTGTCTAGGTTTACCTGTATTTTGTAAAAATCAAATTAGCTTGATTGTAGCTTGCATAGTGTAAGTTTTATGCTACTTTTTGGAGCTTTGGTGATATCTTGTGAAGCTGTAGTCTAAATATAAGTAATTTTATTTTTCCATTTTTTATGATCTATGATTTTTTTTACTTGTTTATACAATATTATAATTGTTATTGTAAGTAATACTTACTGTAACTGACCCCAGTTAGAAGTTGTATCAGTTGTATAATTTTTTATACTTTTTATATGAATGTTTAATGTAAATGATACTTATAATAAATAAAATTATTATAATATTTATAATAGTTTTAACAAGGCTGTAAACCTTAGCAATGAGCATCTGAAAAAATCGTCACTAGAGACCTCTGTAGGTCTTTAAAACACATTTTCTTCATAGCGTAAGCATGTGTTTTAAAGACCTACAGAGGTCTCTAGTGACGATTTTTTCAGACGCTCATTGCTAAGGCTTACAGCCTTGTTAAAACTATTACTGAAATAATAGTGAGCGTTTAATAAAATTTATAATTATAATATTTATAGTAAGTAATGCTTACAATTATAAAAATCAAATTTATTTATTAGAATAACTGATCAGTCTTTCCTAAAAGAAAGCAACGAACTGACTCCAGTTAAAATTTGACATATTATATATATATATTGTAACCAGTTGGATTACATAACACACAATAATGTAGTGTGTGTGCATATATATATATATATATATATATATTGTAACCTTTCATTTGATCATTGGACAGTTAGGCCTACACATTTCTGGATGCCATAATCCCATATAACCTAGCTACATCCTTAATCAATCAATCTATGTTACACCATAATCTCAATTGTAATCTTCTCACTGGTCTAACTGGTCACAAACAAATCATGCCGCAGGTTTTAGTGACTGAATTCTCCTATGCAACCTATCATATTTTCATTATCAAGAATATAAGCATAAAAAAACAAAAATATAAAATTAACAAAATGATTCCTGTATTGAATAGAACTAGCATGAAACTATAGATCTGAAGAAGATCACAAGGTGATTAATCAAGATAATAACTTCTGGTCAAACCAACCCTGAAATCCAAACAAACAAAATATGATGAACTAACTTTGATATTTAGAAAACCAATAACTAGCTAATAATTATATCTCTGGAATGATTATGAAATTAAGACTATAAATGAAATGATAAGTAAATTATGATGTAGATGACTGAATGGATGATGAAAATAAGTAATAATTAAATAGTAGAATGAAATGAGTCTAAGAATGAAGAGAAAAGAACGAAGATGTATGAGAATAATGAATGATTAAGATGATGATAGAATAAGAGTTAATGAATAGTTAAGATGATAAAAGAATAAAAGTTAATGTATGATTAATCAATTATGATAATGAATTAATGTCAAATGAGAATGAATAACTAAAAGAACGATCAAGATGAAATTGAAGAACAATGTTAATGATGGAGACTGAAATCTTAAACTATAAACTAATATGGTATTAAATGGTAAAAAGATAAGCTAAATAAAAATAGGGATTTCAAGCTTGACACAACCAGAATATTTATCATGAAGTTAAAACAAACTATACATTTTATGCCAAAAGAAGTAATTTACATCTTAAAGTTTAGTTGACTTTCATAAAACAGTGAAAGTAATCTATTTCAAGTCCAACTATAATAATTAACTAGATATAAAATTTATTACAAATTTAAATTCTACCTTGAAACTTAACAACTAATTCTTCTCAGGGTTCAAACACTATAAATCATTATACAAAATATATTTGGGTCAGTGAGAGGGATTTTACCACTACCTGAACATAATGCACAAAACAGCTCTCAATATAAACTCAAATTAAGAACTATATTTAGCAGTTACACATAAACTTTATAACTCAACTCTATAAGCTTTTAAAATTTAAGAAATAGGAATGACTTTTTAATAAATAAATACAATAACTTACCCAATTCCTTTTCTCAAATAATTATAAACCATGTGATCAAGATCAGTGAATGATAGCTCTGTGGATTTAACTAAATCAATCAAATCAATATTATATTTATCTTTTAATCTATTACTTAAAATAATCGGTACTCTAAGTTATTAACATTTTGATTATTGTGTGATAAGGCATTAGATGTACCAATAAATTACAAGACTTACCAAAATTATTATGATATAGCATAATATAGTTAATAGTACTATATTAGTTGATGATGATTTCAATTTATGATCTTCTGATAGGTTGATAGCAATAACAATAATAGTGTATATATGTGGTAATTAGCAATAAGACTACATGCAACTAAATAAAATTTTAAACACAACAAATGTTATTTACAATATTTACAAATTTTCAATTCACAGATATGGCATGAAATAAAACTAATATATTAAAATAATTTATGGATGGGACAAATACTTAATATCCCCTTGACCATATACTCAGCAAATGATACAATCTGCTTAGAAAATAATATTCAAAATATCATTTGTTACTCTTTGGCATATTTTTAAGAATAAGATTATAAAACTTATTAATGCTGACTAGCACTTAAATTACAAAACTAGCAGTCTATTTAGAACTTTAGGATATGCACCAAGTTTAAATTTAGAATTAAAAAATTTTTTAAAGTATTGCATTCTTCTAAAGCCCTTTCTTTTATCAGAATATGATAAGGGCAATTATCATATTCTATGCAATTACTAACTGATTTAAATTTGAAATGAATAGGTTTATTGCATTAAATTAAGAATAGACATTCAAAAGTCAAATACACCTAGTTCTCACTAACATTACCTATGTCCACACTTAATTGTTGAATACATAACTGATCTTACCATTCTATCGTCACATCATTATTTGATGAAGATGAATCCACGCTGCCAATGTGCATCTCTTACTTTACATTTAAAATTCTACAATTACAAATAGATCTTGGTTTGGTCTGTCTATAACTGATGATGATCCTACAACATCATAAACACTATTTCAATTAAGAAAACATTATGCTAGATGAGTGTTCCTAAATCTAATATTATCATATACTTGCCATATGATTTGGACCTATTATACTTCACCATACATGGTGGAAAAACTAACTCTAAATCATCATGAGGAATTTAACACTAAAGAGGGAGGCTTTATTAAACCAACATGACAGTAGTGTAATAATCTGGCTGATTCTACTACCTCTTAATGGGTATACACATGTGTGGGCCTTGCCTCATCACAGGAAAAAAATAGAATTCAAACCATGGATATCCTTTCTTTTAGGATTATTTATACTAATAAGCATTAATTACTACTTAGCCTCTACCAAAACTTTTCTCTCATGAAATCAGCAATAGGTGACACTCTATCAGCCTATGCTCCATATTAATATTAATATATGGGATGCCATTCTATTGGAACATCCTATCAGCTAAAAGCTGTCACTAATCATTCTCAAATTATAGCAAGATAAAACAATACCAACAATAACAGTGGAGATATACATACTCCATTTTACACTGCAGGACCCTTAAGGTATCAACAAACCCACCAAAATATACATGCCAAATGATCATTAATCATTTAAAATGACAACTATCCTTTTATTAGAGAGAGCACAATGTATTTAAGCAATAAAGATCAAACCTGCATTTATATTCAAAGTGGACAAGTTCATTCCCATATAAAATTAAGAAATGAAAAAGGTTTATATCAAATTTTCTTTTATATAAGAAAATAATTCGGTCATTCTAGTATACAGTATATATTTGATAAAATGTCTGCATATTCACCTCTTTAATAATATACATTAAAATCTGTTTTAAAATATGAGAGAAGTAAATATTTTTATCACTCTTTCTAGATAAACGAGTTATATATAATTTCCGGTTTTCCCTTAACTAAAAAAAAATATACATGAAATATATATATATATTTTACACATTTTTTTAAAACTCAATATATATATTTTTCATGCCACAACCAAACATATATGTTTAAAAAATAAAATTCCCAAACAACACATTACGTAAGTAATATACATAACACAGCAGTAATAAAAAAAATAAGAGTACATTTTTATCCATTAAATTTTATACAATTTGTCCAAGTTATTCCATTGTTGTAAGTTAAAATAAAAATTAAGATTGTCATGAGCAAACATTCCAGATAATGCATATATATATTTGATTATCCTGTTGGATGTATAATAAGCGAAATTCAATACTTATTCAAAAGCAAAAATTATTTGATGATTTATGTACTGATAATTAACAAGGCAATTAAAATTCCCACTTCCAAGTGTATCATACTTAAAATTAGTTTATCCATTTTTCTGGAGATACTTTTTCTTAATAAATGAGTAGAATTTTATTCTACTTAACATATTTATTTATTTTTTTATTTTTTAATGTTTTATTGATTACGCTCTTTCCTCCATGGCAAATGTAACAACTTTAAGTAATGTTTAAACAGTTGGGACATTTTAATATTGTAAAACACTATTATAACGGCGTATATTTCTCAATAAAACTTTAAAAGTAAATATTTATTTCATCACATTCTTATTGGCAAAGTATGATGTGATTATCAATATTAACAATAATCTATCAAATTATAAATATGATATCTTCAACATTTCAAGGAATCTGTGATCATTTATTTTTAACATTACACAAAATTGGCTCGTTGAAAATAGGCAGATGAGAACGGATAATAAAATCACACAATTATTTTCATGTTTACTTTATTAAAAGTTAAATGATTCAAAATGACTTTTAAATTTATTTACTATATATATCATGCATAACACTTGTTTTCAAAATTATCTCAAATTTTTTTTTTTTTCTTGATATTTTAATTTACAACCACAATCTTGTTCTGCTGGATAATCAGAGTAGCACACGAAATATAAACATTATCAACTTTTTAGTCTACTTATAAATGATTTGCGTGTCATTTTCAAAAAAGAGCTTTTAAATCTATGAATAATATAAAAGCAAAATCTTACTTTTTCCTGAATTTTCCTGGGTTTAAAATAAGATTTATGAGAGACAGTTAGGATGTATAAGGTTTCCATTTCTCCTTCTGTACAACTTCTTAGAATTATCAATCAATAGAAGAATGGTGTTTAAATGACTGCAAGGTTTTTAGATTTTCTATTCCAGCATTTGTAGATAGCAAGATATTATCCTTTCATTGAATTAGATTCCAGAGTTTTCTGATGTTTAATTTTTTTTTCCTTCCTTATTTTAAATCAGAGTTTAAGCCTGTGGTTTCTTAGCTCTTGTTTTTCTTAGTTAGTCCACCCTGCCTACAACTTGGTTAGCTAATATATGGCTTGTTTTTCTAATGCATTCTGGGAGTAAATTGGCCAATAATTTTTAGTGTGAATAATTAGTATTACCCCCTCTGGCTTTATTTTTAATAACTACCCAGTATTATTCAAGACAGCTTTAGATTTACTACATAAAAAATATGCTTAAGTAATTTACTATAATAATTCATTTTACAAGATTTACAAATTTGATTTAATTATTTATTTATTTCATTATTGATTCAACAACAATAAAATAGCAATATATTTCTCTCCCAAATAATAACAATACTTTTAAATTGTTATTTTAGTCTAGTTCCCAGCCTAGACTCGGTTTTAAATTGTTATTTTAGTCTAGTTCCCAGTGCATTCAAAACAATCTTTATTGAAAGCCACTTGTTAAGATTTTAATGCCAAATATATTATCATCTAAAATTTTGGATTATTTAATCTTGGGACCTAAATAAAAGGTCACATTACCTCCCCCCCTCATAGAAAACAAAATTTTAAATTTAATATATATTCCTTTAACCATCATTTAATATAACATAGGTTAAACAATACTACACTATACACCTTTTGGATTACCACATCATAAAAAACATATTTAGTTTATCTACCTCTTGTAAATACTATTTTTATTAGATTCATTTTATCAAAGATACACTTTTGCTTGATTAACAATTATTAAAGAATTTTGCTCATTACATATTTTGTTATGATACATATTATGTCTGAAATAATATGCACAATTAATTAACTTAAAATCAGCCTTATCACTTCCACTTTAAACCAAGTTTACTTCTCTTAAAAAAAAAAATTCTCCGATGGTTCTCTTAATTCAGATAAATCTTTTAACTGAAACACAAACTTCATTTTGCATTGAATCTTTCTCTCATTTATTACTATTTCTTGGTAACTACTACAAACATCCAATGTATTCACCTGATTAGTAACAAATTTCATCATAGCCTTCTTTACCACAAAATAATTTATATAAAATTCCAATGAATTACATAACATCACTTCATAAAAGCTAATCTTCAATTTACAATTACTCTTCTCCTGAAAAGATTTACTTTTTCCACTATTCTTCCTTAAATTAATCAAAATGAACTTTTCTGGAATAATAGTTTTCATCTTACAATGAATTTTATTATCATCTGTGTGATTTCATATGTATTCATCAAATCAAATAAATTTTCACTGATCAAGAGCTTCAATTTACCATTTATTTTATCATCTTCAATTGGGTCTTGACTCAATAAATACTGATCATCTATATTATAGGGATGTAAAATATTTTTCATTTTTACATTTTATTTTAGAATCTCTTAAGATTCCCTCTTTCGCATTAAGCAAACTATTTACATCCATTGTCATCATAGGTTTCATTTTACAAGAAATCCTACTATGTAATCTTACATTTCTCTCATGAACAAATTTAAAAATGCTGCCTTTCTTAAAATGAATTTCTACTTCATCTTCTATTAAGACATTCTTCTCATCTTTGAAGATTCTCATCCTTATACTATATTCATCAATTTTGTTGGGCATCTTACTTAAATGCTTATCTATCCTAAATTCAATTTTATGGCTATCTATTATTTCACTTTTAACAATACTCATTTCTTTCAATCCTACTTTCTTAATTTCTTCTTTGAATCTACTAGAATTAAAATCATTTCCTATGCCTTTATTAACATGCTCTTTCTGGATGTCCTTTATCTGACACTCAAGATTAGTAATAGAGCTCCAAATTTTCTAAATAGAAACTTCTATTTTCTCTTCCAATTGATCCTGAGAACTCTTTATTTTCTCTTCCAACTGTGAAAACCTCTCTTTATTCTCCCCTTCATTGTGAAATAACCTTTGACTTAGCTCAGTTATTTGGCTATTTATCTCTTCACTTGCTCTTCTGCACTTGATATCAAAAATCTCTTTATGACTTCTTAACTCTTTTTGGGTTAACTGAGAATATTCATGAATTTTGTCATCAATCATTTCAGCATTTTTTGTGCTCAATAGCTCCATCTTAAAATCCATGTCCTCTTTTAACACTTTTAAATCTTCCTCATTTTTGTCAAATCGACTATCAAAATTACCTTTCATATTTTCCAAGTTGCCCCTAACATCATCTAGATTATTTTTATTTCATCAAGATTACTCTTGATTTCATTTTTATTATCCTCAAAATTTTTTTTCATATCATTTTTCATTTGACTCATATCCTCTTTATTATTATCTAATTTTTTATTCATTTCCTATATTGCTTTCATTATCATGTTAAGCTCAATATTGCTCCTAGATCTCTTAAAACTTACCATTTCTTCTAACTCTTTTTCCTTAGTATTGCTCATTTTGCTATCTATTATATTTTCTTTAAATATCTCTATAATATCTAATTTAAATTGGACTAATTTAATGTAACCTTGCAAACATTCCAACACCACTACCCTCCATTGACCCATAACTCCATATAAGTTCAAACAAAAAAAAGAAAAAGAAAATGCTTGACCATACACTAGACAAGATACTTCACCCAACTGTTTCAAGTTTATATGCCTACATCGATGTACAACTTTAATCATGTTGCAATCTTATGCTAATATCACCACCATTTAACATATTGCTATCAAAGATATTTTATTGTATAATCATTTTATGCTTTAATTATCCAAAAGTACATCATGCAATTTATTTATGATCTTTTTTAAAACTGATTTGAGTCAGTATCATCCACACAATTTTAAGTTAGTATAATTTATTAACTTGAGAAATATCATTCACAATATATAAAGTTGAAAGGAAAAGTAGAAATAAACACAGACAAAAATTGTAGTAGATATTTTCTACATTCACTGAAATAAAAATAAAAAAATAATAATAACTCTGATTTAAAATAAAAATTGTTTTATAAATTAAACTTTTAAAAGGTCTGAATAGATATAAATATTGTATTATTATTATTCTGATTTTGAAATGTAAAAACACCATACTTGTTTTTAAAATTTTTTAATTAATTAAAACATGTATGTAGATTCCAAGGGATTAGAGAGATAAAAATAAAATTCTGTTTTCAATCAAGTTGTTGTTATCACCTCAGATGATTTGATAAAAGGGCTGATAAAAATATTAGCTGCAGTCTGGATAGTGGTTTTTGTAAGAGCTGAACAGAATAGCTTGGCTACTAAAATTTTTTTTGAGTAAGTGGCAGCAATTAGCTGACCAAAATAGTTAGCTGCAGTTTGTTGTTAGCTGTATCAGAGAGTTGGCAGAATAGCTACCATGAACTGATGTAGCTGAAGGCAGGACAGTAGATTCAGGAACTGTTACTATTTTTCTTCACAGAAGTTTGAATTTATATGGGGAAAATGACCCACTTCTTTGTGCTGAAATTCATAGCCTTAAACATGGAGAGGACAGTTGCTTGTCTGAAATCTATCAAACTAAGACAGCTACTTGCCTGGAATAATCCTAGACAGAAAGAGACCAACTACAGACCAACATTTTACATGGGTTATACTTTTTCCTAATGATGACAATCATTAAAACCAAACTTACCAAGAAAAATCTTCCAGTTTGCCAGGGAACCCCAGCTTGCTGAAGAAGTAATTATATATATATATATATATATATGCTGACATATCTAAAGGCAGAGAAGCACAGATAAACATATATATATATATATAGCTGTGGTGAATAGAGTTATATATAATAATGGAAATTTTAAATAATTTTTTTAGTAAAATGACATTTTAGAAGTGATGTGTGAATTTGTACTTTCCATGTTTATGGTGGGTGTATAGTTGAGCAGGGCTTCCTGGATACAGTGTGTTCATGATGGCTCAATGCCTGATATTTTTCTCTGGATACTACTCCTTGTGGATGATCTGTCTAGGTACTTAGAAGGGGCAGTGCTTAAAAATAAGGTATTTTCTCATGACATCATGGGGCCTTGTGTTCTGGTAGTCCAGGCCTAGCTGTCTACTTATCATGGCATGGGGAGTTGCAGTTCACATATTCTCTTTTACTATCTCACCTTGCTACTTCATCAGTACTGTCTAATTAAGAAAAGAGACATTTTGAAAGTGAAGCAAACAAGCAAATAATTCTGTCTGGAAGAAAAAAAAATTTTAAAAGGTAAAGAATCGATGATTCTATAATTTAAATTTAAAAATGTTGATAATTAATCAACAAATACCTGTCAAAAATTGACTATACTTTTTTTTAAGAAAAAAAAAGAGCTTATAAATTGATAAATAATTTTAAATTATATCTATATTTTGTTTATAAACAGGTATATGTGTGAAATTTATGTGTTTTCCAAATGGAATCAATTAGGAAAATATAACTTTATTATTGTAACAAATTAAAATATGTAACTTCTGGTCAGTGTGCGAATACATATGTAAATTTTTAGACATTTATAGTATTTTTTTATATATTATTTTATATGACAATTGTAATATGTCAATTGTACAGCATATTTATGTATGTGCATATATGTCAATACTTGGCAAATAGGACATTATTTTTTGTCATTGAATATTAATTATAAATTATAAATCACATGTCTGTGTGCATATATATATGTAAACCACCATATAATAACTTGAATTTTATCAAAAAATGAAGTCATATTCTAAGATCTTAATATCATTTTTTTTGTTAATAATAAATTTGTATTTAATTGTTAAAATTGTATTGCATCATCTCATGGTCACATAAAGTAATAGAGCTTGTGTTCTCTGAGCTAGATTCGAGCATGGGATGAATATATAAATGGGGATGTATATTAGTGCTTTTGGGGCATCCAGTGATGATCAATCATCATCATCCTGGTTGGCACATAATATATTCTTTAAAGCCCATGCACTATATTTTATTTTAGTTTAGTCTTATTAGAAGTTAAGTTTATAGTTGGCCAGTACAAGTGGCCTGAACATGATGATGATCAGCATGCTCTAATGTCCCAGCATTATTGTTTCGATTTATGATTATTGTGTATTTTAAGGGATAGGCAGTAAGCTGGTGCATCCAAGTTATGTTTAAGCAATTTCCCAAGCTAGCAAAGGCTCAATAGTTAACCTGGTGTACAGAAGACCCATTTCCAATCCAGTCACAAGATTGACTGTTTATTTATTGTACTGATTTTATTTTATTTTATTGCATTACATTCATGGTGCTGAATGTATTTTGAGTAGTACTCATAAGTACTTATAACTACTTTTACACTTTGATAATGCTGGTTAATTATGCATTTTAGTTGCTCTTCTGATTTCTCAATGATCTCTCAGAGATTCCCACAGAAATCTCATGTTCTCCTTAAATATATCTTATAAATATTATTAAAAAATTATTAATATTTGTATTTCATTTTGTATTGATTTGGGGTTGATGATGTTTGCCATCACCCCAGGTACGATTTTTTTATCACCCCCATCTTGTTACTATATATATATATAAAGCAAGTATTTTATCTAAATATAATTTAAACAGAGTGGTTTAAATAGAAGTTTAAATTGTAGGTTTTTTAAATAGAGGAAGGTAATGTTTTTATGTTTTATATTAGATTTATGTTTTTAAAAGAAAAAATTTTTTAAAAAGAATTTTGTGAAGATTTGAAATATATATAAGATTTAATGATTATATAATGTTTTATTTTATTTATTTTGTTATTTTTTGTATATTTTAGTGGCTTGAAAAAGGCTATAAGGATGTAAATAGTCGAAACGTTGCTCTTGAAATTAAAATTCATATAGTCATAATAATTAAAAAACAAGTTTTTTAAAGAAAATTGGTTTGTTATTTTATATTTTGGTGAATATTGTTTATACTGACTATTTTTTAAAGAAAAAAGAAGTTCAAGATTAAAATTTATGCTATTCTTGTTTTTACAAAAATGCAATATAGAGAGCATATCAATAAACAAGACAAGCTCTTATTAATAAGTGCAGTAAGAGAAAATATTTAAAATCTCTATCTACAATATTCCTATCCCCAGACCAATTGGTTTTGAGCTTATAATTTAGCTCAGTGAGGAGCTAGGATACTCAGACACTAGATCTAAAATATTAACTCAAAACCCAGCACTTATTTAATATGCAACTATTGAGAAGAAACTTTGAAATTTTCAGACAAATGCAGTTTTTATGGTACATAACTTCTCTTTATTACATATCAATCTAAGAAGAAATCTATAGTTACTGTGAAAATTTGGAATGAAAGTTTAAAATTGAGGTTTTATTCATTTGAATTCCATAGAATTGCTTGAAAGTTAATATATAACTAATTAATATCAGGATAATTCATATGGGATACTAATATTTTCAGAATGTCACCTAGTTTTTTTTAGATATGAAACACAGAGTGAGAAAAAATTGAATATTTTGTAATTTCAAATTTAAAAATTCTTTTTAGAACTTTTATTTGTTTTAAGTAATATATGGTATGGTGATATACAGATTTTTTTAATTTAATAACATTTTAAAATTAATATTTAATAATGGTAAGTTCAATATAATTCATTGAAATTGTGAACATTTTTGAAAAAATCTCTATGAAAGTAATGTGGCACATTAATATTTTAAATAGGTGACTTAGTTTCATAGATATGAAAGGGGGGAAGCTTCAATGTTTTATGTAATGCTCAAAAGTTTCTTGGTTGCAATTGTAAGCTTCATTTTAATAATAAAAAAATTTGTTTATAATATAGTTTTAATAAGCTTTTTTTTAAAAAATCTTTTTTTATGTTGAAAAAAAAAGTCAACCAATTTTAAACAGAAAAATTAGTTGCTGATTTATTATACATATATAATAAAGTTATTTGATGTATACATCCAAAAGAATAATGTCTAATTAAATTATAAAATGTTATTGAAATCCATTGAAATCAAAGGTATTATACATCCTGAATCCATAACTTCCAATACACACAAATATGACAGTCTAAAAACATTTTTAGATAGAAATCTAAACTTATGCAAGTTAGAATCAGACTATAAGTCTCATATTGAAAAATATATAATGAATTATGCCTCACTAAGTATAAATATAGGGCACATCAATATTCTCATTAAATTTTACAAGAAAATCAGAGCCAGATCAATACCACCTGATAACCAGCCCTTGATATCATACTCCTATATCCCTAAAGTCTCCTGAAGTATAAACAAATCTGCTTAGATTCATATGGGGTCAGTCTTCGAAACCCATCCACTGTAAACCAGTTGATCAATAATTCCAAAGATAAGCTTCCCACCAACATATCCCCTACACTGTTTACAAAATTTTTTGCAGTCAAACTATCTGTAGTGTAGTCTACTTTGGAGAATCACATGTCTCACAACAAGATTGTCTCAACACCAATACCTCTACAGAAGAATTAAAAGCAATCCAGACTGCAGGCCCATATTTCTAGACCATGAAAACAATTTGAGCCTACATCAGCTAGCATTGTACATAGAAATGAATCATTCGAAATGCAAGATAAAGAAAGCTTAGCATATTGCCAATAATGCTAACTCTATAAAAAGAAATCCTGCTTCAGCCTTTCTAAAAATGGGTCACATAACTCAATTGTGATATTTACATAAAGTTTACATTATATATTATACCCACAAATTTTTCATCTACTAGTTTGGCTATGAGTATATTAAGATTAAAATATGGAAAGCGCTCAGCATAAGATAAGCACTTTTACTCTTAAAATTTTTTTACTTAACATTTCTAATGCTTATAATTTAATTAACTACACATACTAAATATGATATTTATATAAAAAGTATGTGTTGTGTTTGACTGAATTACAGGTTTCAGATTCAAACCAACAATAATATCAAAAAATATGAACACTAAAGTTAATATGTATAATTTATTAGAACAAATATACATATATGTTATATCATTAATAAATACAATTTTTCATATAACTTAGTCAATAATGAATTGGTCATACCCAAATGACTGAACTCCCTTCCAGCTGTATATCTTAGATTGCCTTGTGAGTTGTAGTCAAGTCTCTTCCAGCTGTACTGGACAGTTTGCCTCAAGTTGTCCATAGTCATAGCAACTTCCAATTCTATTGTGGACTTGCCTCACTGCATAGATATATCGGTAATGATTATAGTAGAAACACCTTCACAGTTCAAAGTGGTTTCAATTGAGAGCATGTTCAGTCATTCAGGTTAGACAGATATTCTCTCTCTCTCTGCCTTTCTCTCTGGCTTGCCTCCAAAAAAGCTGACTGCCAGATTCCCTACCTTACTGGCAACAATCAGATTCAGAGAGCATCATTGCCTAATGACCCATACTCACCAATGGCAGGATTTTATACACTTGTTTACACATTGGTCATACTTATCTTTTACCCTTTGGCTATGTTTATACATTGGTTATTCACATGTTTACACATTCGTTAGTGGCAATGAGTCACTCTGATTAGATAAGGAAGGAATCTGGACTAGTCCACTTCTGAAGGCAAGGTCGGGTATGACTGTATACATATTAACTTACTGCATAAATATCCAGTGATATATGTGTACACTCACTATAAGTGTAAAATTAATTTAAAGTAAAAATATTTTATTAAGTGAAGTTCATTTACAATATAATTTTTTCTAAAGGGGGGGGGATGTCTAATACTTTTCATTTAATGAATATTTCATATTTTATTCACTTATATACACATATATTATTATGTACACATAGTAAATATGATATATACATAAGACATATACATTTTAACTTTATCAAAAATATGTAGTCATATATATATATATATATATTTAAATATATCAACTACAAGTGTCAGGTGAATTTAAAGCATAATATAATTTTACATTTTTATTTATTGTGCCAATACTAAAAAGTTAAAAATAATAGAGATTAATTTTTTTATATTAAATACTTTTATTTACTATGCACTAAAAAGAAAAGAATTGTTCCTTCAACTACAATTGGGGAATTTAAATTTAAATTAAAATAAAAGAGGCGGAAGCAGAAATTACTTAGGTCAAACTCTATTTTTATAACAAGGAATTAAGTTAATTAATTTCTGGACACCCCTCCCCACCCACTTTTTATTTCAAGTTAAATCTAAAAACTCCAACTGTGGTTGAAGAAACATTTTTTGTCTTTTTATTGCACAGTAAATAAAAGCATTTAATATGTTAAAAAAAGTATCTTTCTTATTTTTTATGTTGAAAGTGTGAAAATTAAATAAATTTCAAAAATAGTTATCTAATTATTTATTTTTTTCTTAATCTCTTTAGTTATAAACATATTGAAAACAACTTTTGTAATTATATCACTTATAAAAAAAATTATATAGATAAAAAGTTTTTTTTCCCCTTTGTTTCATTAAAGATTTAATTTTTTTGAAAATCAAAACTAAATCAAATAATCTATTTGTATCTGAGAGATCTTTTACTATTTAATTTTAATCAATTTACAGTATTTCAAAATATCAAAGAATGTTATTTAATTAATGTTTATATTTGGGTCACTATAGACTTATATTTTATATATTTATATATTTCTGTGTAACTTTTTCTTCCTTTGAGTTTTAAGTACATATATATGAAGCACATTTCAAAGATATTCATTCTTTGTATTATGTGCCATTTGGATTCATTTATATTAACACTCCTAAATATTTGAAAATTAATTATATAAAAAACCCATGTACTACTGTATGTATATGTTAATCCTAAAGTGTTTAAACTGATAAGCAGATTTATTAAAATCAACTTATAAAAACCTTCATGAATAGACCAGTTGAAGAAGTGTGGTTTGCCTTCATTGGGATATTATAGTCTTTGGTCTCACATCATACCTGGACCTGAAAAGGACCCCTTGCTCTCATGAAGAATCTAGATGAATTGAGTTGTAAGATGAAAATCTTCTCTGCAGCATCATACTTCATGGAAGATATTCTCTCTCTCAAGCAGCAATACAGAGCAAAACAAAAAGCAATGGCTGATTGCCCATCAGTTAAGTGAGCTCACGTCTTCCTTGCACACCAACACTGCTGGACAAGGGGTTACCTTTGCTGGGCACTGGGTGCCATAAAGAAACCTACACCCACCATAATTATTGCTAATATGTTGGTATGCTGACGATTAATAAAGTATATAAGTCCTTTAAACAAAAATTGCAGAGCTCTACACAATTTCCTAACTCAAACTGAACTGGAGTAGTGTCAGGGCTGGATCATGCCACAATGGAAATAGATTTGAAAGTCAAAGTACAAGCTTTGCCAGACAAAATCCATCCTGGGCTCCATGGAATACCCCAGTTTTTGCTTGACCATCTAAGCAATTTGATTATCCCCATCCTGATTAAAATGACAAATTATCTGGCTCAAAAGAAAAGAACAATATCACACCTATACCAATTGGCCTAGTTCCCTTCCTCAAAAAACAAAAGACACCTATTCCCTATTTAACATCCATCTGATGTTCATGTCTCCTCTCATAATTAAGTTCCTGGAATCAGTAATAAAGGATAGCATACAAAATAAAAATTTTTGCAGATCATTTTACTGCCACAATATGTCAAAAAGAAATCACCTTCAATTTTAGCTATAGGGCAAACTAAAATTCTAATAGACCATATCAGATAGAGTTTAAGGCAAGCACAAGCAGCCATTGCTGTTCAGCTTGATATATTGGTGGCCTTTGATTCAGTGAACATCAACACACTGTTACATCTGCTAGAAGAGCATCAGATCCCCAGCTCCATAGTACAAATTATAGAAAACCTCTTGGATAATAGGGAAATAGCTGTGTCCTTTAATGGTAAATTGTCATTCTCTTTTAAACCTGAAACATCCATCCCTCAGGGTTCTCCCCTTAGTGCTCTCATGTTAATAACTTACCCTGACCCACTTCTGAAGACCATTGAAAATCAATTGCCTGGCATATTTGTCCCTCGATTGGCCAGGCTAATTAAGGTAATTGCACATACGGACAATGTTATTTTATTTCTCCCATCATCCAATTACTTGCCTCAATTCTACTCTATCTAGGACTGGTATCCCAGTAACTATGGCCTATTGATTAATCCCTTGAAATTAGCTACATGGATGATTTGCTCTGGAATTAAACTTTCATCTAAATTTAAAATAAATTCTCAGAAATGTCTAGGGTTTCCAAATTCTAAACATATGCCCAAATGTCTAAAGACATACATAATGATATTATTTCATCCATGGAAAACCTGACCAAATGATTGTCCAAAGTGTATTTATCCTTGCATGGTAAAGTGACTGTTTTAAATATGAAGATTATGGCCAAGATTAATTACTATGTGCCAATTATCAAGTTAACCAAAAATAAATACTCTTGCAGCTCGGCTGTTCTGGGGTGGCAAGATGTCTGCAATAAGCATCAAATGAATGCAGCAACACAAGAGATATAATGGAATGTCTTTGCATTCTCTTTGGGCTATTTCAGTTCAAAAAACATTTAATTTTATTTCCATGCTAATTAAAACATTTGGTTACTAACAGGTTCTTCAGCCAGTCACACCCACAGAGAGACCTCCACCAAGTTCTAGAAACTTTCTTGATTTAGCAATTGGGCTCATATAAAAATATATTGTTATTTCCCATGACACTTTTAATAATTGGATTAAGATCTGGGATGCCTACAGACTCATCCATCCAGTCACCATTGATATATATACCCAGAATTGTGGATATCTAATAAAAAACATTTCTCTTTTTGGTCGCTGAAGTATGGAGCCAAAATATCTAGACATTGCACTGGAAATTAACATTAACTCAGTTAGTACAAATTGGTTCCTTGCTTATAAAAGAGGTATTGTCAAAATTGATCCCACTTGCCCACTCTGTCAGAGGCATGAAGAAATATTTGATCACTTAATCCATTCATGCCCTGGCTTCTGGACTATAAGAAGTAAAATTGTTCAAAATCTCAATGTGGAATATTACTTAATCATTTCACTAAGAGATTGCATCAAGATGAAGTCAATGGCAATAATAAGAATATCACTCTTTATTACCTATGCAATTTGGACTGCTAGATGAAAAAAAAAATTCAATGATAATGACTTTGATGGATATATCATGAGGAAGCTCCTAAACATCAAGAATCATGACAAATTGCTTACATATATTGCAAGATTTATTGATACATGGAACTCATAAAAATGACTGAATGACCCTCCAAACTATTAAATGTTAAACAATTGAAACCTTGACCTTCTGGACTGTATGGTTGAACTTTCCCATTTTCAGCATAAAAAAGGTTTCTCATTTAGTAAAAATCACTTTAATCAATTATAATCTATGAATGAACCCCAGGTTTGTAACTTGTTTCACTTTATTATTGTACATTATTTGTTTTTATCATTGTTTTTTTGTAGCTTGTAACATATTGATCTAACCTTTAATAAAATTTTAGAGAATAAAAACATTTTAATAAGAGTACCAAACTTTCCATGCAGTATTGCCACGAAGTACAAGCCTTTGTAATCAATGGTGGCACTACTGTATTAAGAGTTTGGTACTCTTATTAATAGCATGTGTAAGCATATGAAATGGTGACCATGTGATGTTTTGTTGATTTTAAAAACCTTTCATGTCATATGATTGGCTATTGAATTCACATTTTCCAATATATAATACTAAGGAACTATTTAAGTATACAAATAATAAAGTTTCATTGTTAGGTATAGATTTAAATTTATCTAATAAAACAAATTATTATGTTATTTTGAGTCTTACTACACAAAAACGTTCAGTATGTTGTCAAAATGACTGAAAGACTTCACAGTATTTCTTAGACTGATGTCAGAAGGACATACAACTTATTTTTAAAATTATAAAAAATGTTTTACCATTCGCACCTGCCATAATTAAGAATATAATATTGTTGACAGATGCATTATTTTTAATAGACAAAATAATATTATTATGAAATGGTTTGTGATTAATTTGTAATTTGTACATTTCATACAATTAATCACACAAAATGATCCATCATGGCAAAGACTTAAAAAGATTCATAAATGGTAGCTGATACTAATATAGACTAATGCTTGATTTTGGAGGTGTACATTATGCAAACACAGCAAAATTAATAAACTCATGGCTAATAGAGATGCAGCCATTAATGACAGATTTAAAATAGCAGCCATGGATATATCTGAACTCTATGGATCAATAAACAGAACAGGATCAATTAGAATAATCAAAGAAGAGCTTCAAAATAATCACTGTCCTGAACAAAGGATTGAATTTATTATTGACTTTATGAAATGGTTAGATGATAATATACTCATGACTTTTGAGAACAAATGGTATAAAATGAATAATGGATGGTCTATGGGGCTGCCAATAAGTGGCATTGTATCTAGTATTGTAATTGGTTATTTTGAAAAACAGATTATATCAAAATTCCAAGAACAGACACCTGGAATAATTTATTGCAGGTATGTAGATGACATTTTCATCGCAGCACCTAAACCAATCATAACAGCCATTCAAAATGAATTGCAAGCACATACCAACCTAATATTTAACTGCACAGATGAGAATGAATTCAACACAATTAATTACTTGGACTTAATAATACAGAGAATGCACAGAGGCTTTAATTACAGTATGAAAGTCAAACCATTACACATTAGAGGATACATCCATAATAAATCTAAAACTCCAAGAGTCCACAAATTGGCAGGACTGTCTGCCTTTTTGTTCAGGAATTACCATTTATGTAAATATGAAGAGGAAAGAAGAATAAACATCAACCAGTATGTCAATGATCTAATAAAGGTTGGTTATGATTTAATAACCATCAATAAAAGAATCAAAACATTTTATGAAAATATAACCAAACCAAGCAAGGATAAAAAAACAACATATATGCCTGCCATACATACCTAATATTGCAAGAGAACTAGTCAAAAAATTACAGAGTGAATTCATAGTAGGTTTTCAAACCCCTCCCAACACCAATAGAATAATTAACAATTCCAAGGACAAAATTGACCTACAAACAACACCACATGTGGTATACAAGATTACATGCCCTCAAGCAAACTGTGGAGCAGTATTACACAAATATTTATACAAAAGAGTATTGAGCAGAAATGAAAGTATCTCAGTGTTTGTGGACCACCAAAAAGCAGCTAATCATGAATTTGAACCTACAAGTGCTACAATAATTTTCACTGAGTGACATCAAAAGGAAAATTAAGGAGGCATGGTATATAGCAAGAAATATGAAAGCAATAAATAGGAAGGATACATGCTTTTCTATTTCAAAGAGATGGACAGTATAAATGAGCTTGCATAGATTTGCATAAATTATTATCGTCTGAAGGCTATGAATATGGAGATGAAAGCTCTGAAAGTGCTTAGCCTTAAGAAATATTATTGCAATTTTTTAAGAATTTAATTTCACTATATACATCAAGCATATTAAATCTTACATAGTTGTTAATGGTGAAGAAAAATCTGAAATTATAATAGGAAAAGGTAAATATGGGCTTGGTGCTGTGAAAGTAGAATATATCTTTCTTCATAAGTGAATAATTCTTCATTTTACAGACTATAAATCTGCATCTGATGAACCCAGGTTAATCAGCAACCAAAAATCTTAATTCCGTTTGTGATATGATAAAATTTCAGGTTACCCAGTTAGCTTGACCTTATAGTCATGATAGATCAGAAGGATGGTTTAACTATTACATTACAAGACCTCTCTGGGCTATTACAGTCAAATAGCTTTATTTTGTATAATTATCATTGCCAAAATTATGAATATATTTTCAAGTCTCAGAAAAATTCTGCTGAAATCGTATCTATCATCAAGTGCACAGAAATTACATTGCAGCATAATTTATTGCCAATGTGGATAATGTCTTTATGTTAAGATTTGCTTTATAGAATAACAGTTCAATTGGCAGTACATAATAACATTTTACAGATCAAGGAATTACACATAACTTGTCAACATATTGGCATTTGATTTCCAACAGTTGATAATGAGAAAACAAATCTGCATACATAAATAATTTATAAGAAGACATTGGGTTGAAATTATTTTTTCAAAGTAAAATAGTGAAATGGTATTCCGGGATTTTATCTTTTTGTTTAGACATGATAGCATTTCTTGGTTTGAAAAAATAATGACTGCAATGGATATGGTAATAATAAATAAACAAAAATGGTAAAGAATGTAAATTAAACAGTAATAAGAAGCTTAGATTTTTAAAAAATGTAAAAAGAAAAATGAAAATGTATCAATGATATTCATAATGAATTGAAAGTAATTTTAAATTATGTTGGAATAATAAAGACAAAAATTCAATTAAAACAAAGTCATCCCAAATAATTAAATAAGTATACAGTATAATAAAATGATTTTCAAAATGTTTAATAATTTGAGATAAATTTTTATCTTTAGTATGAGAATAATGTCCAAAACATGATACATTGGTCACACTAAGAAAATGATATAGCTATATAAATATTTTTTATCAAAATATAAATTTTCGGGACAAGTTATAAATAAACTAAAGAATACTTTGTTTGCCAACAATTTATAATTTAAAGCATGTTTTAGACGATTTAGTATGCCATTTTTTAAAATAATTATTAAAATCTCTTGCACTTCTTTTTAAAAATCTTTTAAATTTGAGAATTTCTTTAATTGTACTTCATTTAAAATTATTTAAAATAATTTAAAATACTGAAATCTTTACAGATATTCTTTTGAGAGATCATTATAATATAAAGATAAATGAGTTTGATTTTATCAACAAACACATTATAAAGAGTTTTCTAAAAATCTAATTTTTTTAAATGCCTCTTGGATTATTTAGTTACGATAAACTCATTCAAGTCCTTAAGCATCACAATTTACATCTAGTAGTATTTAATTTAGATGAGATTATTAGATTCAAAATTATATCATATTATTATCAAATTTTTCAATTTGTATTAGAAAAGAAAAAGATTAAAAACATAATTAAACTATCTCCATTTCTGTTTTACATTCTAAAAAACACATATTACTAATTTTGACAAATATAATCCGAATATTTTATGATCAAACAATTGGACTTTATATACCTTTACCCCAAAAATATGAGGGGCAGTTAATGTGTTCTCTTCTAAGCACAATACATATTTTCTAGTAATAATATTGTACATTGTTTTTATTTTTTAATATAAGTATTAAATTCCAAACAGACCATATTTGTTCTGTTTATTTACTTCTAGTCACTTCCCGAACAACTTTCTCAGAAAAAATAATGATTTCTAAAAATTTGAATTATATACTACAGAAAAATATATTGATTAATGCAATCATTTGATTAGGTTTTTTTTTAAAATTAAGTTAATTTACTTATATCTCTATTATTATTAAGTTGTTGGCAAAAAAAAAATATTGTTCTAGAAAATTAGTTTCTCAAACCTTCATAAAATTTCAAAATCCAAAGTGATTTATATGTGATTATTTCATTTATAACTACATTAAATTCCTGTTTTCAGTAGTTATTTTATTTAACAAAAGTTTTAATTTTGGCTTTATATCATAAAGTGATAACAAGAAATATAAATTAGTTTTCAAAGATAGAATATTAGCAAATAAGATCCCAAATTTGAATTCCTTTCACAATTATCAATGTAATTTTTTTTCTATAGGAATAGGAATTTTTTTATTATCTATTTTTTAATAAAAATATTTTATTATAGTATATAAATACTAATTAATGTAGTGGTAGTAATATATAATCACTAGATTCAAGTTCTTCTCATATCAATGTACTGCCCTCTATTGCTAAATTAACTTTAACAAATATGAATCCATTTATATTCTTATTTTCCATTTGTATTACTCAATTCTTTATCACCAAGAAGTATTCTGAAGTTAAATTGTTAATCATATTACTCAGTGAAGCTGATTGTTTTTGGATATTCACTTTTATTAAAATAATTTGACAGATTGGGAGATATGGATGTAAATGAATTCACTTGGTTTGCAAAAGATAATTCTGATAACTAGTACTTGGATATTTTATTAATCCAGTGAGTACATATATGTATGATTCTCAAAGTCAGTTTTGAAAATAATATAAAAGACTAAAAAAAGACATAAAATAAGTATTTATTACTAAAAGGATAAACCAACCTTTTAATGATATTTGATATATTAAAAAAAGAGACTTCATATTTAATAGTTATAAACTACAAATATATATATATATATATTCTAACCTCCCCCACCGCACGTCCTCCAAAATTTATATACTGTTTAAAACTTACGCATATATATTCCGGGTTCTAGCTCAGTTAACAAATAAATAAATGAAATATCCAGCATTAATTAAAAATGATTACTAGCTCTAATTTTTAAAATACAAATACAGTTCAATTTTTAAAATGAATTAACAAATATTTACTATTTTCATGAGACATGGAGTGACGATACGGGGAACGAGATAGACTACATTGAGATATTATCCACATGATACTACCTCAATGGCATAAGAACACTATACTCCCTTTTACGATACCAAATAACTAGCTCATAGTATTCTTACGACTTTCTAAGCTCTATTCACTACGATTAAAATAATAATCATATCTTAATATTATTTATAATAAGAATCTAGCTCAATTAAATAAAATTAAGTAAAATAAATAAAATAAAATGAAATCTCAGGTTCATAAATTGTATTCAAACTGATTTAAAATTACGGTAGCAAACTATGAAAAGGGAATTTTATGTCATAATCTACTACACAGCAACTAACAATAATAAAAATAATAATAACAACAATAGTATAATATAATCTTATTTCTTCCTAAATGAAATAAATAAATACGTACGTGGTAGTATTTTAATAATCTGACAACAGAATACGTGTGGCAACATTAGTATATAATTTAATTTAATATTGTGGCAACCGACTTATGACCAATAAATAATATAAAATTATGATCTTTTAATTTTAACATACCAATAAATTCTCAAAATTATTATAACACTTTTATTGTTTACCTTTTTGTGCAAAAATCTATATGTCTGTTTCAATTATAAATGTATCGTGATATCATGCATCCATGTGGAGAAATAACAACGCTGACACAAAACTTTAAAATAAATTTACAACAAAGTTTATTAATAACATAAACAGATAACAATATTTTACATTATGTACATTGGATATCCTTACTCTCCCATCACAAATTAGTTTACTAGTTTATAAAAAAAAAAAATCAAACTTCTATTTATTTTTCCTAGTTAACTCTTATCTTTTAAATGCTTAAGAAAATACAGTATTATTATTATTGGATTTCTTATTATGGTTAGCTTGTTACAAAATGTATTTCTTATATAATTATCATTAACGCTTTGTATCCCTACTATTATTAAAATTATATTTTTTACAAAATTACATTCGTAGTAAACATTCTACAAAACAATAAAATTCTAGTTTTATATTGGTTGTATGGAATCCTACAAATTCAAAAAACATTCTTCTACATTTGGTATTAAGTTTTATTGTACGTTATCCGATGTTGGTTAATCCTAATATATTCATTCAAGCCTTACTTCAGATGATATAATTACAACCATTAACATACCATGCACAAGTATATGTTTATTACACACTATTGAATTATTTTCTTAATAAATATGCAATGTTTATTTTCTGAATATTATTTAAAACATTAAAATTTTATTATCACTTTTAAAAAAAAAACTTTGTTTAGATTTCTCTTTTTTTTTAAAAAAAAATCTTATATTCATTTCCGAATTAATTTTAAACTGTATTATATGATTCTTTCTCTCTTTATGATATTTTGTACTTTCACTTTTAAAATTACACAATTCTATACACTCCAGCAAATAAACTATTCTTACATAAATGATAACATATCTTCAGTTCTATTTTATTCATTATTTCTTTGAAAATATCTTTCTGACGATGCAGGTTCACAAAATAAGGATAGCGAAGATAGATGCATAGGATCAAAATATAACTAGAATATTATTCATCATAAACCTTGACAATCATGGCACAGTGAATTAAAAGACACTATAGAGGAGTGACCTTTACCTGTCTACCAACCTCTATTATAGGAGCGATGCTAAAGCTATTTTTTCAGCTTTATTATAACATCAAGAAGTTTAAAGATATGTAAAAACACTGTCCAAACTATATGTGTTCAGTGATAGGTCTTAGTTAACTATACTGAAATCACACAAACTAACTATGATCCAAATACTTTATTTTTCCTATTTCTTAACAAAAACATCATCTTGGTTTCCTCTCCACTAGTACTACCAAGTCACTATCCGATCTTATTTCTCAAGATTTTTCTATACGGTACATCGACAAATACCTATCTGCATTTCTAACAATAATAAAATTCATTTATTTCAAAACTATTCCGCTATTCTATAAGAAAATCTTTTTACTACTTTCTTCGTATATTTTATCATATACAAACTATTTTAAAATATCTGAATACTTTATTACATGAAAGTTCAAAAGAATCACACAATTGTTCTGTCGAATTATATTATTAATATATTTTAAATAACTTATTGCATGCACATTCAGAATTACTCCTATCTCATAATATGTCAAAAATGTTGTATAAAATGTGTACATAGAATTTAAACTTTCACACATCATTCTTAATCAATAGATGATTTAAAAAAAAAATACATTATGCATTATAAATAAATATCAAAATTACCAAACGATCTTTATCTTCTCGATCGCGTTCCGTAGGCTTCACCATCCCATTGATTCTTGTAGATATAAGACTTCCATACATACACTTTATTTTTAAAACAATATATCTATCATTATATCAAGCTATTATATTCAATTTTTTAATATTACTAAATTTATGTTTATATGTTTTCCCTAATCTCACATAACATTTTATATTTAAAATAATCAGTAAAAAATATTTAAAATTATATTTACGGTACTTCTTTATCGAATTTTCTTGAAAATCGTTCATATTAAAGCTAAAAAAAATATATATTATTTCTTCTTCAGTCATTTAATGTTCTATTTTAAGGCAAAACAATTATTGCTCTGTTTAATAAATATTCATAGACGACAATCCTTGGTTTTATAATATTTAATACTATTATTAATTCTTGATATCAATTAATCCCGTAAAGAAAAAAACGTCTCCATATTCTCTTCTACTATTGTCTGCTAATATTTTCCCGCGCGACTTTTACGATGCATCCTCTATGTACTTTTATTTAAATATTCAGTAAATTTTTTCTGTTTCCATGGATCCATTTTCATTAAGTAATTTAATTTTATATTTTTCAAATCAATCATTTCCTCCATTGAATACTTTATAATATTTTTTCTGATTAGATAAAGTTTTCGGCTCCTTTTCTATAAAACATAATAACTCTTTCATATTATTCTATAACTTTTTCTTTATTTTAAAATTCTGGTACTATATTTTTAATAATGTTTTCCTTTAAAAGATAAACATTCTTTCTTCATCATAATTTTTCTTTATAATAAAAACGCATATTAAATTTTTTCATAGAGAAGAATAACATAACTTCAAAGTAGCCTTATAAATTTGTGCGTCATAATTTTTTCCTGACGGCAAGTAACTTCTCTTTTATGTTTTCGTATAGCGTCCAAATTATATTTCTTTGAGTGACAATAATAAGTTTCTGGTTGAGCATAAATAAAGCTGTATTACGGCACTTTCCAAATATTTTTTCCTTAGCAATATTTTTAGGTAATTTTTCTTGTACTTCCATTTTACTGTAAAGTTTTGGTTGAACTTGAATAAAATATCCTGGTAAGATAACTTTTAAAATTAGCAATCCATGTAGAGGCAGTCAAAATATATTATATGTTACAAAAGAACTTTTAAATAAATACAAAATTTTAAATTTATATTACTTTTCTAGCTACGGTGTTATCAGCTAAAAAAAATATGTTACTTTCCCTTTCACTTACACATTACTTCTCCTTTCCCGCTTCGTCTAATTCTTATATTTTGTCTGCTAATTTACCTCCGTTGATTGGTTAATGACTTTATTTTAGCGCGAACAAATTTACACATTTTAGTTTTATAACAGATTAGACTTTTAAAAATAAAGAATTGATGACGTAATGTCTGAAAATATTACTTAGAATAGTATTTTTAAATTCAATTATAGTTTTATCAAAATTATTTAAACTTTAAAAACAATTATTAAAACAATATTTAATATTTCAACTTTTACTTTAAGGATCGATGGCAATTATATTTAGTTTCCTAATTCACAAACTTTTTTATTATTCTAACAAGTGTGTGTGTGAAGGTATATAATATACAGTCACGTGATTACTAACTTTATCAAATGATTTTTTATTTACGTCTCGGTCTAAATTACCAAAACTGATATATTTTATAAAAAATTTGGAAAATAATTTTAAAATGTTGAACTAAATATAATTCTCACCATCTTAAAGTTTATTTTAAACTATACTCTATTAATTTTGACTATTAAATATAATTATACACTACATATAGCATTTATTTAATTTATTAATTTTAAAATATTATACTCAAATTATTAATATACTTTTAAAATATTTATAGCTGTGTTATTTTATATGGCCAGCTTTTACAACCATAAGCAAGGATATAATTAAGCTTTATTTAACTGTTTTCTCTTAAAATAATCTATTACACTTTTATATACCAGGTATTTTCAGCTTTAGAATTGTACTATAAAATCTAATTATCCTACTATTATTTATATATCATACAAATATAACTTAAAATTTAAAATTTTTTAGTAATTGACCATTCTACCTTATTATGACCTACAGACAAGGGCACAATATATATATATGATAGTGAATGCTCGCTCTGATGTTTATGTAAACAGAAAACTATGCTTGACAGTGTTTTTGGTAGAACGCCATCTGTTATCATAAATACAAGCGTTAGCAAGTTTTTTAACTTGTGTTTTTTTATTTTTCATATATATACAATATTCACAAATCATTTAAACTATATATATAAATCTGTTTTGCAAAGCTGGATTTGAAGACATTTATGTGTCTGAAAAGTTCAGACTTTCAAATTGATAGAAACGTATTTTATAAGTGCTGACTTTTGAGTTAGTATTTTAGATCTAGTTTCTAGAGACCCAGCCCTCCACTGAGGTGAGCCATAAGCTCAAAACCAATTGGTCTGGAGGTAGGCTCAATGATAAAGATTTTGAATAAGCTCCATCTAATAATATATATATATATATATATATATATATTCTAAAAAATTGTAAAAGATCTTAAGAGACTATATAAATATTGAAAACCAGGTACTCTTCACAAACCTGGGAGCTTAATTGTAAGTATAGGGGATTTTCAATGATATGGATGGCTGAAAAGTTGTAGGTTGGAGTGGATTGAAGCCTGTCCATTAAAGTATGAAGATTTTCTATCTTAATATAAACTGAGCATTGATTATACATATGTGTGGGAGATGATAATCTGGACCAACTGATGAGTGCTGGTTTAGCATGAAATCCATATATTGGTGATTATTTATCTTTTCTACATGTGTGTGGTCATGTGTGTCAGTTGTATGAGATAGTGTGGATAGTGTAATAATGCTTGAAAATCTGTGTTCAAATTCCTTATACTTACAATTAAGCTCCCAGGTTTGTGAAGAGTGCCTGGTTTTCAATATTTACACATCAAGCCTGTATCCTGTCCATCCCTCTTATATATGTATTTAAATGGATAAGGTCCTATATATGAGGGGTCAGAGTTACTTTAGGTCAACATGGTTATGGCAATAATATTAGCATCAGCATGGAATTTGAGTTTTCATCATCCGATTTTCAATGATATGGATGGCTGAAAAGTTGTAGGTTGGAGTGGATTAAAGCCTATCCATTAAAGTATGAAGATTTTCTATTTTAATATAAACTGAGCATTGATTATATATATATATGGTAGATGATAATCTGGACCAACTGATGAGTGCTGGTTTAGCATGAAATATGTATATTGGTGATTATTTATCTTTTCTACATGTGTGTGGTCATGTGTATCAGTTGTTCGAGATAGTGGGGATAGTTTAAGAATGCTTGAAAATCTGAGTTCAAATCTCCTATACTTAAGAGACTATATGTGACATAGATAGATGAAATAAAAAAGCATGCTGGGATGATGTGAAAAAGAGAGGCTAGAGATTGGAGAAGATGGATTGAACTTGGGGAGATCTTCATTCTACAGTGGATCAATAATGATTGAAAATGATGATGTGTGTGTATATGTATATATAAATATTAAATCACCTTTATGGTTAAGATATCCGGTACACCCTCTGTGAACTGATATATAAATACAAACTCTAATGTATTTATATATTAGTTCACAGAGGGTGTACCGGATATCTTAACCATGAAGCGTGATTTAATATTTGTATAGTTATTTCAGTATAGCATTTTATGCACTGGGATTATTTTATATATATAGAATTAGTTGTTTTTATTTAAAAATAAAACATGAATGAATCTATGTTTAATATAACATCACTATAATCTTTTATTTAACTTATTGCTTTTTTAATCTATTTGTCTTCTTGGAAGCAACTCAATTTTCACTCATTCTGAATTTTCAATCTAGTTAAAATATTGCATGCAATTATTGATTGTATTATTTCCATTATATAATATTAATTACTGAATGTAAGCTTTATTTAAACATTTCAAATACATTCAGCTGTTAGTAATAACACAGATTAGTAAAAAAACAGTTTCAAATAATATTCTCTTCTCTTCTTTCAATGTAGCTGGTCTAAGCAATGACAATATTAGCATGAGAATAGGACCTGGACCTTTAGATTTATCATTTTGAATGTAAGGTAATAATCTAATCAATTGAGCTATTCTACCTAAAGCAAAAGTCAGTAGAAATTTCAAATACTTGCTTTTATCCACTTTGTTCTTTAGAGCAGGCACTGAATTGATTTTTGAGATTGTTTGGTATTGTCATGTGAGCAATTTCTTTCAATTTTTTAATGTGTTTTTTCTTTATTCTATATTTTTTATATTTTTCCAATCAAACATATGTACATTGATATATATATATTGTCTGCTATTTTAGAAGTATTGTTTCCTCTTTTCTAATTATCAGTTTGTTGCTCTTTAATCATTTTTTGATGAGGCAACTGATCTCACCAATATACATCCTCCTACATTTATACCGTATTTCATAGATATAGTTTTTGTTTTTTAGAATTTATTAGGTTTGTAGATATTAGAATTTTTCATAGTGTAATATGGCTTTGAAAAGCTGTTCTGATGTTATGATTATTGCAGATTTTTTTAGTTTGTCTGTTATTCTTTGTATGTATGGATATATTGCAGTACAACTTTTTATTATCTATTTAAGATTTTCTTAATGACAGCTGAAAATAACCATTTTCTAAGTAGATCTTTTTTTGCCAAATTATTGATTTCTAACAAACTCCTTTTGTTCTCTTCCATAGTGATAGTATAACTTCATGTTTTGTATTTCTGTTATGATTGGATGTAAATGCTTATTTTTCTGTGTGTGTGTGGCTTTTCTTTAAACTGCAGTTTTGATTTTGTCATGAGAGAGCATCTAATAATGCCAACGTGTGTTCTTGATCTAATTCTATTATGAATTTAATCAAAAGCAATATATTGTTGACATGTGTAGTGCTTTACCATGGGGCCATACAACAAATGTTCCATCAACATAGTGAAGCCAACCTTTAGATGGATATGTAATAGTGTTTATGGCTATGTTTCCAGTTCTTCCAAGTAAATTTTTCTAATCAGATATGAAAGTAGTAAGTCCAGGGACACCTCTTAATTTTGTTAGAAGAAATAATTGTTATATTGGAAATGTGTTTCTGTTGTGTAGAATGTTAATAGTTTCATTATACTATCAATAGAAAAGGATATTTTTCTTTATACACTATTATTTCTATTTAATCATTTACTTACAATAGACAATGCATCATCATAAAGTAAATTTGAGAATAAACTTTCTCTATTAACATTTATTGTTTCCCCTTTCAATTTTCATGTTTTTGATTAATTTTACAAGGTGCTTTTAATCCCTGATAAAGAACTGTATTTTGTATGCCAAAGAATGATGAACTTTGAGAAGAAATCTTGACAAGTTTTGGCAAGATGAATTTCTAGACCAAATAATAAGTCTTAATGGAAAATGGTCCTTATGGATTTTAGGTAGATCATAATAATGACAAATTTTGTTGAAATATGATGTTAATTTAATTTTTTCAATCTTTGAAGTATCTGTGATGCTTTCTGCACTCAGCACTGGATGATTTACCAGTTGGTTAAGGCATTACCTTAAATTCAGTAATGACAAATCTAAAAATCCAGGTTTTATTCCCATGATAATATCACTGGTTATCCAGAAATATTTAATGAAAGATAAAGAAAATAATACCACTCAAAACGTTGTGTTATATACTAAACTATGGGTTATTATTAAAAACTAAATGTATTTGGATAGTTTATATAAAGTTTAAACTTTTTAAAGATATTCACTATTTAATATTAGATCAGGGAAATAATCCCAAAATAATTAATTATTGCATATATATGTGTTCCCAATGACAATACATTATTTTAGACATTGCAAAAATTTTAGCAAAGAATTAATAAAAAATATAAATATTTAATACTATATTTTACATTGATGCTGTCTGTGCCTATCTGCATTCATTGCAATTTAAAACTGAATGAAGCATTGAAAAAATATCCCATTTCCTTCATTAATTTTAAAAAGTTAAATTAAATGGTTAATTTTTATCTAAATTAACATAAATTTAAATTTTTTTCATAATAGCTATAATCATGAGAATAGAAACAAAAATGCAAAAAACATAAAATTGAAATTATAGCAATGGCTGTATATAAATTAAAAGTAGAAAATAAAAAGGATAAAGAAAATAAAAAAACACTTTTGTTCACAAAATGCACTAAAAAGTTAACAATATTTTTTTCCAGTTTTCACAGGAATCTTAATATTATGTGACCAAAAATAAAAACATGCATTGTTCATGTTTAGAAATATCGTTAGACTATTTTTAGACATTAATATCACATGCTTTTATTTTTAGTTGCATAATATTAAAAATATAGTGAGAGCTGAAGAAAATTATTTTTTTTGCTTTTTAGGGCAATTATGAGAATAAAAGCATTTCTTTAATGTTTTATAGTCAAAATCTAGAAGTCATTATTACATGAAACTTACTGGACCATATTGTTATTCAAATGATAGATTAGCACCCTTATAATTTAAAATAATATTTATATATAAAATATATCCATCTCACTTTTTTGTATAGAAATTGATTTTTATTCTTTAGAAACAATTGTTTTACTGAAGATTTGTATGATGGTATTTTAATTGTATTTATATGTTGGAATATTTCCATTATCTAATATAAAGTATTGAATGTCTTTAGAAAAAATTAACTTTATTTAAATTTTCAAAGTACATTCATCTGTTAGTAATAGCATAATGATTAATATATGCACAACATTCAGAGTAGTAGTATTCTTTTTTCTTCAAGTGTAGTTGCCTGAACTAGCATAGGAATTGAACCTGGACCCTTAAATTGTTGAATATTAAATTTTAAGATTATGCTGTAATCATACTAGATGATGGGAATAATCCAATATATAGGTGCAACCTCTTATTATGGATGAATTTGTAAAATTATTAAATACTAAAATTACCGATATGGTTTTTCAAGTTTGCTGTGTTATTACAGCATCATATTCTATTAAAGGTTATGTTGTGAACACAAATAAGTCTATGGTTGACTTCATTAAAAAATTTTGATTATTCTAATTTCATTAAAATGAAATAAGGGTATCCTCTGGTAATGTAATGCAACCTCTTATTATGGATGAATTTGTAAAATTATTAAATACTAAAATTACCGATATGGTTTTTCAAGTTTGCTATGTTATTACAGCATCATATTCTATTAAAGGTTATGTTGTGAACACAAATAAGTCTATGGTTGACTTCATTAAAAAAATTTTGATTATTCTAATTTCATTAAAATGAAATAAGGGTATCCTCTGGTTGGTACTGGATTAAAAATGAATGTAATGCTGCATAAATAATATATATATCTAAAAATAAAAAATCAAAGACTGATCAGAAAACGTAATTATAAGTTTATTTTTATGTTTATTAAACGTAATTATAAGTTGTTAATAAAAATTGCAAAAAAGACACATTCTTTTGATGATTACGGTTGTTTTATATCTTTTGATTTAAAATAAAAAACAGAACTGAATAATGATATCAAAATTCTATTAACTCATTAGTCAGTATTGCTTTTTATATACAAATAATATTTCACTTCACTAGAGTATTGATTATTTTTTTGTATAATTATACAATAATGCCAAGATTTTTTTAAAAAAGACTGCTTTTCATCATGGATTTAGGTTATTAGAAAGTTATAATAATAATCAAAAAAGCAAGTCATACATAACGTGACATTACTTTTATAAGCTTGTATTTACAAAAATGTAATACAGAGAATAATCTGCATATAATTTTATAATGCAAACATTCATTTGTGAAATAGATTTGATGAAGTTTAAACAATTAAAACAAAAAATGAAATATTTTAGGATTTTGAATTTACATTATGCTAATGATTGTACTATTTTTGCTTATTTGAAACGTGATCAGAGGATTATTAGTAATATTTTAGATGAATCTATTTAAGTTAGTAGTTTTATAATTAATGATCAATCCAGTTACTTTATTAGCTAGCAAAATAAAAAAAAAGGTTTATCTTGGATAGCTATCAGATTGAATCAAGGTTATCATTCTAAAAACACCTAGGTCTCTTTTTACGCGAACTTATTTAACATGATTTTGAAGTTACGCGATTCATGTTTCACCAGAAGTCGACCTCCGATAATGTGCTATTACTTTAAATAATAAATTTCGCGCACTTATGTCATATTGAAAGTAATAGCACATTATTGGAATTCGACTTTCATCTTAGTAATTTAAATATTTTCAGTGCTTTATAATAATAAGATTTTATGCAGTAATGAAATTAAAATCATGATTTCCACATTTTATGTATGCACACATAGTGTAAGCTTGTAATTAAAACACCTGTAGAGGTTCCTACTATCGCATTTTATACACATATTATCGAGGTTATAGCCTCAGTAAATATTACTTACGTAATCAATGTGTGTTTAATAAATTTATCATTACAAGATTATAATGTAAATTTGTTCAAACGTGCATGTTAATTTTGCATTTTAAATCACATTCTGTTTTTGCTTTTTAAAAAAGAACATAATCAATTATTAACCATTTAGTGTCCACAAGTTTATTTTTAAAAGGTCAGTAATAGCAGTGGGCACAATTAAATTTGACAATTAAAAATTAAAATCGGATTTTTAATTGTAATTAACAATTTAAAAATTACTTATGAGGTCTTGAAATTAATGTGATGTGAAATTATATTTTTAAATGGAATTGAAAATTAAAGACAAAAATAAGAATTTAATTTTTAGTTGTTAGTTTCATAAACAATTAATAAAATCATCATCTCAAAGATTAATTATTAATTACGTTGTCACCAGAAAACCATTGACACAACATGAGTGTGAAGTTGGTGCTAGTTGTTTGCAAACGAACGTGTTTTTTGGCAAATAGCTATAATAATTAAAACGTGTATAAAAAAATGTAAATTACTGTACTGTAAATTATGCATAAAAATATATTATTTTGAATAAAATTAAATATTATAGTTAAAAAAAGTTTGTCTTGTATCAATTTTTTTTAAATTTGAAATTTTTTATTAGTCATATTTTATTTCCTTATTTTTTTGCACATGAATTTTAAAGTAATTTTATGTTGGTGCTTTGCTTTTACATGAATTTTAAAAAATCACAGACCACATCCCCCCTTTTTCAATGTAAGTTACGTCTATTTTTGTGCGATTTCGTTTGCACGTGTTTTCCAAGGAACCTATCTATCGTGTAAAATGAGATCCAGGCATATAGAAGTTAGAAACCAATGTATTTTTATATTTAATACATTTTTTAAAGATGTCATTTTGTACTTGGAATAAAATGATTTCATTTAAACTAATTGAAATTATTGTCCTAATTTGATTATATGGAAAATTTCATTTAAAAATTATTCTAAAATATGATAGCAAGATCTTTGTAACCTAGTAATTTTATTCAGCTTACTAGATTCATTGATACTGAATCTTCTACTGAAAACAAACATCTTCATTGTATTGAATAAATAAATATTCAGTATAATAAAATGAATAAAAAGTTTGTGAAACAGATCTTATTTATATTATAAGCACTATATAAAGCCATTTTTAAAAGACCAAATGTCTATAATTATTATTATAACAATTTGTTTAACTAAGAATACAATGGAATCTGTAATATGCTAAAGTCTTTCAAAACCTAAGATCTGATGCAAAAGTATAATTTAAAAGACACTATTGCATAATAATTAGGGAGTAACCCTTTCATTCACTATACTGTCATGCTAGCATTTAGTAAATATTAAATTATAGTTTGATTAAATCAATACATATGCAAACTGTTCTTTTTATTTATGACACTTTATTAATCAAAAACTTGAACATGGATGTAATGTATCTGGACATTTTTGGTTGTAATGCACAATTAATTAAAAAGCCATGTATAAAATTAAAAAAAAAAACATTTTAACATCTTGAATACAAATCAATTTGCTTGCATAGTTATACATCAGTTCAGTAAGTTTATATTTTGGATTCTTAATTCTATAACAATTTTAGACACATTATGGAGCTAATATATATTCATTATTAAAGATTATAGTGATCATCCTGACATAGCATGAATACAATCATAACATAAATTGTGGGTAATGTTTTGGGTTTATATAAATCCTTTAATCCTAATAAAAGAATAAAGTTGTCTATAACTTTTATAAAACTAAGAATACCAAAATATATAATTACCAATCTAGTATCAGATTTTTATGACCATGCAATCATGTTGATTTGAATGTCAAGATGTTAAGATGTTTCTGACTTTCAGACTACTATCTTGTTAGCAAAAAGATGCAATGGTGCCTTCTGAATGAAAAGTGTTTTAGGTTCAAAAGATCCAAAAGCAAACTTCTCACTGATGAAAACCTTAAGATTTAAACTAGTTTTGATATAAATAAAACAACACTAATGTAAATTTAATATGTATTAATTGCACGAGATTATAGAGACAGCAGCACTAGAGTAGATTGAAGAGAATTATTTAAGTTAATTGAAGTCACTTGATATGTTTTTTTGGCATTAGATAAATACAGTATTCAATAAAGTTTGTATTACTGAAATTATTTTTTTCAAATTTTTTAATTATAAAGAATATATACAGTATTTAAAAATATATGAAATTGAAATTTAAATCAAAATATGAAAAAAAAATCACTGATATTTTTTACTATAACAATTACTCTGAAACATTAAATTATTAATTGTTATATCTATTTTTAGAGACAAAAGGTTTGGGGCTAAAATTACAAGCTTTTAAAAAATTAATAATTTATTATTTCTCCAAGATAATAAGTAAGACAGTAGCACAAATAATATCTATAAAAATAATGAATTCTTTTTTAAATATTGACAAAAAATATGAAGTACATTTTTTTTTCTCTTCAAAATTATTGATTATAGATTCCAATGACGACTTTTTTACAACCTCAAATAAAACATATTCAAATTGGGGTGGGGGGCGAACGACAATTAAATTAATATTATTATGTGAGAAATAATTTCTAAATAAACACCACTAATAACTAAATCAGAAAAGGGGATCTACCACCCAATATACACATATAAAATAACTTATTAAATAAACCTTCCAATGAAATGTTTTTTTCTTCCAAGTCAATCAAGCATTCATATATAAGCTCATCAAAGATTTTACTTTTACTTTGAAATTGCTGAGATCAACAGTATTCATCAAAGTTTTTATTCTTTAATGCAACAAAATATAGTTTGCCTATATTATGTTCATTACATATTCAAAAAAACTATCTCAAAGTAGACTTAGTATGTCCAAGAAAATAATATATAATACAGTGTAACCTATTATATCATTAACAACATTTTATATAGTAATATTTTTTTAAAATAATACTACAATAAATTTTTGAATACAACATTTTTTTCTTTTCTAATATTGACATCATTCACATTATCTACACATTTATATATATATATATATAAATGTAAATTTGTAACATATTTTTGATAATTGTTGCATTTCCTCGAGATGTAGACAATATATGATCAGAAGTGCCACAGAAAAGGCAGATTTTATTAAAGATTTAAACTTACTACAAAGTGTTACTTCACATACACATATATCTATCTACCTATCTATCTATATATATATATATATATATATATATATATATATATATATATAGAGAGAGAGAGAGAGAGAGAGAGAGATCGCAAAATAAGCTCTTAATAAGCTTTGCAGGATATCCTCAACCCCAGAGCAGTTTCTACTACTGGCATTATCAGTGAGGTGCCAGGATATTCAAGCATTAGATTAAAAATACCAGGACAAGCCCAGCACTTTATCTAATGGATAACTATTAAGTAGAAAATCTGAAATTTTCAGACATTCCTATGTAATATCAGTACATCTATATATAAAAACCTTTTTAAAGCTTAATTATATTATTATGTAACAGTTAATTGTATAGCTACATACAAGTGTTTCTTTTAAGCATACAAATATGCTTTTGAAATCTATCATTTGCTGTAGAATGATTTCATAAACCCATTTTCCCAATTACAAAATCTTTCTCAGTAATTACTGGGTTTCTGTAATGATTTTAGTAGACAAAGAAATATGCATAATTTTTATGAAATTCCTGGATGTAATTATTTGCTAAATTTATCTCCAGACTGACAGATCTTAATCTTGTTTGATAGTTTTTTTCCAGGTTTTTCTTAAATCCTATATCATGTGATATGCTGAGAATTTGCTTAATAATAATAATAATCAGAAGGATTTGAACTTAGGATTTTTAGTTTATATTCATCTTCCACTCCATCTTAAATAACCATTACATATGAGCACACACATATAAAAAAGATAAATGATGCCCAAGAGAACCATCACTCATCATTTGGGTCAGATAATAATCTTTCCTCGCATGCATACAATCAGTGTTTGGCTTATATTAAGATAGCAATTCCTTAAACTTTAATGGATAGGATTCAGTCTTCTCATCCCTCCAACATTCAACTGTTCAATTCCATGAAAAACAAATGATAAAACACTCACAGCTTTGGCAGATTTGATATTGTAGTTATACCTATGTAGACATTATGAGAATATAATCCCTCATATTACTGGACAATTACAAATCCATTTATATTAATAGGGGAAAGATGAGCTGGAGTTATACTATGACATGACCAATTTCCAAGGCAATATGTAATTAACTTACTCATTCAGTATAGTCAATGTTAACTATAGGTTACATCATAGTATAAGTCCAGTCCATCTCTCTCCTATTAATGTATACGTAATGGTCTGATAACATGAGGAATTAGATGACATTTGTTTACAAGGATATGACTATATCAAATCCACCAAAGGCTTTGGGTGATCTATCATTGGTTTTTCAATGAAATGGATGGTTGAATTGTTGGAATGGTGAGAATATTGAAATCTGTTCATTAAAATTTAAGAATTGCTATCTTAATATAAGCCAAGCATATGTGTGGGAGATTATAATCTGACCCAATTGACAAGTGCAAGGTCTGCATGAAATATATGTATTGGGGATCATTTATCTTTTTTGCTTGTGTGTGGTCATATGCGTCAGTTGCTTGATATAAACTGGAGAATGAATAAAGACTTAGAATCCCAAGTTCAAGTCTCTCTAGTTATTATAGTAAACATTCAGTATATTGAATGAATAGGTTAATTAATAATATTTTTTATTTTAATGTATAAAAAGACTATAATGATACTAAAAATATATTTCATTTAGATGCTCATTCAGTATATTGAGGCAACGTCTAGAATCTACTTTTAGTTTCCTAATCTTTTTCTTTCAATGAAATTTTCAGCTTCAATTAACAACTGCACCTGGGTCAACCGACTTTTAAACTCACTTCTCAATTGACTGCTCAACTAACTAAACTCATGTTAACTTTATATACCTCTGATTGTTGCTACAAAGTAAATATTTTTTTTAAAAAAATTGTGCCAGATGTTTATTTATTTTTCTATTACATCACTATTATTATTATTATAGTCTTCTTGGCCGTACTTTTTAATAAATAATACAATTGCTTTTTGAATTTGTTTATAAATTAACTGACTCTAAATGATTATTTGTTTATCTATTTTGTTTTATCATTAATCAACTTATCTAACTTATTTTATATAAATTACTTTAGTTTAAATTGACTTTTATAAATAATCTATGTGAAAATTACTATAGCATTTATGGCACGTGTACATCTGCATACTTTTTTTTTTAAATTTTCGGACTAAGATTTGTGGCAAGATCAACCGGTAAAAAATATATCTGCCTGCTTGTATTAAACTTAATATTAAAATGCCTTTTTTAACAATATACTCATATTATTATAACTTTAGATAGAAAATGAGATCATTTCAAAATTTTATTAAGTATATTTTTAATTAAAGTTCTCATTTTAATTAAATATTAAAGAAATGCATGAACGATACCAGATTAATAAATTTCGTCACTTGAGGCAAGTTTTAAAAGTTGCATTTTTTATAAATAATTAAAAAAATGCAATGGTGCAGAAATAGCACATTTGTCTATCATGACTGTGATTTGGGGTTCAAATCTAGATCAAATAAAATTCTTTTCATGAGACTTAAAAAAATTTTTTCAGCTAATTGTCCCATAGTTAACAAACCATGCAATTTTTATTGGTAAATGAGCATCTTGTTATCTTTATTTAGGAAGTAACGGAAGGATGGAAAACTGTTCAATCCTCATCACTTAGCAATTGGCAAGTCTGTTGTAGCATGCCCTACAATAGAATAATTATTACAGAATGCTGTTTTTCTTATTTGCTTAAAATGGTCTATTGAATAAAATAATGGATGTAATAAGAAAAAAATATGTATTAAATAAAAAGAAATTTGTTTATCAAAAGTGCACAAAAATAAAAAAGATTAAAAAAATAAAACAAAATAAATTGCAATATATATAAAGAGTTGCAGAATAGATAAAAAAGCTAACTTATTAAATCATTTTTTGGATGATTCTTATAGCAATTAGCTTGATATCTTTATAATTTATTGTTTGAGATATATCATTTTTTTATATAAATTGTTGCTAAATCGTTTAATCGATCTTGGGATGTTGTTACTCCTAACTGTATCTTTAAAATCATTTTTTACATACGAAATTCTAGCATTTTTGTTACCAATTTATCTTTGATCCATCAGGCAAAGGAAAAATCTTAAGAGCATTTCTTCTACCATTTAAAATATAATAAATAAATAGAACAATTTCTAATTATCACTAGACATTTTTTTTACATTTATCAGTAAAGAGTGCAAAGATGGTGAGATGAACATTAATGTGGGTAACAATTATAATCCTTACTATCTCCATCTCGTAGCATCTAATTTTATTTTCAAATTGGTTTTGGTAATTTATTTTTTACAAACCAATATTTTGTTTATAACTTAATAAAGCTACCTTTTAAATCTATAAACTGTATCAATATTTGTAAATAATAACTAAAAACCTAAAGGTTTAAGAGTACTAATATTATAAATCTGTAACTATTATAAGTACATATATAAAATACATAAACATAAATGTACATGCAATGTACATTTATATATAGAAAAGAAATCTATTACTTGCATGTTTCTAAAACTTATAAAAACATTTAGTAATATTAACTGTATTTTCACTTTTTTTTACATTATAAATAAAATTGATAGTAATAATTAAATTAGTGAAATGAACTTTTTTTATATTTAGACAGATATCATCTCTTATATTCTTATAAATCCACTCTTATAACTATTTATTTAGTTAGTTTTCTTTTCGTTTTATTTTTCTTAACATAAAACAATCTTTTAAACAATAAAATATATCTATAAAAATATTACATACGGGACAGAGAAAGGTTAATGTAAAATTTAAAAAAAAATCAGTTATATTAATCTTTAACTGAAGTTTAAAATTTATATCTGTGCTAGAGATAATCTCTAGTTTCGAAAATGATTAGTAATAATCATTAGTGTATTTATCTGAAATGGATGGGGTCAAAGTTGTGAGTGGAAGGAGTTTGACAATGGTAAATGAAAATGTAACAATTTACTCTAGATAAATACTTCGCATATAATGGAGATGTATATGAGAGATAGGGACCTGGGCCAACTGATGAGTGCTCGTTCAGCACGAAATGCAACTTGGGGGTCATTTGTCTTTTATTGTATCTTTATTTTTATGAACTTGAAAAAAATGGGAAAGTGTGGAGGTGTTTATTATGTCAATAAAATGTATATTTTTTACTTTTAAATATGAAAGAAATTATTTTTTTTTCCTTTAAATTTTACTCTATCTGCAAACAGAATTCTACTCATTATTTAAAGCATTACCCATCACTTACCAATCAAAAATTTCAGACATATAAAACAGTAACAAAAAAAAGGGATTAAGATCACATGCAGTATGAAAACATCCATTCAGCTGATTATTAAAGATAAAGTTTTTGCAATATTAAATTCTGAGAGCAGAAAAATAAAAGTTGCAAGAAATTCATCTTTAACTTTATATTAGCTTATTAACGTTATTCATAGAATTAAATTCATCTTTAATATATTTTTTTACTCTTTAAAGAGAACAAAATAGATTGACAGTCAACATTATTTCGTCTGTAACATTATTTGCAGCCTCAGTTGATTGTTCTCATTCTAACTGTGTTTAAAGCCTAAATAAATCTATTTAAAGTTGCAATTTATCTTTTAACAACATTCATAAACTCTATACATTTTATTATTTTCATTAAAAACCAATCGACACTTAGACAACCCAATATCAATAGCAATCAACAATTTAAAACAGTTGTCATGGCAACCTTTTAACAATAAAGGCAGAATCCCATCTTTATTAATAGTCCAATATATTTATATAGACACTAAAGATTGCAACTTGACCACAGAGATTAAAATTATTGTTACAATGAAGTTTAAATAGACCTCTTTAATTAGTTAAATAGTCAATTATATTATTACAAACTGCAATTATAATTTTTAAATTGCACTCAAAGTATAAGTATAATAATTCTCAAGACTAAATAGGTTTGTAAGTAATCATTAAAAGCTAGTCAACACTTAGGCAATTCCATTATCAATAACAATCAACAATTTCAAACTGTTGTCAAGGCAACCTCTTTTTAACAATAATTGATTAATTATTAATCTACATACAGACAAGTTATATTTAAGTGTTTAAATAGGTTTATTTAAACTTTTTTGTATCAATAATTTTAATCAACATATAAAATATACATACATTCTTTCTTTTTCTTTTTAAAACTTGTTTATTCAATATTTTACTATAATTTTATTTTTCCATCATAACAACAGTTTCAACTACATTCTGTAGTCATTATCAAGTTTCCTTAAACAAAAAAAATATATACAAAAAAAAATAAAAAACATAAAAATAATAACAAAAATAAATAAAATATTAATACATCACAAATATATATAATATTCAAATAAACCACAATATTATTACATTTACAAATATAATTATTTATCTCCTTCTTTATATTTAACTATTTCTTTTAAAATACCTTTATAATTTAATATTCTTCTTATATAATTTTATTATCTATAAATATTGTACCTGATATTTACCATTGTAATTAATATATAAATAAAACTGTAATTATTTTATTGGCTTTCTTTTTTAGTTGAACAAAGTAAATCCACTACTATTATTGATCAGATGGATAATATGATCAAAACTGAAATTTAAAGTTTCATAGCACTTTCTAAAAGAATATAAATTTTTAAAAAGTACTTAATGGTGTCTTCTGAGCAGATTTTATTGATTAATTCATATATAAAATACATGTGTTAGTGGGGTTTTTTGGTTTGAAAAATGCGGTTGAATTTAAGTCCACACAGAAAACATACATATAAAATTGACATTATAGAAAAATATGCAGAATATGATACACTAAATCAAACATAATAAAACAGAATAATTGAAACAGTTCTACAATAATTATATTATGATAACTATGCAATTGAGATTTTATTTAGCTAAAAGAATAAAGATAACAGTCCATTTAAAATATGTGTGCATGCATGCAATGTTTGTATGTTTAAAACTTTGTCAATTTTAAAATTTATAAATGTAAAACTATTTATTTTTTAGTCTTATCATTCAGTTAAAACAGTATTTATTAACATGAATTTATTACAATAAAATATCTGAAAACTTTAATTAAAGGGACATTATTCTACATGAATAAAGCATGATAAACAGAGCAGCCAAAATGCAAAAACATTAATTATAAACAACAATTTGTCAAGAGCTTTCAGTACTGTATACCAGAATCTTGGTGACATATTGGAACTGAATGGTTAATATTCCAGTGCATGCTCAGTGACATTATAAATTATTTAGTTGTTAAAAATAGATGATTGAAGAATTTTTTTAAAAAAAATAATTCACATTAATATATAATAATAAAGATTTGGTATTATTATTACTATTGCTTTTTCCTTCTTTCATTTTATTCAATGTTTGGAAAATACAAGCTCAGAATAAATCCAGAGAATTTATGATCAACTGCTATTCCATATCATCATAGCAATGGATGAAAGTTTTATTTTTCATATGTCATAGCATCTTCCGGGAGGTGAACCTGCAACAACCGTCTGCAACCAACTGCTTGCTTGCAAGGCTGCTGCACTGACCTCTCGGCTAACAACACTTGATGAAAGTTTTTCTGTAAAAACCTAAAAGATGAAAAAAGTTGTAGGTAATGGTTACTAATTAAGATACCAGCTAACCAAAGTCTATAAGTATGACTTCTTGGCAAAATTAAATCATTCTTTGTAAAACAATAGTATATCCAAGAGCTGGTCAAATTAAATTTTAATATAGTCATTTTTATATCATCTCCAGAATGGCCAACTAGACAAATTCATGCTGGGCATTTTGCCTAGCTGGTAGAATGTATTTTCTCCTTGAACTAAAATGGATAAACAACAATAACAGAAATTATCACTAAATATTATTTTAGAGAAAACTTAATTTACTATCTTCAACTATTAATAGAATTTTGGGAAATTGCTTATGAGATATTCAATAATAACGTCAATCAAATAATTTGACTCTTCTTTCAAAATAATTTTGAAATAACTTATTTAGAAACTATATGAATTATGTTGCTATGGATTCTGAAAGTTAGAACTTTATATAATATGAAGCTAAACCAACATATAAATTCAGAGCTTTGGAAAGAATACTTAATTCTTAATGAAAATCAACAAAATTAATTTGGTAAGGATTATCATTTATTTGCTAGGTTTTATAAAATATTAAAATAGCCTGAACTATATATGAAAATAAATCAAGTATGTTTAAACCAAGGAATTGGTGATCTACTGCACCAACCATAATGATATTAATCTACAAATATTTTTGTAAAGAATTAAACAACTCTCTTTATATAAAACTATAATTCAGCATCAATCCTATAATAATGAATTTAAATAATATTTAATTTATAAAGTGCAAACAATATTTGAAATTAAACTGAGAGACTGCAAACCTCTCATGCTTATTAGTCAATCAGGTGTTATTAATAGTGATCAAATCATAAACTTCAGACTGGCTTGGATATATAGAAAGACAAGTAAAGAGAAGGGTGTATGCCCTCTTCTTGTTAAATTCTCTGTCTTGTGTTTACAATTTGATCGTTATTAATAACACCTGATTGGCTAATAAGTGTGAGAGGTTTGTAGTCTCTCAGTTTAATTTCAAATAATGGCTTTGTGATTATAAATGACATAATATGAAAATACTATAATCATCATAAATTGATCAGCAGACATTATAAAATGAATTAATATGCTACCTATACAATCTGGGGAGAAAGATTACTAAATATATTTTATTAAATTTTTTAAAATCATTATATTAAGTGTTACAAAGACTTTAGACCTATGCTTCTTATTTAATGTTTAGTGCTTGTATTAAAGTATTGCCAGTAAATTATAAACATTGGAGTACTTTGCAAAATGTAAATATTTCCACATGATAATTCTTAACCATTTGTGAAAGTAGGATTACATATTTGAAATAATCATTTAAAGAAACTTTGTTTATAATTGTTGAATTATTTAGTTTATCATTGTTATTAGTATAATAATAAATAATAAAGTTCTTAAGATAAGATTGAGATATAATGATACAGTTAACAACTTTATATTATTATTAATAATATTGCGTATGAGTATAATATATGTGATTTACATTTTATATTGAAGTGTGGTTGTATTTAATTAAACTAATTTACAAATTTCAGCAAACTCATTTATGCTTACTTTGCTCTACGTTTTATTAATTTGTCCACTCAGATTCAGATTAATAGATAGCTAAACATGCTGAGTAGATGATTAAATCATTAAGAAATGGAAGCAAATATCAAAAGTATCAATTATGCACAAGATGGCGAGTTCTATATTTTTTTTGTTTCATAATGATAAATTATGTTATTACCAGTATGATAAATTAAAAAATATTGAGATATTTGCCATCGAATTGCTTGAAGTTGATTATAAGATTGAACAGATTAACAATACCTTATGTCGATATATAAAAATTATAATGATTTAAAAGAATTGAAGATTGATAATAAAAAATTGATATCTATTCCATATATTTCAAATGCTCAAGTGAAATTTTTTAAAGATATATATAAGGATGTATTTAATATTTCATTTTGTTATAAATAACATTAATAAGTTAACAAATAATTCTAAAAATGTCATACCTGTCAACCCAAACTATTATAAATTTTCCTAATAAACTTGACCTGATCATCCGATATAAATGGCATTGGAATTCATTTCATTTTGATATTATATTTAGTTTTATTATATTTTTAATTCCTTTTAAATTTTTTAATAATATTAATAATAGCATTTTTATTATAACCAATTTTCAACAAATCAGTAACAAATAAATTTACATTTTTTTATTTTATCACTAGAATATTTGCATAATTTTTCATTTCGAAATAAGAATGACTTTAATCCAGACAACTTATGACTTATAGGTACATGTGATTCATATGGAATAAAACCTCTAGTTTCAATTGGTTTAATTGACATAAAATAATCCAAATTGTATTCACAACATATAACTTGAATATCCAAGAATTTTATGGAATTGTATTTTTCTTGAGTTATAACCCACTTTATATCCTTAATCTGATTTAATTCATTAAATAAGTTGATTATTATTTCATGTTTTCCGCAAATAAAAGCATCATCTACATATCTATGCTTTAAGATTTTACTTTTATAAGTTGATATAAGAAAATTACAAATTTGAGCCACAGCAGGAAGATCCATTGGCTAATCATAACTCATTTTATAATATTCATTATTATTATTATCATTATTATTATTCATTATATTATAAAATAAGTTATGGTTGGCAATGGGACTTCCTGCTGTGTTTCAAATTTGTAATTTTGCTATATATCAACTTATAAAAGTAAAATCTTAAAGCAACTGAAATATCAAGAAATTAAAATATATCATAGATATGTAGATGATGTTTTTATTTGTGAAAAACAAGATATAATAATCAATTTATTTAATGAATTAAATCAGATTAAGGATATAAAGTGGGTTATAACTTAAGAAAAATACAATTCCACAAAATTCTTGAATACCTGAGTTATACATAATGAATACAATTTGTATTATTTTATGTCAATTAATCCAATTGAAACTAAATGTTTTACTCCATATGAATTACATGTACCTATAAGTCATAAGTTGTCTGGATTAGAGTAATTTTTATTTCAAAATGAAAAATTATGCAAATATTCTAGTGATAAAATAAAAAATGTAAATTTATTTGTTAATGATTTGTTGAAATTTGGTTATAATAAAAATGCTATTATTAATATTATTAAAAAATTTAAAAGGAATTAAAAATGTAATAAAACTAAAAATAATATCGAAATGAAATGGATTCCAATGCCATTTATATCAGATGAGCAGGTTAAGTTTATTAGAAGAATTTTTAATGGTTTGTATCATATTGCTCTTTTCTCAACAAATAATACAAATAGATTACTTAACAACTCTAAAATTCAAAATTCAAATTTTAATCAAAATGGTATTATATATAAAGTGATATGTAAATGTGACTTACAATATATCAGTGAATCTAAATGTACATTGGAGAAGAGAATATAAGAGCATATGCTTTTATATAATAGAATTCAAAAAGAGAAACAACCAGGAAAAGATGTAAATAAACCTTCATCATCTGTTTTATTTGATTATAATAAAACTTATCAATATGGATTTAAATTTGATTATAAAAATATAAAAATTATGCAAATTGAACATTGCCACAATAAATATAAAATAAAAGAGGTGATGTTGATTTCAAGAAATCATCAAATGTTAATGAATCAGCAATCATCAAATGTTAAAATAACAGAATTGTGGGAAAACTAAAATAGATTGAACTATGGGTATTGTGAAAGGACCGTCTCCTTTTGATTATTCAATGTTATATAGTTGATAAAGACTACAAGATATATAGTTGAAAGTAGTTCTAATAAAATAACTATAATTTATGTGAATTTTACTGTATTTTAATATATTTATATATATTTGAATATTACATATATATTTTTTACATGTGTCATAGCATCGGCCAGGAGGTGAACCCACAACCATCTGCAACCAACTACTTGCTTGCAAGGCATCTCTCGGCTAACAACGCTTGACAATATTACATATATTTTGGAAAAAATACAGACATCAAACTTAATTTATTATACATGTATAATTGCTATCCAACTGTGAAGCCTAAATGAATGACTTTGTAATTATCATTCTTTCATTATCAACTAGTTTACCATTACAATTACATAAATTTTATTTAGAAGGAAAAAACATACTAAATTATAATGTCTCTTTCTTCTATGTAAAATTATTACTTTTTATAATCTTTTATTTTATTTATTTTAAACATGAGTATTTTTTCTGTATCTACTTTTCTTCAAGAGGAATATTCAATATATAATATATAAATAAATGAATATATCTATATTATTTTTTCCTAATTCATTTAATATGCCATTATATCATTATGCACAATAAATATAGGTTCAATTAATGTATTATGTTTATTGAATTCAGCATAGATGAAACTGAATTATTTCATTTCCCATACTTCAAAGATAAAAAAAAGATAATCCATATTGCACTTGATTTTCTTTCTTTATTGCAATCCATTTATTGTCTTACATGATATTTTATAGGATTTTACATATCATGATTCATTAATTCCTTCTAAGTTTTACCTATTATTTGGATATCTTCCTAAGGATTACTTTTATAATTAGCAGTTACCTTCTATATTAAATTTTTAGCTTGTAACATTATTCATGAATTGGATTTTAAAATCTCATTTTATAATTCATAACTTAATAGTTATTCTTTTCCTATTTTATTAATAATGCAAGATGTATTTGGCTATACAAAGGCCATCTTTTTTTTAATTGGTTGATTTAACTTTTTTTTTAAGATTTAATGTAGATTAAACAAAAGATTTTAATATTATAGAAATAAATGTGAAAATAATGGCTGTCTTTTTTTTAATTGGTTGCTTTAACAATTTTTTTAAGATTTAATGTAAATTAAACAAAAGATTTTAATATTATAGAAATAAATGTGAAAATAATGGCTGTCTTTTTTTTTAATTGGTTGCTTTAACAATTTTTTTTAAGATTTAATGTAAATTAAACAAAATATTTTAATATTATAGAAATAAATGTGAAAATAATGGCTGTCTTTTTTTTAATTGGTTGCTTTAACAATTTTTTTTTGCTTTGCTTGAATAAAATTCCCATAATCAAATTCAGCCTCTAAAACAAAATTAAAAATTGTAAATATACTTATTATATTTGGTATGTACATTTGATAGTATAATGAACAACTATTAATGGTGGAATTAGTTTGACCTATGTGATATCAAACTACATGATTTCAATTATAGACTAACCAAAACTAAATGTAAATATGGTACCATAGCATCTATTTTTCCCTTCACTAAATTCACATTTTGAACTTGAATTTATGCACTGTAATCACATTTTTTCATGATTTAAATACCATAGCTATTCAGTTTTGTACTGCAGTTAAAAGCACATGTACTGACTTTTTTCTGGGCATTTTCTATTAATGGTGGAATTATTTTCTTTGCATAAAATATGCTTTGTAATAAAAATTATTAAATATAAAGAATTGAATTACTTCCTTTGCATAAAATTCTCAGAATGTAAATTACAATTTAGTTAGGTATAGTTATTTATTATTTTTTTCTGAGACTGCCAAATTTGTTATTTTTATAATTTGTTAAACCGACCAATTAAACAGCATTGAAAACAAAATTCAGACAACAGACAAAATAAGGATTTTATATAAGAGATTTTTATATTCTGAAAATACATAAAGCTTAATATTCTTAAATTTATTAATTGAATCAATGCATTTCTAATCCATAATAAAATTTTGTCTGTTTGCCATCAGTCATGGGATGAAGCTTCAGTAATAATATCTTCCCTTGATAGATAGGTAAAAATTATGTTTAATGTAGTTGTTATCTAAAAATTATAGCTGAATGCAACTAAACCAAAAAAAACCATACCATAAACCATTGTGCATATACTAACAGTAAAATGTATTTGGAATATTTAAATAAAGTTAAATATTTCTAGTAAGCATAAATTATGAATATGGCATAAGATAAGCACCACAAATTCAGGAATTTATAATCAGACAAAAGTAAATATAATCTGATAGACTTCTATAATATAACTAATAAAAAAGATATAAGAAACATAAGTAGCTTGCAGTTACAGCATTTGACCTTTCAGTGTTAAAATAGCTCAAAAATACACCCTACAAATACACAAACTTCTCTCCAGTGGATTTCTGAGAAAGACATTCTTTTTCATCATTCTTTTTTACAAATTTATTAATGGCAAAAACTCTCTCATTGCATTTTATTTTATTTTTATTGTTTTAATTAAGTCTTAAAAAATACCTCAAACACTAGATGTTATATATACTTTTAACTCCTTTATTGTTCTTCATAAAGGCTTTGAATTGTTTTGTAAATTAACTGTATTGGATAGCAGATAAAGAATATTTTTGTAAATAACCAATTTCCTACATTGAACACATGAAAAATTTTAATTTGTGTTGATTTATAATTTTCATTATTATTACTATTTTTATTTTTTTTATTTTTTTTTTTTATTATTATTATTATTATTATTATTATTATTATTATTATTATTATTATTATTATTATTATTATTATTATTATTATTATTATTATTATTATTATTATTATTATTATTATTATTATTATTATTATTATTATTATTATTATTATTATTATTATTATTATTATTATTATTATTATTATTATTATTATTATTATTATTATTATTATTATTATTATTATTATTATTATTATTATTATTATTATTATTATTATTATTATTATTATTATTATTATTATTATTATTATTATTATTATTATTATTATTATTATTATTATTATTATTATTATTATTATTATTATTATTATGTTTCAAAGCAAAACTTTATTGAGTCTAAAAAGTTACAGAGTCATATATTGATTTTTTACAAATGAAAAACAAATTACAACTTTCAGTATATAAGTCTTTATCTTTTCTGCATACTTTTTTCTCTTCTTGTTTTTAAATTTGGTCTTCTATTTAGTTCAGTTTATGCTTGCATTTTTTTTTTTTAAAATTGGAAAAAATGCTGATGTTGAAAATGTCATCATCTATCTTATTGGTCTTTATATTTCATAGACTGGATCTCTGTTTCAAGTGTGACCATGTGGCTGCAAATATATCTGGTTGAGCTAGGATGCTGTCTCTTTTTCTTAACAGTTCTAGTTTTATTGAATATGTTGCTGGGTGGCGTCGAGGGTTATTGGCAAGTGCAAAAGTGCATCTGGTGCACCAGTAGGCATAAAGACTGTATGTTGCTGCACGAATAGCAGGGTTGTTGCCTTTTTTAAATGTATTTATTATTTCATCAATTGAAATGATAGCCTTTCTGTATGTGGTAAACATTGTGCGACGTATTTTTCTAGGGCACTGCAGGAATGAAGAAAATGATCTTGTGTCTCTTCTTCTCTATGACATAGCCCGCACATGGGGTCTATATTGGTATAGAATCTACGAAATCTAAGGAAATGGGTTGTGGGTAGAGCATTGAGATTAAGCTTAAGTAGAAAATCGAATAATTTTGGTTCTAACGACCATTTTCTGAATTGTTGCAGTAGTTGCCTGTTGTCTATTCCAAGAACTGATGGATGTAGATTGGGTGTCTGGTTTGGATGTAGTATATTGTAAATGTCCCAGTATGTATACTTGTTGTCATTATTGAGTGATATTTTGTTGTATATTGGCTTGAGTTCTTTAATCAGTGTGGATAGATATCCATATGAAGGGGGTGGTCTGTCTGTGGGTATTATACTGATTACACACTCCAGGTCTGGAAATCTTTTTATGGTTGCTGTTATTAGATTTACTGATTTCTGTGTGTAAAAAACATTGATTGTATGGAGTCCAAGTCCATTGCTATGTGGTGGTCTGCTCAGATTTTTTAAAGAGATTGCCACTGTCTTTCTCTTCCATATTAGTTTGTTACAGATTGACGAGATTTTAGATATGAATGTTTTTGCAAATTTGATTATAGGTGTATAGTATGTAATTTTTGTAGTTATAAGTTGATTAAATAGTGCTACCTTTGCATATATTGACAGGTATGACTTTTCAAGTGAGGCTGTGATTTTTTCAGCATCTATTTTTAATTTATTTTGAATTTTTTGCCTCATTCCATTGGTTCCAAGGTAGAATGGGAAACCAAGGAAAGCAGATGGTTTACCATTAAACATCTCTGTACAGTGCTTGCCTGTGTATATTGACCATGCTGCAGTTTTATTTGTGTTAATTTTTAAATTAAAATTTGAGGTATAATTCTTGATTATCTCTTGTAATATGGGGAGGTTCTTTTTAGAGGGGAGGAAAACGGTTACATCGTCCATATAGGCTATGCATGATATATTTAAAGCAGTGTTTGGAATTTGAATGCCTTTTATTTTTTTCTGTATCTCTATTAATAGAGGATTTATATATATTGTAAAGAGCAAGGCACTTAGGGGGGATCCTTGTGGGATGGATTGACTCGGTCTGAAGGCTGGTGATTTTTTTCCATTCAAAGTGATGTGAATTTCACGGCTGAGTAGCAGATTTGCTATTATATATAGTAGGGATGGAGGTGTTGTTGTTTTTTTCAGCACGTCTAATAATTTGGCTATAGGCACTGAGTCAAAAGCTGCCTGAATGTCTAGTTGAACTATAATTGGTGCATATTTCTTTCTTTTTTTTACTACTTCAATAATTGTTTTGTACATTAAGGCACCCTGGCCAATGGATGATCCTTTTTTGGCATATTGTGCTGATGATAACACAGGGAGTATGTGTTGTTCTATTTTTTCCTTTATCACTCTTTCAAGAATTTTTATTCCTAAAAGTCCCATTGAAATTGGTCGTAGATTAGATAAAGATGATATTGCTGTTGGTTTTTTGTTAAATGGAACCATTGCAATTGGGTATAGACTTTGTATGTTGTAAATTTTTTGGGATATGTAATTGGCTAGATCGCACAGGTATTTTGCTGTGAAGTGACTAAGATGTTTGAACACAAATTTGGGAATTCTTTGTGGTCCTGGGTGACATGTGTTTGTTATTGATGCAAGTTGAAATACAATGTCAGTTGTTGTTATTGGTGTGTCTGTTTCAGGGTCTCCAAATATGTCTTCATTTGGTATGTACACTCTCTGTTTTTGCAGTATTTTTTTAAAGTGTTGATATATTGGGTTTATCATGTTATGTCCAGCTGTTATAGAGCCATCTATTTCAATTGCCATAGGCACTCTGACTGTGGATGGGTATCCCAATGCCCACATTATGTATGCTCTGGTCCAAGTATGTTGTGTAAGGCATATTTTTTTCTTTTTTATTGCTACATATTGCTTTAGTGTATTGCATGTATTGTTGTACATTTCTGTAAGTTTTTTAATTTGTGTTTGATTATCTGTAGTTGGTCTGGAAATGGTTATTCTTTTATGTAGTTCATCTGCCAATGCTAATAATCTGGTGGGGGGTGTTGAGTTGCAGGTAATATGATTGATGTTGAAAGAAAGTATATTGGTGAATGCTATATACTTTTGTACTGGATCGAGTGACATGTTTTGAAGTTTTTGGAGCATTATATATGTTTCTGAATATAAGAATTCAGTTGTTTGTGCTGGAAGAAGTATTCGCATAGTCTTTTGGAGGGCTATTGTTGTATTTTGTATTTTTGTTAGGTCGAGGGTGATGAACTGAGCAGCATGATCTGAGATTATAGATGGACAGAGTTCAAGATTAAAATAATGATGTAACATTGGTGAGTAGAAACACAAATCAGTAAGTGACTTATATCTATTGTTATTAAAAGATATTGAGTTTGATGGGAGAAAACCCTCAGCACTCATAAGTGGGATTGTTATTTGATGGATCCATTTGGTGACAAAAGTTTGGTAGGTCATGTTGAAATCTCCCAAGAGTATTATGGGATTTGGTGTTGCTGTAAGCATTGAATTTATTGTTGCTATTATTCTGGAGATGATGACAGGGCCTGGTGGTATATATACAAATACTAGGTTAAGTGTGATATTTTTATGATGGAGTGTTAATATGATAAGATTAGAGTCAATATATATAATTTTAAAAGAATCGAAAGGGCAGTTGTGGGAAATAATTATGCCTGTGCCACCTGATGGTGATGATGATTGCCTTGAGCAGGCACAAAAACCTTGGTTGACTAAATATTTTGATGGATCAATTTGAGAGCTGCTGTATATTTTTGTTTCCAAAAGCCCCAGTATGTGTGGTTGTGTTGTATGTAACCATTTTTTGAGATCAAAAAGTTTTTTGGTGGCATTTAAGCCTCTAATGTTGAGCGATCCAATTTTTATCTTCATGTTTTAAATAATTTTTTAACAGGGTATTGATTTTTATTTTATTTTTAATACTAAATGTTTGTTTATATTGCAGTAGATGGATGCTGATACATATTTAAGACATTGTTGGGTTTATTATCAGTTTTTCTTTCATTTAATATTGCTTCAGACTCTATACAGGCAATTTGCGATGAAACCGAACAGGTGTCCCTTTGTTGTTGGCTTACATCCATTTCTATTTCATCATTTTCTAAATTGTATATGTCTGATGAGTTGTGCTTTTGGTCTGTTTTTTTTGCCTTTTTGGATTCATGGTTCTTTGGTGGTCGACCTGGTTTTCTTTTTCCCTCTGGTGTATTCTCTTGAATAGGTGGAAGAGGAGCTTCTATTGCATCCATTATGTTTGATGCAGTTTTGTTTATAATTGTAGTTTTTTTATTATTGGTATCTTTATATTATCTGGATTTATATTTTCATTATATAACTGTGTGTGTTTACTTTCTGTTTGTTGATTTTTACTTGGTACACATTTTGTTTTATTGAGATGCTGATCCTGTGATGTAATTGCTGTATTTTGTGTTGTGGTTTCTTGAGAATTATTTTCGTTTGAATCTTGGATTTCTGTGTTAGTTTTTGTGTTATTATTTTTTTGGTTGGTCTTTGGGATAGGCAATTCTGATCCATTATTATTTTTGTTTGTGGGTGTTTGAACCTGTTTTTTTCCGGTTTCTATTATTTGGTTGCCAATGGATGTAGTGTTATTATAAATTTTATTTTCATCATCACTGGGTTGTTCTGGGGAGAGGATTTTAGTTTGTTCACAGTGATTGCTTTTTGTGTTATCGCACTGAGTTGCTAGGTGTCCTCTCTGTCCACAGCCAAAACAAAGTGGCTTTAGACCTCTTATGTGAAGAGAGAGTGTCGCTTCTTGATCTGTAATCTGTGTTGGAATCGTTGAGGCGTCTACATTTTTATGTAGTTTTATTTTAAATTCAAAACGATTACTACATATCGGTATAGGTGTGTCTTTTAAATATATAGGCTGTAGGGCAATTACTTTTCCAAACGGGTTTATCATTTTTTGAAAATCTTGTACGTTGTATTTAAGATAAGTATTTTTAAGCACTCCAGTAATTATATTTTTCCGGTTTTCATCTATAATTACGAGTGCGTAATTATCAAGTGCTAAAATAGTGGATTGAAAACGTTCTTTTTGCTGCTGAGTATAAAAATCAATGGTTATATATCGAGAATTTGGATGATCGGCGATACAAGAGATTGTTTCCCATAGTGCATTTTGCGTGATTGCTTCATATAATAAAGCTTTTGGGAAACAATATAATGAGCATTGATTATCGGTTACTGCGAGTACTAACGAAGTTGGTGAAAAAAACCTGCAAAATGTTTCAAATAACGTACGAGGCACCGTATTACTGAAACGGTCCGTCACATTTTCAAGCGTTTCTTTTGTCCAGATTGCGGCTGGGGGTTGATTTTCCTCTCTAGTGTTTAGATCAAGATTTTTTATATCATTTGTGTTTGTTCTACAGAAGCGCAGTATTTGAGTTGGTGCTGTAGTATTGCTATTACTTTTAAGTACTTTTGCATACGAAATAGGCGATGTTGAAACTAACGATGTTGTTAATTTCATATTGGTGCTTAATTCGCTCACGCTTGACTGGGCAGTAGCCATGATTTATTCTGACTCAAGTCAGTATTTTTTTTATTTTTTTAAAAATAGATATTAAAACACACCGATATTTTTCAAAAAACACTATTAATCTATTATATAATTCGATTTTTTATTATTATTATTATTATTATTATTATTATTATTATTATTATTATTATTATTATTATTATTATTATTATTATTATTATTATTATTATTATTATTATTATTATTATTATTATTATTATTATTATTATTATTATTATTATTATTATTATTATTATTATTATTATTATTATTATTATTATTATGATGATGATGATGATGATGATGATGATGATGATGATGATGATGATGATGATGATGATGTTTCAAAGCAAAACTTTATTGAGTCTAAAAAGTTACAGAGTCACATCTAGTAATATATTGATTTTTTACAAATGAAAAACAAAATTACAACTTTTAGTATATAAGTCTTTATCTTTTCTGCATACTTTTTTTTTCTTCTTGTTTTTAAATTTGGTCTTCTATTTAGTTCAGTTTATGCTTGCATTTTTTTTAAAGTTGGAAAAAATGCTGATGTTGAAAATGTCATCATCTATCTTATTGGTCTTTATATTTCATAGACCGGATCTTTGTTTCAAGTGTGACCATGTGGCTGCAAATACATCTGGTTGAGCTAGGATGCTGTCTCTTTTTCTTAACAGTTCTAGTTTTATTGAATATGTTACTGGGCGGTGTCGAGGGTTATTGGCAAGGGCAAAAGTGCATCTGGTACACCAGTAGGCATAAAGGCTATTTGTTGCTACACGAATAGCAGGGTTGTTGCCTTTTGTAAATGTATTTATTATTTCATCAATTGAAATGATAGCCTTTCTGTATGTGGTAAACATTGTGCGACGTATTGTTTCTAGGGCACTGCAGGAAATGAAGAAAATGATCTTGTGTCTCTTCTTCTCTATGACATAGCCCGCACATGGGGTCTATATTTGTATAGAATCTACAAAATCTAAGGAAATGGGTTGTGGGTAGAGCATTGAGATTAAGCTTAAGTAGAAAATCAAATAATTTTGGTTCTAATGACCATTTTCTGAATTGTTGCAGTAGTTGCCTGTTGTCTATTCCAAGAACTGATGGATGTAGATTAGGTGTCTGGTTTGGATATAGTATATTATAAATGTTCCAGTATGTATACTTGTTGTCATTATTGAGTGATATTTTGTTGTATATTGGCTTGAGTTCTTCAATCAGTGTGGATAGATATCCATATGAAGGGGGTGGTCTGTCTGTGGGGATTATACTGATTACACACTCCAGGTCTGGAAATCTTTTTATGGTTGCTGTTATTAGATTTACTGATTTCTGTGTGTAAAAAACATTGATTGTATGGAGTCCAAGTCCATTGCTATGTGGTGGTCTGCTCAGATTTTTTAAAGAGATTGCCACTGTCTTTCTCTTCCATATTAGTTTGTTACAGATTGATGAGATTTTAGATATGAATGTTTTTGCAAATTTGATTATAGGTGTGTAGTATGTAATTTTTGTAATTATAAGTTGATTAAATAGTGATACCTTTGCGTATATTGACAGATATGACTTTTCAAGTGAGGCTGTAATTTTTTCAGCATCTTTTTTTAATTTATTTTGAATTTTTTGCCTCATTCCATTGGTTCCAAGGTAGAATGGGAAACCAAGGAAAGCAGATGGTTTACCATTAAACATCTCTGTACAGTGCTTGCCTGTGAATATTGATCATGCAGCAGTTTTATTTGTGTTAATTTTTAAATTAAAATTTAAGGTATAATTCTTGATTATCTCTTGTAATATGGGGAGGTTCTTTTTAGAGGGGAGGAAAGCAGTTACATTGTCCATATAGGCTATGCATGATATATTTAAAGCAGTGTTTGGAATTTGAATGCCTTTTATTTTTTTCTGTATCTCTATTAATAGAGGATTTATATATATTGTAAAGAGCAAGGCACTGAGGGGGGATCCTTGTGGGATGGATTGACTCGGTCTGAAGGCTGGTGATTTTTTCCCATTCAATGTGATGTGAATTTGATGGCTGAGTAGCAGATTGGCTATTATATATAGTAGGGATGGAGGTGTTGTTGTTTTTTTCAGCACGTCTAATAATTTGGCTATAGGCACTGAGTCAAAAGCTGCCTCAATGTCTAGTTGAGCTATAATTGGTGCATATTTCTTTCTTTTTTTTACTACTTCGATAATTGTTTTGTACATTTGGGCACCCTGGCCAATGGATGATCCTTTTTTGGCATATTGTGCTGATGATAACAGAGGGAGTATGTGTTGTTCTATTTTTTCCTTTATCACTCTTTCAAGAATTTTTATTCCTAAAGGTCCCATTGAAATTGGTTGTAGATTAGATAAAGATGATATTGCTGTTGGTTTTTTGTTAAATGGAACCATTGCAATTGGGTATAGACTTTGTATGTTGTAAATTTTTTGGGATATATAATTGGCTAGATCACACAGGTATTTTGCTGTGAAGTGACTAAGATCTTTGAACACAAATTTGGGAATTCCTTTTGGTCCTGGGTGACATGTTTTTGTTATTGATGCAAGTTGAAATACAATGTCAGTTGTTGTTATTGGTGTGTCTGTTTCAGGGTCTCCAAATATGTCTTCATTTGGTATGTACACTCTCTGTTTTTGCAGTTTTTTTTTAAAGTGTTGATATATTGGGTTTATCATGTTATGTCCAGCTGTTATAGAGCCATCTATTTCAAGTGCCATAGGCACTCTGACTGTGGATGGGTATCCCAATGCTCACCGTATGTAAGCTCTGGTCCAAGTATGTTGTTGTGTAAGGCATATTTTTTTCTTTTTTATTGCTACATATTGCTTTAGTGTATTGCATGTATTGTTGTACATTTCTGTAAGTTTTTCAATTTGTGTTTGATTATCTGTAGTTGGTCTGGAAATGGTTATTCTTTTATGTAGTTCATCTGCCAATGCTAATAATCTGGTGGGGGGTGTTGAGTTGCAGGTAATATGATTGATGTTGAAAGAAAGTATATTGGTGAATGCTATATACTTTTGTACTGGATCGAGTGACATGTTTTGAAGTTTTTGGAGCATTTTATATGTTTCTGAATATAAGAATTCAGTTGTTTGTGCTGGAAGAAGTATTCGCATAGTCTTTTGGAGGGCTATTGTTGTACTCTGTATTTTTGTTAGGTCGAGGGTGATGAACTGAGCACATGATCTGAGATTATAGATGGACTAAGTTCAAGGTTAAAATAATGATGTAACATTGGTGAGTAGAAACACAAATCAATAAGTGACTTATATCTATTGTTATTAAAAGATATTGAGTTTGATGGGAGAAAACCTCAGCACTCATAAGTGGGATTGTTATTTGATGGATCCATTTGGTGACAAAACTTTGGTAGGTCATGTTGAAATCTCCCAGGAGTATTATGGGATTTGGTGTTGCTGTAAGCATTGAATTTATTGTTGCTATTATTTTGGAGATGATGACAGGGCCTGGTGGTATATATACAAAAACTAGGTTAAGTGTGATATTTTTATGATGGAGTGTTAATATGACAAGATTAGAGTCAATATATATAATTTTAAAAGAATCGAAAGGGCAGTTGTGGGATATAATTATGCCTCTGCCACCTGATGGTGATGATGATTGCCTTGAGCAGGCACAAAAACCTTGGCTGACTAAATATTTTGATGGATCAATTTGAGAGCTGCTGTATATTTTTGTTTCCAAAAGCCCCAGTATGTGTGGTTGTGTTGTATGTAACCATTTTTTGAGATCAAAAAGTTTTTTGCTGGCATTTAAGCCTCTAATGTTGAGAGATCCAATTTTTATCTTCATGTTTTTAATAATTTTTTAGCAGGGTATTGATTTTTATTTATTTTTAATACTAAATTTTTGTTTATATTGCAGTAGATGGATGCTGATACATATTTAAGACAGTGTTGGGTTTATTATCAGTTTTTCTTTCATTTAATATTGCTTCAGACTCTATACAGGCAATTTGTGATGAAACCGAACAGGTGTCCATTTGTTGTTGGCTTACCTCCATTTCTATTTCATCATTTTCTAAATTGTATATGTCTGATGAGTTGTGCTTTTGGTCTGTTTTTTTTTTGCCTTTTTGGATTCATGGTTTTTAGGTGGTCTACCTGGCTTTCTTTTTCCCTCTGGTGTATTCTTTTGAGTAGGTGGAAGAGGGGCTTCTATTGCATCCATTATGTTTGATGCAGTTTTGTTTATAATTGTAGTTTTTTTTTTATTGGTATCTTTATATTATCTGGATTTATATTTTCATTATATTGCTGTGTGTGTTTACTTTCTGTTTGTTGATTTTTATTTGGTACAACTTTTGTTTTATTGAGATGCTGATCCTGTGATGTAATTGCTGTATTTTGTGTTGTGGTTTCTTGCGAGTTATTTTCGTTTGAATCTTGGATTTCTGTGTTAGTTTTTGTGTTATTATTTTTTGGTTGGTCTTGGGATAGGCAATTCTGCTCCATTATCATTTTTGTTTGTGGGTGTTTGAACCTGTTTTTTTCCGGTTTCTGTTATTGGGTTGCCAATGGATGTAGTGTTATTATAAATTTTATTTTCATCATCACTGGGTTGTTCTGGGGAGAGGATTTTAGTTTGTTCACAGTGATTGCTTTTTGTGTTATCGCACTGAGTTGCTAGGTGTCCTCTCTGTCCACAGCCAAAACAATGTGGCTTTAGACCTCTTATGTGAAGAGAGAGTGTCGCTTCTTGATCTGTAATCTGTGTTGGAATCGTTGAGGCGTCTACGTTTTTATGTAGTTTTATTTTAAATTCAAAATGATTACTACATATCGGTATAGGTGTGTCTTTTAAATATATAGGCTGTAGGGCAATTACTTTTCCAAACGGGTTTATCATTTTTTGAAAATCTTGTACATTGTATTTAAGATAAGTATTTTTAAGCAATCCAGTAATTATATTTTTTTGGTTTTTATCTATAATTACGAGTGCGAAATTTTCAAGTGCTAAAATAGTGGATTGAAAACGTTCTTTTTGCTGCTGTGTATAAAAATCAATGGTTATATATCTAGAATTTGGATGGTCTGCGATCCAAGAGATTGTTTCCCATAGTGCATTTTGCGTGATTTCTTCATATAATAAAGATTTTGGGAAATGATATAATGAGCATTGATTATCGGTTACTGCGAGTACTAACGATGTTGGTGAAAAAAACCTGCGAAATGTTTCAAATAATGTATGAAGCACCATATTACTGAAACAGTCCATCACATTTTCAAGCATTTCTTTTGTCCAGATTGTGGCTGGGGGTTGATTTTCCTCTCGCGTGTTTAGATCAAGATTTTTTATATCATTTGTGTTTGTTCTACAGAAGCGCGGTATTTGGGTTTGTGCTGTAGTATTGTGATAAGTACTTTTGCATACGAAATAGGCGATGTTGAAACTAACAATGTTGTTAATTTTGTATTGGTGCTTAATTCGCTCATGCCTGACTGGGCAGTAGCCATGATTTATTCTGACTCAAGTCAGCATTTTTTTTTTTTTTAAAAAGATATTAAAACACACCAATATTTTTCAAAAAACACTATTAATCTATTATATGATTCGATTTTTTCTGTATTATGTTTGGTTTGCGAATAACAAGTTGGAACAAAAGTAAAAAACAAATACTTACATCGGAGAACTTAAGGATTGCTTCTTACCTCAGCAGAGATTTGCTGCAGCTATTATTATTATTATTATTATTATTATTATTATTATTATTATTATTATTATTATTATTATTATTATTATTATTATTATTATTATTATTATTATTATTATTATTATTATTATTATTATTATTATTATTATTATTATTATTATTATTATTATTATTATTATCGAAATTTATCTGAACTATATTTCTTTGCTCTTAATTATATTAATATCTTAAAGTATCTCAAACTTTAGTTGTATTTATATATTAGACTATTTCCTTCATCTAATATAAGTATTGAATGTCTTTACAAAAATTTAACTTTATTTAAATATTCTAAATACATTCAACTGTTAGTAATAGCACACAAGTTAATATATACACAACATTTCAAGGAGTATTATTCTCTCTTCTTCATGTGTTGGTGGCATAGTACTAGTACGAGAATCGAATCTGGACTCTTAGACTTTTGAAAATTGAATTTTAAGATAATGTTTTAACCAACTGAACCATCCTGCTAAAGAGCATTGCCTTAAAATTCAACATTCAAGAATCTAAAGGTCTGGGTTCAATTCCCATGCTAATGCTGTCATTGGTCAGGCCAGGAACATGTGAAGAAGTGAGGAGACTATTACCTCTTGAAATATTGTGCATATACTTACCTGTGTGCTCTTACTGACAATGGAATATATTTGGATTATTTAAATAAAGTTAAATTTTTGTAAAGACATTCAACACTTATATTAGATAATGGACATAGTGCAATATATAATTACAACTAAAATACCATAATTAACAAATCTTCAGGAAAACACTATTTCAAACTTTGTTTGCCACTCTCCATTAGCTAATTTTTATTTTTTATTTTGTCATTTATCTTTTAAAAAATAAAATCATTCTATATATAGCTAAATTCTACTGAAATATATAACTTATAGGATAGAAAATGTTTAGGATTTCATTTTACATATACTTGACTCTTCTATATTAAATAATTCATTTAAATAATAATATATAGGGTATATGAGCACAGACTTTCACATGACCCGCCACTCTCCACTCTATTTAATAACGCTGATACACTTAAACACATATATGCTGAAAAGATAAATAATCACCAATATACGTATTTCATGCTAAACCAGCAATCATCAGTTGGTCCAGATTATCATCTCCCACACATATATATTATAAGTGCTCAGATATATATTAATATAGACAATCTTCATTCTTTAATGGACAGGCTCCAATCTACTACACACTCCAACTTTTCAACCATCCATCCAATTGAAAATCTGATGATGGAATGCTCAAAGGCCATCCTGAGACCGAGATTCTTGTCAAACCCATGTTGACCTAAGGTCAATCTGAACCCCACATGTACAGGACATATTCCATTTAATACATATGCAAGGATGGGCAGACATATGTATTAAATGGATTATGTCCTGTATATGTGGGGTTCAGATTGACCCTAGATCAACATGGGTGTGATAAGAATCTTGGCCTCAGGGTGGCCATTGAGCATTCCATCATCAGATTTTCAATTGGATGGATGGTTGAATAGTTGGAGTATGTAGTAGATTGGAGCCTGTCCATTAAAATATGAAGATTGTCTATCTTAATATATATCTGAGCACTTATAGTATATATGTATGGGAGATGATAATCTGGACCAACTGATGATTGCTGGTTTAGCATGAAATATGTATATTGGTGGTTATTTATCTTTTCAGCATATATGTGTTTAAGTATATCAGTGTTATTAGATAGAGTGGAGAGTGGTGGGACATGTGAAAGTATGTGCTCATATACCCTATATATTACACATATAGACACATGTATATAATAAGCCTGTGTTTCAGTTATTAAATAATAAGTGAAATAATGCTTAAAGCTAAATGGGATAATTATGTAATATTAGAAACCAACCATTAACTACCTAAACATTCACAATAAAGATAGTAATCAATATTTCTCACTGCTGTCAAGGCAACCTTCTCACCTTTTAATAGCAAAAATTAAGCATTTTCACTTATTGTTTAAATAATACATGAGCAATTTAAAAGTATTGCAATTTGTAATGTTATAATTGACTATTTACTACTCTGCATTACATGGACATGTTTATTTCATGTTTAAGAGAGTTTTTTTAAACTTCATTGTATCAATATTTCATTCTCTCTAGTCAAGTTGCAATCTTTAAGTGTCCATATATATTCAATGGACTATTAGTAAAAGTGGATTTTCATTCTTGCTATTAAAAGGTGAGAAGGTTGACTTGACAGCAGTGAGAAATATTGATTACTATCTTTATTGTGAATGTTTAGATGATTACTAGTTGGTCTCTAATGTTAAATAATTCATGTATGAGTAAAGTCAGATTTTAAAATAACTTCTAGATAAGTGCTGACTGATAAGAAAAGCATTGTTTCTTCTTTTACTATTCACCTGTTTGTTTATAATCTATTTTGATCTGTTACTATTATTATAATATTAGTTTCATTATTTTTAATGGTGATGATGTAATGCATGTTTGTATTATAATTCATTAGTTTGTCATCATCACATCAAATATATCAGAGATCCAGATTTCTGAGTCCATTGAACCTTATTTTTGGATAACTTCATCATGCAAACTGAAGAACTTATTTTTCCAATTACGAGCAGTAAAATCATTAGATTATTTATTTATTGAATCTTTATTTGTTGTATTATTATAATAAAAATCATGTTAAAAAAATATAAGACTTTGCAGAAGCACTCTATATGTTGGAAAAAAATTAAAAAGTTTAATGTATTAGAATTGAAATGATTTCAAATTTAATTATTATTCTGAATAACTAAATTAAATATTCGAGTTTAAAGAATTACATATTTATTAATTTTAAAGAAAGAAATAATGAAAAACTGTAATAACATTAAAATGCGTTTGAATAAAAGTTTTGTAGAAAAGATTCATTAGAGAAAATTAAGAAGAAAAAAGAAATTAAATCAGTTAATTTTATTTTTAAATTCATAAAAGAAAATTAAAGCCGAAAATGAAAGCTTAACAAGAATATCTACGTTTTATTTTATTAAAAACTTTTTTTAATTATATTTTTTAAAAAGAATTTATTTTAAATCATAAAATTCTTGAAGAAAATTTTCAATAATTGATCTTGAATAATATTTAAAATAAAATAATAAAAAAATAAAATTGTAATATTGAAAATGAAAATCAAATAAGTATTAATATTTTTTAAGTTTTGCTATGGTATTTAATATTAGTCAATATAATGGGAAAAAAATTGCTGTATTTAAAAATTTATTCATCACAAAGCATATTTTAAAGTTTTGTTAATAAATATGTATTATATTTAAAATTTTTGTTTTATAAACATATTATTACTTTGATATAAGCTAACATGTATAAAGGTATATATATACACACTCACACATTTATATATTTCAAATGGTCAAATTTCAATCTTGCTGGGAGGTCATCGCAGCCGCCTTGCAAGCAAGTAGTTGTTTGCAGATGGTTGTGGGTTCTCCTTCTGGCCGATGCTATGATATATGAAAAAAAAATTGTTCTTAATATTGTCTTCAGTATCAGAGTACTCAGGTATCTACATTTATTGTTTCTTAAACACTGTTTCAATGTCATAAAATAATACTGGAATAACTAATTGATAAATTTAAGATTCACTGTAATTTATATACATAAACTGTAGGCTAGAAAATAGTTTAAAAAATACAACAGAAAATAAAAATAAACTATGTGTTTTTCATTAACATTATTAAAATGTTATTATTTGATAAAGAAATGTAAACATAAAACTTGAATTGTTCTTTTAAATTTTATTATTTCTTTTTAGTTTTTTTTTTTTAAATGTAAAAATAAACCAATGTCCTTCATTTAGTTTTTATGATCTCAAAATGGTATATGTTATTGTTCTAAGAAAGTTGTCAATTTGCATAGTTCTATATTGTTGTTTAAAATAATTATATTGTTCAAAGATTTGTATAGTAAAGTGATTGCTGTAACAAATGATTTATTGACCAGGTGTCAAATATAAGTGAGCAGCTACGGCAGAGAAAGGAGAAAAAAAATTCTAAAGAGGGGGAGGGTTAGAATGATTATGCATTGTTCACAATGTGTTTTGCTAAATTACTTGATCTGTATGAAGTAACAATTTTTATTTATTTTTGTGAACCTAAAAAGAAAACTATTGCTGGTGGTAAGCAAAAGAAATACTTTTCATTTTAACTTTGTTATAATTTTGTTATTATTTCAAGGCAAGCTGTTTTATTTTCATTTGGTTTGTCATACTTTGTATTGAATAACAAAAAAAAAACATTTTCTTAGATAAAAAATAAAATAATTTTAACTGATAATTATTTTGGCCTTTAGTATTATTGTTTTCATAAAAGTCTATATGACACTTGTAGTTGACTATATTTTCTTTTCACTTTTTCAAAACTAAATGTGTGGGAGATGATAATCTGGACCAACTGATGATTGCTGGTTTAGCATGAATTATGTATATTGGTGATTATTTATCTTTTCAGCATATATGTGCTTGAGTGTATCAGTGTTATTAGATAGAGTGGAGAGTGGTGGGTTGTGTGAAAGTCTGTGCTCATATACCCTATATATTACATATATAGACACAGGTATATAATAAGCCTGTGTTTCAGTTAAAATTAAATAAGAAATTTTAAATTTTAATGACAAATAAGAATAATAAAATTTTCCCCAAAAAACTTGTTAATTATTATTAATAAGATGTTGTTTGAAATTATACATTTAATTTGTAAGACAATATTAGGTTTTATTATAATAAATCAAAATAAATCTTCAAAAGTTACAATTGACAGTATTTTTTTTCTTTCTCTCTCTTCTCCCTCCCCTTTATTTTGTTGTAAAATCACATTGAAAATTGAAAAAACAGTTAATACTAACAGTTCAAAATAAAGCTATCAATGAAAAGTAATGAGGTTTTAGATTACACATTGAATTTATATATTATATAGTATTACAATAAATCTCTTTTCCAAATAAAAAATGTTAAATTTATTGATTCAATATCCCAGTATTGTATCATGATATTGAAGCAAAGTTTAAAAATTCAACTAAACATAAAATGGAATGTGGTACCTGAGTTAGTACTATTGACTTCTTTATAAAATTTATTTGATTATTATTTTTAAAATTTAATATATATGTGTGTGTGATAATAATATGATAAATAAATTGGAAAATATGTATATTTACAGAGAACTATGCATACTTATCAACAAGTGCAATAAGTTTGATAAATAATAATTATATCTGATCAATTTATTATACTTACCATTAATTATGAATAATTTCCATTTTGCTTTGGACAATGTAATAAATAACAATTATATCTGTTCAGTTTATAAAACTTTTTTTTTTCTAAAATTTCTTTATATGGTTGTACATTTAAAATATATAGTTTTGATATCAGTTTAAGTTTGTTTGTCTTTATTAACAAAATAATATTAATAACATGCATTTATTTCTTTTACCTATCTTTCACTGTGATAGATAAAAAATAAGTAGTTTCAAAAATATTGGGTATTACTTGAACTTATATTTTCTCATGTGTCATAGCATCAGCTGGGAAGCGAACCCGCTATCCCGAGACAACTGCTTGTAAAGCGGCTGTCGTTGACCTCTCAACCACCAATGCTTGACTTGAACTTATATTTTCATTAATTATTTTTTCAATTATTCAAATGTAAAATTGTAAGTTTAAATATTATATATATATATAACCTCATGACTGCCAATGCATGACATTGATATGAAATTAAACTTTAAACTTTATTAATTTGCAAGGAACCTTCATTCAGTCATTCCATCTGTAATCAACTAAAACAAACTTTTAATTATTGTTTGGCTAAGTACCTAATTATTTTTAATAATAAAGCAAAGTTTTTAAAAAGGGCAAAATATAGGTGTATGATATAGTCTAAGTATCAGTTATCATTTCTAAAATTATATAAAACATAATTTAACAAGCTGGTGACAGAAAAGTAAAATAAGTTGGTGCACTACCAAATAGTCATGGCATACAAGTCATTGAAAACTCCATAAATTATCTTTGAAAATAGATCAGTGTCATCACATAACTTTTGTAATTTTTATTTACAAAATTTAATCATTCCAAACTGGGGTAGAACTTTGTAACTATAAGTTTCAATGTTGAAAATACAGTAAATACCTACCTTGTAAATGATTAAAATAAAAATACTGTAATAAAAATACAGAAATAAAATGTTATTTGTGCATACTGTATATATATAAATTTTTAATCAATTTTTAAAACGAAATTTTTTTCCAGTTTCAATAATTCAGTTGAAACAATAAAGTATAGGGTGTGTTGAAAGAAGTTCTTTCATATAATATATATGATATATTCTAAATTTTCTAACATTCTATACATAATTCAATCATATAAATAAAGATAACTAAAAATGATGCACTTTTTGCCAAAACAGCATATTTTAGATGGCCAGGTACACCCTCTAATATATCTTCATCTTTGTTGCATATCTATTAATAGTAAATTATTACATATTAATTTCCAAATCTCAAACTTTTGCAAATCACATGATACTATCACATGACTCCAAATTACACAAATATAGGTACTGAATGGTTTTAGATCTATATGATTATACAGGCAGGTTGGCTTAGATTGAAAACATTTTTATGTTTTTCACTTAGCATTGATAGTTCAATAGTAAAATGGAGTGTAAAGTTCCACATGCACTGCTCTAAGATCCAAAGTTCCATGCTAATCCAAAGACATAATCTAGAAATTATCTTGGAAATATTAGATGAGATAGGACTGGATAGAGATTTATTAAACTTTATAATCTGTAAAGTATTAATTACTAAATCTTACATTAGATCGCATAGACATTGCCAACAATGTATAGATCTAACCACTTCAGATTCACCTATTTATATAGAAAGTAGGTTGAAGTAAAGAGGGGGTTCCCCTCTTTTCTTCCAAAATGTAAGCTTGTAGTTAAGACCTATAGAGGTCCCTACTATCGCATTTTTACGCGCACATTTTTGAGGTTACAGCCTTAGTAAATATTACTTACATAAATATCGTAATTTTTGCAAATAAATGTGTAGTAATATATATATGTGTGTGTGTTTGTACATAAGCCAGTACTATATTAATTAATTTTTTCATAAGATAGATTATTTTTAATATAATCAAAATCTTCCGCATTAAAGATTTATATCCAGAAGTTTAATGGAGCATTCATTTTTAAATACAATTGTACAAATCAGCAGAAAATAACGCAATTGCTAAAAAAAAAAACGTTTTTTTAATATTAGCATTATACAATAACAAAAATTCATATGAAAATATGAATTTTAATATTAGATATAAAATGTTGATAAGAGACAAACAAATATATATATAGAGAGAGAGTTTTTATTGCTTATCAATATTACAAAACTATTTGAAATAAATAAATGTTTATATAAAACATTCTCTACTTTAAAAAAAGCTTTGGAAATTAAACCTTTTGAGCACAAAAAAGATTTAATATGTCATTTGAAAATTGTTATTGTCACTACTAGAATCTAAATATTTGGATTTTTTTAAAATTTGAATTAAATCTTAATTTCTAATCCACCATATTTTTTCTAAGATATAGATGATCCCTTGTATAAGTAGATCCAACATAGTGGTTATACGACAATCAACAAACTAGTTTGTCCAGAATACGTGGTGTTTTGCCACCTGATTGTCGTTTAATCTCTTTATTACATGATATCTTTGATGAAAAGGATTTCTGTTGTTTGTCTGTCTTCTTTCACTTAGTTAGCTCTCTGCTTCACTATATTATACATAGCTAAAAATCTCAAAGACACCATCAATAATCTTAATTAGAAATTAATTTCCATGTTTTATAATCACACTTGAAACTATTTTTTATACGCTTAATAAAAAAAAACGTTATTAGTTTATCAATGCAACCATATTCTAATCACCGCATATATATAAATATTATGATGTAATATTTTTCTGCTATTTTCTATAAATAAATTTTTATATAGTTCAATAAAGTTTGTTAAAAGATGAAGTATTGATGAATAAGTGATTAATTAAATGTTTTGATAAAATTTAATGGCATTTTTTAAACAAAACATTTTTTACATAATAATTATCCAGGCACAAAGACCCTGAGTCCAACCATCCAGTGGAATATACATACATTCTGGATCTCATAAGTATAAAACCAAACAAAGCTAATGCTATTGTTATAGACTCCAACCATGTGAATCCACATCAGTCATATTTGTCACATACTGCAACACACACCTAATTGTTACAGCCGATTTCCACCAGAATCAAACTAAAATACCATCAATCTAACAGATTATCATATCCAAACCATCCACAAGGTATCATGAAAAAAAACAAAATCCCATATAATGGAAGCACTCCATATCTTTCATCTATAAAACTGGCCTCAGCAGAGTTCCAAGGAATACCCAACGACCCCAAAAAGAACTACCAACCAAAGAGAGTCAAAGCAGAATGGATTGCTACTCCAGGCCTAATGACCAACCTCCATCAGAAGACCTATACCAATGAATCTAGCCTGCAATAAAATCATTGACTCATGCCTACCAACATAATATAGATAGGTCCAACACCAACAAAAATCACAGCATAATGCAAATATCATAGCTGACCTCTCATCAGAATATTACACACATCAAATAATACTCTGTTAGAAATATCCATCTACCAAACTTAGAATTCCATCACACAGCCAGGCCCTATGATTAACTCAAAGCACAAGATACAATACCAATCTCAACAACAACCACAAGACTTCATACAGTGCTAGAAAACCAGTATTCAACACATTTCTATTAAACAAACACCATGTTTCACCACTGTATTGCGGCATTTAAACAAGCTACAGCAATTAAAAACCAGAAATGTCAAAATTACATTTTCCGACATTTTTGTCAAAATTTGGTCACTACTAAAGCCTATAATAAAATATTGACAGTCATCACATAATCGACCAATATCCATTATATGTGCCTCATCTCAAAACAAATATTACCCAAACCAATTCCAATGTACACATTTCAGACCTTGCACCTACTACCAGCTTATACCTGCAAAAATCAACAGAGTTAATCAAAAAGATAGCCAAAATCAAACTCTAAGTGCACCCATATCACCCATACATCCAATAGCTCAATAACAATACATAACAATGTGACACAGAACTCTATCGAGAGGAAAAATATAATTGTAAAAACACTCATGCCAATTAATGCAAATTCCATCTGGTTCCAGATTAAGAAATTATCATATCTATATATGTAAATACAATACTGTAACATGAAAATACAAAGATCTCAATGTAATCCTAATTCTACTTGATTCAAACAAAAATTAAATATAAATTAAAAGATAACCAAAATAATTAACAACATATTAATCTAATAGAAAAGTAATTTATGTACAAATTACACTAGATAATTTGACTTGAGCCAACTACACCTGCAAATATTTATGACTTGTATATATATTGTAACCGTGAACCTATATTTACCCCGAGATTACGGGCTTCGAAACAAACATGACATAGCGTAAGGCTTTATTTATTTTCTTACATCGACAGTTATTCACGATCCACATAAGGGGGCGCCAGATACGATTATTTAAGTTGATTTTAACTACTCGCATCACCTTACATCATGTCAAAACGATTTCGAAGTCTAATCCCACCCACTAGCTCAAAACTCCCAGCATGGACCAATAAGGTGTCTCAAGGTTGTTACATGATTGTTTCTATAATGATTCCTCCCGGAGAAGACGCATTGTCCGCTAATTAAAATCAGCAAGGTTTTCTACTAAGTCGATCACGGCATAAAGATCGTTTATTGGTTATCACTGACCTATGAGGTTGTTCGCTTACGCCCCGAACACAAGGCTTACAAGTTCATCCCCCCGCTTTATTGTATATCACATAATTTATTGACGTCTACTTTGATTATAGACCCGCCCGCTCTTAAATCTATCTTAACTAAGGTGAAATAAGAAACATCGTGACTTACGGCACGATGGTGACATAATTAATAAAATAACTAAATGAAAATTAAAATTAACTAAATCTACTTCAAAGATAAGTTATCAAAGAATAAATACTACGGTTTTGATTGTGTGTGAAAAGATTTGAGATATGCTCGACTTGATTAGATATTGAACAAGTTTATTAAATATGAAAAGAAAACATTAATTGATTTATTACAAGACATTATTAATTGATTTATTACAAAACATTATTAATTGATTTATTACACACGCGCACATACATTCACGCCCACAGAGAACCATAAGTATTCATGACACAATTTGAATAACGAGAAAGTTCCTTTCTATTTGATAAATATATAATCTTTCCTTAGCTTCACTTAAGTTCAAAGTTCATGTTTACAAAGTTCAGTAATAAAGATAAACTATCATGACGAGGAAAGTCCTAAGATTTATTCGAGTAAATTTATGTTGGTTAATTACGAGATTGCCTTACGAATTTATTAATTGAGTGAGTGAACAGAATAAAAAAACATATTTACCTAGGATTTGTCTTGGTTGCAACGAAGGTCGATTGGTCTGGACGAGTTTGGGTGTTTCACGGAACATTTCTTTTATTAGGAGCATTCACTTAACACGACGATGTTATCAGAATTTCATAGCTTCGGAGATATTTCAGTAGCGGAGCGCCGATCAGTCACTGAAGGGTTTATTAGCCCCTCATGACAGTCGACGCTCTTGGTATTAATTTCATGATGATCATTTTAAATATTGAGGAATAACCAAGCTAATTCAGAACAATTCTAATTTTGAATAAAAGCATAAGCATCGGAATAATGAGCAGGTGGTAATTCAGCGTACTGAGAATTGGAAAAAACAAAAAACACAATAATGAGAATGTATCAATCGGAATGAATCGAATCGAACTGAATCCAGACAATTCTTTCCAAATTAATACCAAAATTTTAACAAAAATCAACCTTGAATAGGTTTTGACTAGTATTTATAAAGGTTGATCCTTATCTTGGGATCCAATCTACCCCCATAGTTCCCTGTTCTTGGAGTTGTCGTTCAGGTCCGCGTTTGAGGTACCTGCTCACTCACTCTTTGTGCTAAAGGCAATATTTATTTTGGGACAATCTCATTTTGCAATCTCACTCAACCAACCTTATTCCTTCACACCTCGAAGGCATGCGTGTGTGCGTGTGCTTTACTAGAACAATACAAGTTATTTTAAATTTAGAAGTCGAGCATTTATCTTTTCCTCAAATCTTTTCTATAAGTTTTATTCTAGTTACAATTATATTTCTAAAATAAACATTTTTTAATTTCCCGTGGTGATTTTGATTGATAATTATTTTTATTATTTTAGGAGTGCATATTATATTTTATTATTTAGGAAAGCAAATTATTTTTTGTTATTATTTTTATTATCTAAAGGCTTTAATCATTTAATTAGACGTTTTACCGTCTGCATTTTATCAATGTGTTTTATAAATGTATTTATGAGAGAAAGAAAACTATTACTAATTACGAAAATAAAGTTACGAGTGTTTTATGTTGCTTGCTGGTGTGTGTGTGTTTATCGATGTATCCTAGATTTAATATTGATGTAACGCTGTCTCGTTACAATATATATATATATATATAATTCCTTTTCTACAAACTACCTGTGTATTACTTGTATAAACTGGAGTAACCTTTAAGCTCTGAATAAAGTTATTTTGAAACATTATTATTATAATAATAATAATAATGAAGATAGGCTTATGAATTTCTGTTATTTAAAATTTTTAGTAACTCATATTTTATATAAATCACAAAATAATTTATGTATATCAAATTATAAATACTGTGATTATATAGAATGGAATCACAATGCTCATGTATTAAAAAAATACATGAATAGCTTAAGGTTAGATAAATCAGCAAGGCTTAATAAACTAAGTAGAATGTTGTGGCTTTAAAATGGTTTAAAGTAAAATAAAAAATAACATACACTATGCATAGTATGTATTCTCTGCATGTACTGACATAAATTATTTCAGTGGTCTTTATCTAATTCATGATTATTCAAACATTAACATAAGATAAGTGGAAGGGTAAAGTTACTGAGTTGTTTAAAACTCTAACATTAAAAAAATGACAAAGAAATGTTAATATTTCCACATTTTATTTTTGAATATATAAATATGCTCACCAATACTACTGGACTAAAAAAATTAATGAGGCAGAGGTGCATTATTTATGAATAACAAGGGGTTCATTGAGAAAAATGTAGCTAGATTTGTAGAAGTATAGATTTTCAACATTTATTAATTGTTTAAATGATAAGTATATGTTTTGATAAATAATATTAAAATATTTATTATGATATTTTTCAATAACTCCAAAAGCCAAAATTAAAGGTATTACATTAATTATCTATAAAAGCAGAACAAAATAATTTACTGTTAGAGTTGTTAGAGAATTGGACACAATTTGCTATTAAACATTGAAATCAAACTGATGCATTGAGATGAAATTTAAATGAAAGCAAAACTAAAGAGAATTTATAGAAGCACCATGGTTTACTAGATAATCACTATGGAAAAGTGATTTAAGCTTGGAAAAATACTTTTAAGTATATTCCTCAACAAAATTATGGAATCCTTTATCGAAGTTTTTATAACCTATAGGATGTTTAATTGAACAGTCCTAAAAGAAGCATCTTGCCATCAGACTCATATTGTGTAGTTTGTATTACCACTATTTCTTATGCTTAAACAATCTGCTAAAGCAGTAGCAATTCTTTCCAAACAGTAGTGTCATCCAGTGCACACCATAGCAAAAAATAGATGCTAGAAGATTTGTGTATCAAAATCCCTATCTAATGCCTACTCATATAATATTCTCTGACTAGTTTTTTAACTTGCAGCCTTCATCAGCAAGGAATCTTAGTCTGAAGGTATTGCATCTAGATCTTTGAATCTCATGCAACCTCCAGCAGAAATTTTTTATCTTTTTTGTTAACTATAAAACTATGAGCCCAATATGAAAATAAAATAATGCTTTTAATTCAACCTTATTTGCTTGTATTGTCATACAAATCTAAATCCAGTTTTGCATCTATACATTTTGATTTCTTTGGTGTTTTAAAAACTATAATCACTTTCACCTTATGGCTAGGATTGTGATTAAATTACTTAAACACCACATGACCACCATTTCTTATGCTTACATGATCTGTCAAAACAATAGCAATTCTCTCCAAACAGTATTACAACCATTGTAAGCTATAGTAATCAATGGATGCTAAGGTTTGTGTGTCAAAATCCCTATCTAGTGCTTACTCATCCAATAACTCCAGATTAAGTTCTAACTTGTGATCTTTACCAGTGAGAAGCCTTAGATTTAAGAGCACTAAGCCTGAATCTCTGGATCTAATTCAACCTGCTACCAATCATCTTTTACCATTTTAGTTAAAGCTATGAGTCCAAAATAAAAACACAATAATGTTTAATCCAAGATCCAAAACCAGTTCAGTATGTATACATTTTGGTGTCTTTTATTTTTTAATAACCATAATCATTGTTCCAGGAATGGTATTAAATAACTAAAACACATAATCACAAATTTCTTGTGCTTACACAATTTGTTAAAACAATGGCAATTCTTCCCAAATAATAATTCTAGCCAATGCAAGCCATAGTGGTCAATGGAGGCAAGAAGCTTTATTCTTCAAAATCATCATCTATTGTCTACTCATTTAATATTCTCAGGCTAGTTTCTAGCTTGTTCCTTTATGAGTAAGGAGCTTTGGATTTGAATCCAAAGATCTAGCTGCAGTACTCTCAGATCCAGGATTTCTCACTGAGGAAGGCCACAGGTTAAAAACTAGTCTGGCAATATTGGATGAGTATGCATTAGATATGGATTATGAAGATCGAACCTCTAGCATCCATTGATTGATATGGGGTTTACACTGAGTGGCACAACTGTTTGGGAGAGAGTTACTACTGTTTTAACAGATTGTGTAAGATAATAAATGTTGGTCATGTGGAATTTTAGTGGTTTAATACTAATTCTAGCCAAAGAATGATAGTAACAATGATTATTAAAAACTCCAAACACAAAAATCTATAGATACAGAATTGGGTTCAGATATGGATGACTATACAAACAAAAATATCTTGGATTTAAAGCACCGCTTTATGGTTTAGTAAAAAGATAAATGATGACTGCTGGAGTGTTGCATTAGATCCAAATATCTGTGTATTGGGCTCCACATTTAAGGCTCCTTACTGATGAACAAGCTAAGAAAGTAGTCTGGGAATATTATGTACTAGATAGGGATTTTGATGCACAAATTGTCTAAAATCTATCAATTATTATATCTTGCACTGGGTGGTACTGCTATTTGGAGAGCACTGCTATTGTGTAATTTCTCTGTTTTGGACATCAAGCAGAAGAAATCTGGAATTTAAAGCCTGAAATGATAAGTTGCTTCCTATCCATCTGTCTGACATAATTTAAATTACAACAGGCCCAGAATGCTCATATGCCTGCTAAATAGAAAATTGAAAATTGATCTTAGTGATGGATTTGTGACAACAAGCCTATAACTGATTATGATAATCTGGTTGTAATTTTAATAATATTTTTTTTTTTTTAGATGTATTACTTCAGAGATTTGCCAGTCATACCAGATACCTAAGAAATTGTATTTATATATATTTCCAATCAATTGACCAATAAGAGTTATTATTATATTAAATTTCTAAAAGACTTAAAGTTATGATGTTAACTAATATTATGTTTTTTTCTTTATTTTTATATTCTAAAAATATGTATGTAATATTTTTTTAATGTTTTTTTTTTCAAAACTGTTTTTAAAGAAACTTAAATTGGGCTGGGAGAGAGAGCAAGATATATTTTGTTGTCTTTTTATCTCATCCAGTTTTTTTTTCCCATAAATTTACTACAGTAGAATGGAACACATTCAATAAGTTATAACAAAACTATTAAATACCTTAATATAAATATTCAAGGATGTATTTAAATCAAATTTTAATTAATAAAAACTCTAAGTATGCATCTACTCAAACCTTGAGTTTTATTATTATAAAATATTATTTATTTCCTTGATATAATGATATTAACATTATTTTGCTATTAATAAAATTGTTATTGTTAATAGGAATGTTTTTTACTTTCCGATTACTTTTTATATGGATATGAGCATCTCATCTCCAGTATATATATATTTAATAAATCAAGGATCATTATAAATATCTGAGTTATGTCATAAAAATCTACACTCTGTACATTGGTGGCAATCAGGAACAATAACAGAAAAAGAATAGATATGACTGAATGAACTTCCTAAAAAAAAAGTTGATACCAATATTAGATAAAGTTTGTTGAATTTAATACAAAGTCAAGAGTTTTAAAACAAAGGTTGGTTCACAGAAAATGGTGTATCTGGAAATGTAACCATTGTATTAGAGGAATAAACTACAATTTACTTACAAATAAAATGGAACTTGGTTTGACCATTTTCATTGTTATAGCTGTATAATATTTGAAGATAATGTAAAAATCAATATTATTCTCACATTATAATTGGTTTATTAATTAGTAGACAGGTATAGGAGCATTAGTCATTCTGTACAATTTTTTATTTCTTGTTTTTAACTCATTCTTTTATTATATTTTAACATTACCTTAGGTGGCCAACTATTTTATTTCTCTTTTAGCTTAGAGATAACTATCCCATTATATTAATAAATATATGAGTTTGATAAATCTTCAAGACAATTTAATGAATAATATTTGATGTTTTGTTATACATCCTAGAATGCAAATATCAAAACAACTATGGATCATGATGTAATGCTGTATTGAAGGAAGTGATAGCATAAGACAAATAAATAAAAAGAAGAGATATGTATATAAATAAAGCAGGATAAAATGGTGAATAAATAGTATTTATAAAGTTGGCTAACTAAAATATTCAGAAAAGGGCAAATTAAATAAAATACAGTAAAAGAGAATGGATTAGCAATTCAATATTTAAAAAAAAATTGGTGAAGATGATTTATAATACCCAACATGCGGATGCAGGAAGAAAAGACTATAAAAAATGATGTACATATTGCAATTCATTTGAGTATTGAAGAATAGGGCTAAGATCAACCTCAAGACCAAGAATTAATCATCTTAAAAAAGGGGTCAGAAGAAGAAATAATAATGGTTTAAATCAGGCAACTATTTTGATGAACAGTTGAAAGAAATGAAAGAAACCTGAAATATGATGTGTAAAGATTAAAATAAAATGTCAAAACAAATTAAAAAAAATTGATATAAAATATAAAATGGACAAAATGAATGTAGAATTGTTCCATAGGAAGGCAATCCATTATATTTTCTATTGAACAATATATTAGCAAAATTAATGATTTTTCTTTTTTTAATAATTTGAAGACTCTTAGAAAAGTTTTTTTTTCTTCAAACAAGTCTATAGACTAAATTTAGATCGATCAAGATTATTGCCAATTTTTATTTTTAATGTTATTATCTTTGTGGATAATTTGCAGACTAGAGAGGTTTGGTACAAATTTTAAAATGGAATATTTTGAGGAAAAAATAGTTCTCAAACTATTATATAAATCATGTTAAGATTATTATTTCAGAAAAATTATAGGAAAAGATAATATAATGACTATTTAATGATATTTTTTTAAAACAGTGTTAGGTTTATAAGGTTTAATATGGTTACAGTTTCCCTTTTTATTAAGCATGGTCTTTTTTTGGTTTAAGACAATGAAAAATAATTTCAATCTAACAAATATTTACTATCTTTATTAGATTTATTTTAGGAAAATGAAAAAGAGGTCTATAAATCTGTTTCAACAATACTTTTTTGGTTGTATCAATCTTGAGCTTACAATTCTCATTTATAATTTCTAAGAATAATAAAATGTTGTGAAGTAAGTAGAAAAACCCCCAAAAATATCTTAATTTTTCAATAATAAATAGCAGATCATTAAAAAATTTATAAGCAGTAAGCTTTTTTAAAAAATGGTAGTAAGAATAGAAAAATAATATTTGATATTTAAAGAAAACTTCAATAATAGACATTTTAAAAATAAAAGAAGTTGATCTAAAAACTTGATTTTTAAAATTAAAATATCAATTAAATTGATTTATATCAAATCTATGAATCTTATCACTGAAAAATAAAAAATACTAATAATATAAAGAATAATTCTACTCATACTTCAATCTTGCTGTGAAAATCATATCACAAAGATGAATAGGACGTAATTTTCTTAAAACATTTGACTTTTTCCTTTAATGATAAGACGCTATTCAATATCATCTATCAAAAAGTTCAAATACATCCAGACAAATGAAATTCATCTTCAAGGATGTTTCTAAAGTTAAATTAACAAAAATATTCAATCAAAGAATGCTGAATTTTCTTATATTTTAAACTCTATTGAGAAATTGCACAATTATGATATATTCTTCAGTATCACATCAGAAAGATAATTTGATTTCTTGATCAAAAAAACGTATTAATATTATTAAAGTTATAGATACATTTAATTATTATAATCATAAAGTAACTCTGAAAATAACTACTAAGTTTCAATGACTTTTGTCTCCTGGTATATCTGACTTTTGATCAAATTGATCCTACCCAAACCTTTTTATAAATAGTAAAGACTAAAAAAATAAAACTCAACAATCTATATTAAATATCTATAAAACATGCATATTAATATTAAGAATGTGGTAGGAGTTACATATTTTGATTAATTCAATTATTCTGATCTTATATATAAAAATGTAAACAATTTTATTAGACAAAATTAGTCATCTATCTAAAAATGGTTAAAATAAATCTATCTATTTTTATAAAGTCATTTTTTTACAAATAAAATCTATAGCAAATGTTATAGAATAATAACTTTAGAAGCACTTATGGTCATAGTATAGTCATTTCATTTTTTTATTTAATTTTTTATACTAAAATAATGTGTTTATGCGATGTTTAAGTCAAAGATGGTATTTCAATAAAATTTCATATCATCAATAGAAAAATATAAAATTAAAATTTATATTTATTTTTATAGATTGCTAATGCAGAATTGAGCTATTAGCAGTTGTAAACATTTTTCTAATGTATTTAGTGTCAGGAAATTGAAGCAAGTTTTTATATACATTTATGAAAAGGTTAAAAAATATTAATTTTATAAAGATCATTTGCAGTTTTAAAGGAAGACAGATTTTATTATTGAATAATACTGTATATCTGAGAGAATGAGAAATTGAATAATAAAAGAATAAATTTATGTTATTTGTCTATTTTAAATGAAACATTATTAATCAATATAATAACACCCAGTTTCAAGACATTGCTTAAAGAATAACAAATGTTACTTATTCAAAATATCTGTTGTGATGCATCATTAGGAGAATACAAACTAATTAATTTTATAATTCTTCTAACTTATTAAGTTTTTCATCATTTAGAATAGCAACTTTCAGAATTATTATTGCTACAGATATCAAGTCCATGTATGGATTTTTTTTTCCAATTTTTTTATTTTTATATTTCTGGCAATATATTGTCTAATTTGTGTTTATCATGAAATAACTATCTAATAATGTGACATCATGTTAGTTTTTGAAAAGATGTTCTTCTTTAAGGATTGATAGAATATAGCGAAGCTATCCATGTCTAATGGATCATTATGTCCACCATTTACTATAATATTTAGGTGTCTCAGTAATTTGATTATTAAAAGATATTATTTTTAATAAATGTAGTATTCTTATTATGAAGAAATTTTCATGTGCTCTCTATTTAATTTACCAGTTAATATTTATTGTTTATATTTCTATTTATTTATATAAGTACAAAAATCTAATAGCAAATAAGATTTTAAAAATGAATCACTTTTATTTGTGATCTGAGATTTGAATATAAATTAAAGTAGTATTGTTTAATTCTATTGGAGTTTCAGTCTCATAATAATCATTTTCTAAATTTGTTCTGCCATTTAAATTTCAGGTTATAGGTAAAAATGGATTTATTTTTATCTCTTATACAGTTAGACATAATAATATTTATAATACAAAATGGTGAATAAATTTAACTATAGATAACTCTTGGAAATTCCAAAATAATATATATAAATATAATCTTTATGTCATCTTTTCTGCTAAAGTTATACCACTAATTATCATAAATAAAATTAAGGGAAGTTTAAAATTCTTAATAATTTACTACTAATTACCATAATTCAAATTTATTTCTTGTTATTGTTTGATTTGTTTAGCATTCTTTTTAAAAAAAAATAAAAATGATTCCAATAATTATATTAGAATTATTTTTTTAGATACTTATATCTGTAAATAATATTACACAATATAACAAGTAAGGTTGATAACCATGGACTCAGTTTTTTTAAAGACCATAACAACTTTCCCACCAAACAGTCAATGCTATATCATGTTTTTTTTCCTCCTGTGTCATAGCATCAGCCGGGACGTGAACCGGCTAACCTAGGACCACTGCTTGAAAAGCAGCACATTGCTGACCTCTCAACCACCAATGATTGGCATGCCATATCATGTTATTATTAGATTTTCTACTTTTATAATCAATGCCAAACCAAATTATTTGGAACTTGTATCCTATAGCTATTTTTAGATACATAACAATTTCCCAATCACAAGATGACTATATGAGTAATCTATGAATTATCCATTAGAAAGAAATGTAACATTAACTGGATTAAGATAGGTGAATGAGCTAAACATTTTATCATTTAGCATAATGCTTTAATGTGTCACATTATTTTAGTATAATAAAATGATTATTTGCATAAAAATCCTCATAATTTTGCATAGAATTAAAAAACTTCAAATTTGTTACAGTAGAATAATTTATGGTTTAGGGAATGCATTTTTTTGGCAATCTAAAATCAATGATGATTACATTTTCATAGTATCCTTTTGTTTAGTTATTCAATAGTAACTTGAGGGAAAGTATTTAAATATTTATGTAAAAACTATATAAACTATAAAAAATATATTTTTTTTTACATTTACCACAAACTATACTCAAACAAATCTGATTACTAAGTAAACGTATTCTATTATCTAAATCTGATTTCATTCATAAAAAGAATTCCCCTAAGCTTGTAAAACATGCCAATCTTTGAATATATCCCTTTTTCACCATATGTTTTAAATGCAATATTTTCTTTAAAAATAAGTTACTGAACTCAAAATATTGTTGGAATACATTGTCATGGAGGATAGAAGAGTTTTCTGATGGATAGTTAATTGAATAACCAAAAACCAGTACAAATCCATAAGTATCTCCTGAAGGCTTGAAGCATAAGGTATTAATTGTCAAGATTTAAATAATGCTTCCATACAAATGACTTCTTGGCTAATGTCTGTGTTCTCTTATCTTATAATCTTTATTCAAATAAGTTGTATAGGGTAAATATTTGTGAGTCTACTATACATTAGTCATATTCTTTTGCTAACAGTGATAATGGAATTTTATATTTTTGCAACTATTTTTATAATTTAAATACTAACAAAGTAATCCTAATTTGGGTGTTTCTTGCACAGCTCTTGCAATAAAAGCAATTATGAAAAGATTTAACTCATTGATAGTGATTCTCAGTTGCAGTCTTGCATAAAGCAATATAATTAAAAATTAGTCAATTTGAAACTAGCCATAAGTAAAAAGTTTTAATTTAGCAAATAATTATATAAGAAACTTCATTGCCTTCAAACACAATTATTTCTCTACACAGCCATTTTACTATTTCGACTAGTAAACTGGTTTTCATCAGAAATTACAGTTAAATGGAAGTCATTTTGTTATAATTTCTGATAAAAACCAGTCGTCTGGTTGAAAATTAAAGCAATTTGTGTAGAAAAGTAATTGTATTGTTTATATACATATGAACACCAAAAATATTTAGTATGTACAGTTTTTCATTTATAATTATTTAATAAGAAAACTATTTACTTAAGACACTAGCCAATCAAAGTTTACTGCCTCAGGATAACAATGAAAGTCAAACTTTCAGGCTATTGAAATCAAAAGGAGAATTCTATTTTGATGGCAACTCTAGATACAGACCAAGCACTACAGGTTACATATATAGGTTTAAAAAGTCATATTTTACGTTTATATATACATAATGAAATTTTAATAATAAATTGACACATAAAACATAATGCTGGGAATAAATGCATGAATATAATTACAAAAAAAAAAATAGGTTGAATTTTTAATAAAATACCTTTATGTAAAGAAATACACCCAGAAATGAATTTATAATTAAGAAATGATATAACTTTTAATAAACATAATGGCAACTTTATGCTAAAATACAAGATCATTATTTGAATTAAGTGAAAGCTCTGCAGATAAAAATAATATATGTTAGATTGATGTAATAAAGGTAAAACGTGAAATTGGTTTTTTTTAATTTCAGAAGCCATAATATAAACAAATAATGTCATCAACTGTCTCTAATTGCTGAAAGACATTTACTATGAATTAGTTTACTTCAAAATTTTAGTAATCAATAAAGCAAGTCATATATAGCTTGATATTGCTTTTATAAACTTGTATTTACAAATATGTAATATAGAGAGCATACCAATAGCTTGAACAAGCTCTTAATTCATAAGTGTGGTAAGAAAAAATATTTAAAATCTTTATCCAGAACATTCCTACCCCTAGACCAATTGGTTTTGAACTTATGGCTCACCTCAGTGAGAAGCTACATCCAAACACTAGATCTAAAATATCAACTCAAATCCAGCACTTATTTAGTTTTTTTTCTCTGGGAAGAGAAATGGGCCGTTCCTGGAAGTACTGCAATACCAGGTCAACCCATGGTGGAGACAGAGCAAGCCCCTAACTTTCCACCTAATTCCAAAAATCAGTTTAATATTCTGTTCCCCATTAGGGAGCATGTCAGATATTAAGCTGATAAGAACAAATACTACACTTTGATCTTAGCCAAAAGGCCAAGAAGCGATAAATCCAGCACTTACTTAGTTAATTAAAAACTCTGAAATTTTTGGATATGAAAATATCTTTAATATGGAACAACTAAATTCAGATCTACCATATATTAATAGCCTTATCATTTCCAGGGCAATTTTTTTTTCTTGAAAAATGTAATTTTAAATAAATACATATAAAAATCTACCTAGAGAAAAGCTTTATAATCGTAATAGCATGACGTATGTTAGTACCAGATTTTATTTGTTCTTAACACAGTGGTTAGCTCTTTATATCTAATTTAATCAATGAATTAAAATTTCAATTATCCTAATTATAAACTTGTATATTTATTATATCTGATATGCATCAGACTTTGTATATTTTATTTCTAATAGCAATCAATTTTAATCATCAGGAAAAAAAAAAAAATATTAAAAACATTAACATGTCAAATATTTTTTTTAATTATCAATCTATTTCATTATATTTAAATAATTAATTTATCATATTTTTTCAATTGAAACAGTTGTTTTTTTTTTACTTTAAAAGTATAGAATTGCAAAAATTACGTGATCCCATGATTATACAGTTTTTTTATCTAGTGGCTATCTTCGCCCTTTTCTTTTGGATTAAATATATATATATCAAGATTCTGGGCATCTGTCAAATTTCAGATTTTGAAATTCCACACACATTCTAAGCAATCATATATTATTATTCATTATATATGATTGGTTAGAATGTGTGTGGAATTTATTTGAAGTAAATAACAATTTCATTTTGTTTTCATATGTTCACAATTGCTGATTGCTTTTACATATATATTTACTTAAAGTCTAAAAAAATTATATATTTTATTTTTTATGTTCATGAAGTGATTTTGAAAAGCTGTTTATAACTGCTTTCTCAAGAGTATTCTCATAAAATTTAATATTTTCTATTTATTTAATATTCTTTCCAGAGAATAAAAATCAAATACTTTTTGCGGCTTCTATTCAATATAAAATTTCAAAATATTATCAGAAAATATAGTTATTGTATTAATTTTAATATTTAAAATGATTTTAATATGATCTAAATTAACATATATATGTTAAGTTTGCATTATTTTATAATGCTTTACTTTTTATTATAATATTTCAATAATAATAATAATAATTGTGTTCGCATAAAATTCAAACAAAATTTAGGAAATCAATAACGGAAGGTTTTTTTTTTTTTTTTTAACTACAATTTCTAGTGATAGTAATATCAATATGTAAATATTGATTTTAAGGATTTGAATTTCAATTGCGTTTGTAGATTTTAAAATCTCTAATTTAAATATACACTAAGCTTTTTTGTTTAGTTTTCTCTTACTAAGGCATAAAACACTTTAATACTGTTTTTTTTTTTTTTACTATTTACTGTTGTTGATTTTTTTTTCAGTCAGTATTTGCTTTTTACTAAATGATGACGACGGTGACGTATGTATGTGGTTGTGATTCGTCATATGTATGAATTTTCTGTCTGATTTTTAATATATATATATCGATAGTGAATAAATATTGTTCAAATTTAAACTATCTGATATTTGGAGAAAAATGTATTGCTACTAAAAAATAATTCTACAATGTCATGGTACTGTGGTATTAGAGCTGCGACATGAAGAATTATAATCGTTTAATCATTAAATTAATTAGATTATTAAATCAAAAACATATTTTAAAATCTACATTTAAAAAAAATAAAAATTAACAAAAAAAAAATACGAAAAGCATTAATGTGTAGAATAATCAAAATGCGTGTTTAAATCGAACAGAGTGTGTGTTAGCACGTGCATATTCTGCATAATCTATTTTAATACATTGTACAGGCTTACACCTGTATTTATATACTAATATATGCGGGATTCGAACTCAGACTTTCACACGACCTACAACTCTCAGTGCCATCTTATATTGCTGACTCATCTAATCACACACATGTTGAAAAGATAAATAATCACCAATATTGGTATTTTGTGCTAAAGCAGCACTCATTAAAGTATGAAGATTGTTATCTTAATATAAAGCTGAGTACTAACTGTATATATGTGTGGAGATGGTAATCTGAACCAACTGATGAGTGCTGGTTTAGCACGAAATACGGATATTGGTAATTATTTATCTTTTCAACATGTGTGTGATCAGGTGAGTCAGCAATATAAGATGGTACTGAAAGTTGTAGGTCGTGTGAAAGTCTGAGTTCAAATCCTGCATATATTACATATATAAATGCAGGTGTAAGCATGTAAAATGTATTAAAATAGATTATGCAGAATATGCACGTGCAAGCACACACTCAATTTGATTTAAACATGCATTTTAACTATTTTTCACATTAATGCTTTTCGTATATATTTTTTTGTTAAATTGTTGTTGTTTTTTTAATGTAGATTTTAAAATATGTTTTTGATTTAATAACCTAATTAATTTAATGATTAAACAATTATAATTCTTCATGTCGCAGCTCTAATACCACAGTACCAATGTAATTAATATAATTTAATTATTTTTGACCTGCCAAAAATATTTGTATTAAAAAACAGAATACTATATGTGTTGTATTTTTATTTAAAAAATCCATATTGTTTTAGAACATGATTTTTTTTTAACGTTTAAACTTTGATTACAGTAGATCTCTATCTTGTGTTTGAGTTTGAGGTTTCTTTTGTACTCAACACGATATCGTTGAGCCATTGTATAAATTATTAAAGCGCATGTATGAAAAGGTGAAATTCGTTCTCTTAAATTACATACGTCCTATGAGCTTCATAAATAAATTTGAACGTTACATAGTAACTTATTTATCATATTTTTAATATATATGGTACTATGAGATAAATTCAAATAATATTATATAAACTTATGCATTAAAATAGATATAATAAAGTTTAATGTCTAGTGTGAATCTCTGCATAAAAGAATAAAGAAACAATCTCATACATATAAACGCCAAAATCAGGATTGTTTCATTAACAAAAGAGAAAACTATTTTATTAGATACTAAAAGCAATTCAAACAATAACAATCTGCAGGAATGAAATAAATTATATGCAAATATACACAACAAATAACTCATTTTAACTTGAACTTATATGTCAACTCCTACAAATGTTACATATTCTAATCAAATAATTGGTTATTAAAACATCAGACTAATTCCTCACAAAAACCAGATAAATGCCTACCATGATATATACACTTTGTCTTGAAACAGAAGACCTGTCAGATGAATCTTGTGATAAACACTATTATCTAACAGTTCATTGAAAATGTGATGGATATGTTTTAAAAAAATTAAATTAAGAGTCTTAAAATAAAAAATAAAATAAAAAACCTAATGCTGGACTGGAAAAATCACTTAGGCAAATAGAGCTAAAAATTATATTTCAAATTTAAGATATTTGACTTAATCATGATATAAGATTTGGAGAATGTTATTTCTCACCAGAACCACTAAACACAATACTCTGTTATTAGATAAAGCACATGTATTGTGGTTATTGGTATGTGATTGATATTTAGTTCTGAGGTTTTAATAACAATTGAATATAAGTAAGTGTTGATTGATTTAATATAATCTCTAGCTTAACTGTTTGCATTATATAGATATATACATTATATAAATTTACACATACATGGAATAAGAAAAATATTGCAGTGACAACATGAATTCCATTACCATATATAAGTAATAGAGTGTGTAGCATGATTCCATTATTGGTTTATTCTCATTTTAATGTTGCATTTAATGTTGGATCAAATACTGATAGATTTGTTATTAATATATATGATGCTGATAAATCAATATATCTAATATTAGATATAAAGTATTGTATCAATACAAGTCTAGTTACATTGATGAGCAAAATGTTCATTGAAAAAGAAAAATGAATGAACATAAACTTTTATATAATAAAGAGATGATTTGCAGATAAATTTAAATCTGCATTTGCAGAACATTCAGTTATTTATAAAGAAATTTTTTTGCTGTGATAGTGTTTTTATTTAGCATATGGAAAATCATTTGAAAAAAAGAAAAATCAAAGAGGCAAATTTTATAAATTTGACAGAAAATTTATTAAATAAACAATACAAATTGTGTTACTATATATAAATTATGGAAGTTTGCCATTCTTTGGAAATGTTAATATTGTGTGACTTTAATGAATTTGCTTTTAAATTTTTAACTGTTAAATGTTGATATTCAGTATGACATACATGCCATAAGCTGACAATAGCTATTATTTATTTTTATGTATTGGTATTTTGAATATTGTAGAGTTTGTCCCAGAGTTTTATGTTTAATATATATATATATTGTAACGATATATATAAATATCATTACATTAATTTAAAATAAAATCTTAAAGTTCGCAAATAAAAATAAAGTTGTTAAAAAAGGAAAAAAACAACAACTAAACGCTAAAATTAAAATGTTTGTTAAACGTATATATTCACATAGACGCTAAACTTTAAAAATATTTTTTTATAAATAAAAAAAAGGATATTTAGTATTTTTTTTTTTGTAAAAAAATACAAGATTTAAATAGAAAAATATTTTAATAAAGAAATAACCTAAGTTAAAATAAAAACAGGTATTAATTAATCCCTGTAATCTGTAAATGGAAATGATTGTTTATTAATTATCCAAAAGCTGTGTAATTAAAAAGTCAGATGAAAAATAGATAAGAGAAGAAAGAGATTTTAGCTTGACCAATGGAAGCAAATAAAGGCCCGGACCATAACGAAAAAATTGGAACAGTGACGTTTTTGTCCATGGAATCCATGGGAGGACTATAAAAAGAAAAATATTGAGTTCCAGTCAGTTTCCCACTTGATTTGGTGAGACGAACGACAAGACGCACTTGTCGTTCTCTCTCATTTATTTTAAAAATGAAAAGACTGTGATACCAGAACAGAACCAGCTAATGATACCTCCAAAATATCAGACCGGTCCTCCAGGAAAGTCTCCATGGGAATTGCCAACAGGAACCTGGACTCTTCTACCATAAGCAATAGAACTGAACAATTGTTAAAATCATAAAATTAATTAAGAACTTTAAAGATTTGATAAGTTAATTTAAATTTTAAAAAAAAAGAACTTTTCTCTGACTTATGTGTCAACTCAATTAATAATGTTTAATTTTATATGTCTTACGTTTGGTAAAAATCATTTCCATTTATTATTTTATTTGTATTAATATTTATTGTTTAAATTTTAAATGAGGAAATTTAAGTTGGGTATAGACGTTGCATAGATTCGTTAGCGGTTAATTATGTTGCTGTTTCATAGTCGATTGGAATATATAAGTCATCAATGTCACTGCGGCATCTTACGATGAATGCTAGTGGGTTTTTTTTGTATTCCCTATGCAATTGACATTATCGATGATTTTGTATTTTGATCGGTTGTGTTTATTTTGAAATGTTTTTGACCGTGGAATCTGTGCAGCCGATCTATACTCAACATTATAAAACAAATTGTATAAAATTCATCTGTGCGAACATATCTAAAGGTTAAATTTAAGTCGGGCGTGAATGGCTATATGGATTTGTAAAGTTATATATATAGTTTAAGGGAGGGTAATCTTAGGTTATTCGTTTCATAGTTGAATTAGCTCAATGAATTGGATATATTTGTGTAATTAGTAGATGTAGTATGAGATCCGCTATGGGCAGGATTGCATATATATGCCACACACCTTCTGTTTGCCTATGGATGGGTTTGTAAGTCAGCAAAGGACCGCAGTCCATTCCTATGGAGTTTTTTGTTTATTGTTCTACTCGCCAACAGATGTAGCATTCCTGTTGGTGGAGAGACAATGTCTTCTCTAACTCTACTTACTGTTCAGATGTACATTCCTGACAGTATAGTATTTTGTGTTGTCATATTTTCATCCTACATTGAATACATAAATGTATCAGATGGATTGGTGCTGGTTTGACTGCGAACTTTTTGGCCTAAGGTTAAATAAGGGATAGAACATTTTTCTTTTCAAATACAATCTATATAGTCTATTCATACTCGACTCACTAAATAAATATTAAACTCATTATTGCAATCTATTTAAATGTAAAATTAAAGATTAATATAAAAATCTAAAATGTTAAACTTATTCCTCAAATTAGAATGATTTTATATGTGTGTAAATAAATATTTTTATGTGTTAATTTCTGGCAGTGGCTTTTATTTTTTTATATTTAAGATATAAAATTATATTTTATAATCTCTGCTGTTCCACTGAGCTAGTGACTTGGGCTAATGATCCGAATATTTAAATAAAGTGGAATCTTAACAGTGCATATCTGCCTACTTTATAAATTTTTCTAGGCTCAAATGCCTAGATGGCGCCCCAGTAGTGCAGATTGTGGTTAGATTCGATCTCCACTTGCTTTTCGATCGTTACAATATATATATATATTATTAAAAACCAGCCAACATTTAGACAATCCCAATGTCAATAACAACCAACAAGTTTAAACTGTTGCCAAGGCATCCTCCTTTTAACAATGAGCTTTTCATGGAAGAAATAATAATATATTCTATAGTAGCTTCCAGACACATTTACGTAGAATATTAAAATTTTAAGCTTTCCTGTTTCAACAAAATAACTAGATAAAGATATTATTACAAGACTACTACAAAAATATAGAAAGCTGTAAAATATTAATTAAGATAGAAAAGAGAATATTTCATATCAAGCTATAAATTGCATTATTTTTGTCCAATTAAGCTATAACAAAAATAACAATCTATTGAAAAGTGACTAAAATCCTCATGGCTTTTTTTAATGTATTTTATTAATGATTGATATGTTTTGATAAGACTTAAGTTTTGGAAAAACTTATATAATACCCATTGTCTAAGATATGGAGAGTAAATATTTATGATGAATAATATTTTATTGCATTAGTATGATTATCAATTCTAGTGCTAATATGATACTTAACATAGTCTACAGAAAACTTTTATAGATTTCTTGAGTACCAAGAGTGATCACATTTTTAGGTTTTCCTGGAATATCAATAATCTTTTATTCTATAAATAGATGGTTCATTATTATAGCATTTCAATACACAACAAATTCTGCCCATGGTTTTTTAAATGTAAATTACGCCTATCCAACAGAGATATTATTTTTCTTTTCAATAATTGTAATTTGGTGCACTGATCTATTTATAGTAATGGAATTGAAAATATTATTAATACAAATATATATGTATGATTTTTTTTTCTCTATGTCAAAGCATCGGCCAGAAAGTGAACCCATGACAACCGTCTAAAAGCAACTGCTTGCTTGCAAGGCACCTGCACTGACCTTTTGGCTACCAGTGCTTGATGTAGGATTTTTTTCTCCAGAATAGTATTATTTTAAAAATGCTCTTGTCGACATTAACATGTCTCCTTAAAATATCAGAGATGGTTTTGTTTTTAAATTTCTATCAATATACTTTCTATATGTGGAAAATTTTAAATTATTATTATTTGTCCTGAATATAAGAATATCAAGAAAAGGGAGGTATCCAACTGCTTTGTATCATTGGTGAATTTAATTTGGGAATGAAGATCACTGATATATAGTAGCAAGTCATTTATTTCTCTTTTCCATGGTTCCAAAAAATAAACATATTATCAAAGTATCCAAAATAATTTGACAGTTCATGAAATATTAAATCTAGATTTATGTTTCAAATATCTCCTTAAATAAATAGTAAAAAAATATTAGGGGCTGAAGATCCCATTATAGTATCAATTATTTGTCTATAATACTATCCGTTGTAAATAAAAATGGTGTTATCAAGGTTGTTTTTTAGTCAGAGGAGTAATATATATTCATTAATTACTACAATGAAAAATTTTCTCTAAAGTTTCATCAATTTGTGTATTTGTAAACTGTCAATCAGCATCAGACCTGACAAGAATAGTATCTGTAATGATATTTTTAAATTATTAACAATAGAAATTATGTGAGCCGAAATGTTATAAAGGATATCATTGATTATTGTTTGATTTGTCACAAATTTTTCTGATATCTGAGTAGATGATCCTAGAACACTAACAATAAGATGGGGTGTGTATCTTATGCATTTTTGACAGGCAATAGAATATTTAGGATTTATAATGAACATGTATCTGTAAGAAATTTATTTTATATCATCATTAATATAAGATTTATTAATAAGAATCCTAGTTATCTTCTCAAGATAAGTGGTATGATCTCTGTTTGTTTTAACATAGGCTTTATCATTTAATATGTCTAAACAAACTATTATAATTGCATTAATATTTTTAAAGCCATAAAAATTTATAAATGATCAAACAATATAATATATAAACACAATAAGGCAGCCAAATTATCTCCTATATGGATAAAGAAATAAATTGAATTAAACAATGACCTAGGTTTGATCCTCATATTTTTATTGTTTTAAAATAAATTTATTAAACATAGTAACATAGTAATATACAGTTAAACTTTATAAAAAATTTCATAGCATTCAGAATGAAACTTGACAAAGTCAATGCAGAGAAAAGGGTATCTTAATAAGATTAAGAGGAAAATAAAACTTTCACCCAAGTATCATCATGTAGACTCACAGGTGAAAGCAGAGAGTCTCGCTGCTTGACTTGGTCAAGAAGCTTGATAAAGACAGTTAGAGGCAAGTCCTGAGAATGACCAAAGATGAGCCTGCAATGCGTCAACCATAAAGAAAATGTTATAAAGATAGATAATCTTATTGCTGCAAAAGATCCCTTCTTGAGAGTATTAGAAACAGAAAGAGCATCCCTAAGATCCAGAGAGACATTCACAACAATAAAGTCCCTAATCGACTTAAGAGCAGGACAAATATAGAAAATATGGAGTATTGTCTCATCATATAATCTACACAACTGACACTGAGACGAAATCCTAATGAAGCCTCTGCTGGTCACTAAAAAATAACTTGTTGGGAGAGCATTTAAATTCAGTTTAAGTACAAAATCAACATGTCTTGCTTCAATAAAAAGAAGTTTCATTTTACGCAACAGAACTTTATTTGAAACACCTAATGAAGTCAAAAGTGGAGTATAATGTGGAAATTTTAATTTATAAACATCCCAGAATGTCAATTTCCCATCAAGCGCAACTTGAACTGAGGGTATCGACTTAATAACTGACTTCCATAAATCAGCAATCCAATAACTTGAAAATGGAGGTGGCATATCTGTAGGATCAATAACCAAAGGAAGAGATAACTGAGCAAGCTTTAGACAAGTTACACGAAGAAAAGATATAGATCTCTGGAGATATAGAGTTGAGACCGAGTGCAGACCTAGACCATTTAAAAGCTTTGGCATTTGAATTTTAGCAATACTGATGGCTACGACCTTGTTTTTCCAAAATAATTTTGAACAAAGCAAATTTATAGCCCTCTCAAAACACTTCGTTGGCCTAATAATTGGTAAATAATAACTAAGCCTTGAATAAACCAAAGAGTTCAAGAGTGTAACCTTACCCATAAGTGAAATGTTTATATTGACAAGCGATGCAACTATCCTTTTTGTTTTATCAAGAATAATATTTTGAATCTGCCTTGTAATTACTGAATGAGATAATACTATTGGAAAGCCAAGGAAAGACTGAGGCTTGGCTGTGAAAATTGAAATAATTGACAAACCAGATTTAATTTTCCACATTGTGGATTTTGTAACATTAATATGAAGATTATTAGAAGTATTAGAAAAAGAGTCCAATATTTGCAACAAAGCTGGAAGAAAAGATTTATCAGGAAGAAAGATGAGATATCATCAACATAAGAAATATGATGAATAGTCTGTTTAAGAGCAGGAACATAGATACCAGGCAGTTTAGATTCTATCTGTAAAAGTAATGGATTTAAATATGTAATAAAACATAATGTGGCAAGAGGAGATCCCTGTGGCACTGAGAGATGTGGACGAAAGCCATCTGCAAGTTTACCATCCAATGAAGTAAAGATGGACCTGTTAAGTAGAAGATTGGCTATAATATGGACATATGGAATAGGAACCTGATAATCCCAAAGAGTCTGAAACAAAACAGAAGGCAGAACAAAATCAAAGGCTGATGTGAAATCCAGCTGAACGACCACAGGTTTTGATTTATTATGATGCCCAATATACTCAATAAGAAGAAGAAAAAGCTGAACAGCTTCAGTTGTTGAATGACCCTTCTTTGCAAATTGAAATTTTGATAAATGAAGATAAATATTTTGTATATGATCTTTAACAATAGATTCAATAGTCTTTATTAAAAGAGGTGTCATAGAAATAGGATGAATATTAGATAATGGAGAAGGAGTTAATTTCTTCTTAAGAAAAGGGACCATCGCCACTGGATAGAGATCAGGAATATTCATAAAATCATTAGCTCATCTCTCTCTTGCTCCTCATATTTTTATTGCTATTTTTTGTTTAGAATGTACAAAAGTGATAAATCCATAACAGGTTTTAGTTTTTAATTCTAGCATATCAGGTACTCTTCTTCTTTCTACAGATCTTAATTAATTATTTACAACTTTGTGAGTCTTTTCCGTTACCATGTAAGAAAAACTTTACCAATTAAAAGCAAATACTATCAGAAATTAATACATCCTAATATTCTACATAGTTGGTTTTAGAAGCTATTTTTAATTAGAATATGTATTAGGTTAGTACATAATTATTGGAAGATTGTAATGGAATATAATAAATACTTTTCTATAGTCTATAAATAATATTTACTAAGGCAATAAACCTTTAAGTATGTGCACTTGAAAATGTGAAGGTAGGGACCTCTACAGGTCTTAACCACAAGTTTACATGTTGGAAGAAATATAAATAGAAAAATTCCAATGCAATGTAGTAGTGCTAAATAAAGTATAGAAGAATAGTTTGAAGCAGATACAGTTAATGAATATCATATAGCAATGATATCTCTGTGACAAAAAAGTTCTAGTAGCAAATAAATCTACCATATTTTTCCTGATATCAAACCAGTAATTTATTTTTTTTTTGTAAAAAAAAAAAAGTGTTTCATAAATAATTATTTGTTATGAAAAAAATATGCTAATATTTCTAATAGTAATTATGACAATAAAAATCAAAAATATTTGTAGATATTCATGCATAGATGATAAATAATTTACTAAATAAGAAAATTCAAGATCAGATATATTATAGATGTAAGTGACATAAGATTAAGACTTTGACTATATATCTTCTACTTTATAAAACATACCCATTTGAATTGAATGTTGATACAAATTTAAGTAATATCTTTAAACTCTAAAAGTATAAAATGAAAAGGAGAATCACTGAATGAAAAATACATTTCAAAAACATTTTCTGATATTGTCCAAAATGAAAAAATAAACAAGTTAATAAAGAAACAATTATGGTGACATTAAATAGTGTTGGAATGATTCTATTTAACAGAATGATATCCTGTCTTTCAACACAGTTAATAAATAATTAGATATATAAAAATTATATAGAAATTTCTATGTTAAATATTATTCTAAAAGTTATTTTATATCATAATCCCATGCCAACAGTATTATGGGTATATTTCTTAACCAATAATCATATTTGTATGTTATATTACCTAACAAAAATTTGCAGAGATAAAACTGTAACCAAAATGATATCTCTTGATGTTTGATAATATAGTTTTTAATTTATTCCCACTCTTTGATCAATATATTTTTCCTCTATAATAGCAATAAATAATGAATATATTTATTATTAAAAATTCTGTATTCATTATTTTTTATTTGTTAATAACTTCAAAAATCATAATAAAAACATTACACCACAATATTATTTATAGTATATTAGAGACAATTTGCAACATAAAACAAGTGGTTATGAATTAAGAATAATTAATTTTTAAAAAATTCAAATTTATATATAGTAGCATCTTTCAGAAATAAATACTTTCTGCAAAAAAAAAAAAACGATTATAAGTTTAAACATCATTGTAAAAGTAAGACGGATTTAATTATAATTACATTAGAAGCATATCTAGAAATCAAGAAAATAATAAGATTCAAATTCAATACTTGTTATTGTTTAATGTAATCTGTACTGAAATTAAAAACAAACTTTTTTTTAATTTAATGATTTAATAGAAGATAAAAGTGAAGAATAATTAATACATTAGCTATACAAAATTGTGGAATATATTTTTTAATATTGTAATAATGTTTTGTATTGCTAATAAAATCCTACACAATGTATGTAATAATAATAATAATAATAAAAAGCTTAAAAGCTATATCAAATATAAAATTTATGGATAAGGTAAATAAATAATAATAATATTAAAGAATTTTTTTCAAAAGGCACACACACACAAATAAAATGTCTCTTCAAGAGAACAAAATTTTAATGCATCATTTTCTTTAAAATATGAAAATATTAGTTTCACTTTGCAAAATGTACAGATATTAAAACAAGCTTCACATTTTATCAGCAGGTTAATAAAAACGAAAAGTTACTACCTAAAAAGATCTTAATTATATATATATCAAGAAGTCTCTCTAACTATTTTATCTTCAATAATTAAAGATAAATTCTATGCAAATGCACTACAAAAGATACACAAATAGTTAGTTAGTTAGTTAGATAGACAGACAGACAGACAGACAGACAGAGAGAGAGAGATAGATAGATAGATAGATAGATAGATAGATAGATAGATAGATAGATAGATAGATAGATAGATAGATAGATAGATAGATAGATAGATAGATAGATAGATAGATAGATAGATAGATAGATAGATAGATAGATAGATAGATAGATAGATAGATAGATAGATAGATAGATAGATAGATAGATAGATAGATAGATAGATAGATAGATAGATAGATAGATAGATAGATAGATAGATAGATAGATAGATAGATAGATAGATAGATAGATAGATAGATAGATAGATAGATAGATAGATAGATAGATAGATAGATAGTAGCATGTATGTACGCCAATATAGAGTGGATGGCTAGATGCATAGATAGATAGGTATAAAGAGATGTACTTAAGTGTGTAGATATGCAGACAGATAGACAGATAGATAAATAGATAGATTGTTTAAACAGATACAGATAGATAGATAAATAAATAGACAAACAAGTAGCTAGATAGACTGATAAACCAATAAAAAAGATAGGCTGATAGGTAAATAACTAAATATGTATGTAGTTAGATAAATAGATAGATAACAATTAGTTAGATTAATGGGTAATTGGTGAATAAATGAATGAATGGATGTATAGATAGATAAATATGTAGATAGATGATAGATAAATAGATGGAAGAATAGATATGAATGTAAGTAGATGGAATATTTAGACAAATAGAAAGACCAATAGATAATTAGGTAGATAAATAATGAGAGAAAATTAATAGATAGATAATCAGACAGACAGATATATAGATAAATAGCTAAACAGATAAGTAGATAGGTAAAATATAGGTAGATAAATATTCAGACAGATAGATAAATAAGTAGTTAAAAAATGTAGATTAAACAATCATAAATAATCCACTGAAGAATAAAGGCTTTTTCACTAATTTTCCAAAGAGAAGCATTAAAATAAAAGACTACAGTTTTTAGACTTGGCATTTTATTCCTTAGCTAAGAATAGTTGTATAGCTTTTTACCAATTAATCAATTATTTAATAGATAATTCTGTTTACTATGGATTATTTACCGAAAAAAATATATAATCTTGCTTACTTCCTCTAATTTAAATTTCACGTTATTAATATTTTAGGCCTGAACTAAAAACAATACATCATGAAGTTCATGTGTGTATATATATGTGTGTGTGGAAGAATATATGACAATCAAAAATTAATATTATTCATGAATATAAATTTTTTAAATCATTTAAAAAAATTATTTAAATATTAGTAATGTGATAAAAATAAAAATCTGTATGTATAGAATCATCATTTATATTCTGATTGGAAGATCGAATTAATATAAAAAAGAAGCAGGGAGTTTAATGTTATAATGATAAAAAAAAAATTAATGATAAATCATTGTGGGTGATTTTTTGCCAGAATTTTAACCACAACTCATAAATTTTAAAATTTGTAAATAAATGTTTCTGACATTCATTTACATATATTGGTAAAATGCTATGTGCTTTAATTTGAGTTAAAAAAACAAGTTGTATATTTATTTATTTTTAGTTGCTGTTTGAAATGGGGGGAAAGATCAATTTAAAATCTGTTTAAAGCTTGGATATCTATCTCCGTTTATATATTATAATGTGGAAAAAAAAATTTACTTTCTCACGTGTCATAGCATCTGCCAGGAAGCGAACCTGTGACAACTGTTTGTAAAGCAGCTGTGCTGACCTCTCGACCACCAATGCTTGGTGTTAATTGTAAATAACTTATGAGAATTTATACGATGAGATTTGATATATATTAGAAGCTGTGTTATTGTTTTGCGTGTATATATTATATCGGATCCGACCAGTGTTAGCAACATTAATGAATGTAAAAAAATTATTTGGGATGACCGAGTACTCACAAACGATGATGAGCATTCTGACATAAAATAAATTACCTACCCCTGACACTAATTCAGCTCAGAATATGAATCAAAATTAAACAATTGATAGACAGACACTGTAAACAAACATTAGCGAAGTTAATTTAGTAAATATATGTGTGGGAGATGATAATCTGGACCAACTGATGAGTGCTGGTTTACCGTGAAATACGTATATTATTTAATTTTAATTTGTTTCTTTATTGCATTGCCTTAATTAATTAATCAATCCTTTCTTATAAAATCTTTAATTTTTTGTACAATGCTTAACATTCATCAACATCGACAGTTATATATAGTTGTGTAATTTATATTTATATATATGTGTATATATTTATAGTTCTGAAGAAGATTGCAGGGACAATCGAAACTGTCGATGTTGATGAATGTTAAGCATTGTACAAAAAATTAAAGATTTTATAAGAAAGGATTGATTAAAATACGTATATTGATGGTTATTTATCTTTTCTACATGTATGTGGTCATGTGTATCAGTGGTATGAGATAGTATGAATAGTTGAAGAGTGCTTGGAAGTCTGAGTTCAAATTCCTTAAATATAATAAAAGTTTATTAAAATTAAAAGAAAAATTAAGAAATCATTCAAAAATTTAATAGATATATCACCTGTAAATGTCTTAAGAGAGTAATTGATTCTTGTTAGCTTTGACAATTAATTGGATTCCCTACCCAATTATTTCAAAGACTAAAATAATCTTATAACAGCATTTTATAAAACAGGGTGTATAATCTATATGTGTGCTTTTTAATAAAAAAGAAATAAAATATTCGATTTTATCTCTGAACATTTACACATATATACAATAATAAAGACTTATGTGTCACACTATCTAAATCACCAAATAATTATATTAAACTATGAAGGGCTATGGAACATTAGAGAGATATGAAAAGCTAATGCTAAGCTTCCCATGCAAAAAACAAGCGAGTCAGTGAATCACTGATTGGTAGCCTAGTTTAAAAGAATGTAAGCTTGACTGAAATGTTGCACTCAGAGGCTCCAAGGAATTCTCCAATATGTAGCGATAAGAGCAAACAAAGCAGGTGTAGTAGATATGCCAAAGCTAACTATAATCGAATAAATAGACTGTGCTTAGGATAGTAGACAATCCGGGTGACCACAGGAAATATTATGATGATATCGACTGGTTAGATACATAAGCTAAGACCCGTGAAATGAAAAATAGCCCTATAAAATAACAGCAGTATTCATACAGATGAGTTTTAAGTGTACATAAACAAGTAATTGAATACTTTTTATATAATAGCATATTAATACCTTGTACAGGCTTAAACCTGCATTTATATATGTAATATATGCGGGGTTCGAACTCAGATTTTCACACGACCCACCACTCTCAGTGCCATCTCATATTACTGACCCACCTGATCACACACATGTTGAAAAGATAAATAATCACCAATATACGTATTTCATGCTAAACCAACAATCATCAGTTGGTCTAGATTACTATCCTCACACATATATATAATCAGTACTCAGCTTTATATTAAGATAGCCAATCTTTATACTTTAATGGACATGCTTCAAACTATTCCAACTCACAACTCTTTAGCCTTCCATTTCATTGAAAATCTGATGATGGAACGTTCAAAGCCCTTGTTAGAGCCAAGGTTGTCATCCTACCCATGTTGACATATTAGCCATTCTGACTCCTCATATACAGGAGAATAATCCATTTATACGTACATATGCGAGGGATGGGCAGACCTTTTACACACTATTTATATAATAGCATATTGTGTACAAGTGTTAAAATGTTTTAATAAATCTAAAATCAAATCACACATACATAAAATAAATTGATTAATGCTAATTAAAAGAAAAGGAGAAAAGATTAATTTTCAACATTATTATAGTCTTCTTTAAAAGATTTTGACTAATTAAACTTCAGACTTGTTTTTGTTAAAGAAAGTTTAAATATTGTAAGAGAAAAGGGGAGAGAGATCGAATTATTCTATAACAATAATTAAACTTCATTGAAATCAATGCTTTATTTAAACTATCAAAGTTTTTAACAAAAGGAGAATTTCTTTCAGTTATATATTTTTTTAAACATCTTAAATTTTAAATTAATATACTATACAGGCTTAAACCTGCACACTGTACTTTAAAAGAAAAGTAAAACATTCATACGCGACTGATATATATATACAACATCAAATAATACATGTATAAAATAAAGAAAAATATATTTAAAACTCTTATTATGGTTAATAAAAAATAATGCACGTATACAAAAAAGAAAACACTTATAATAATTCCTGGCTTATTGTAAGGTGAATTAAAATTTATATTACAGATATATCCATCAAGAGTGCTTTAACTTCCACAATTTATTCAAAGATGTAGCTTCATTGGTCCATTTATAGTTGTAATTATCTGGGCAGTCAGTTGAGAGTCTTATTGGTAAGTTGGCTTTATATCAGCTTTCTATAGATTTATTTTTTTATGACATGCTGAATGATGAAGGTTTGACTTAGAGCATGAGTTTGTCTTGATGAGGTGCCTAGTCCAACATATTTTGAAGACCACCACTAAAAAAATTTGATTGGTTCATCTTTCTAAAACTGTTGGCCACTTGTTCTAAACTGTTGGTGGGTATCTATGGTTTTGCTGAGAGAGCTGATAAGAAGTGTGGCTTGTTGCACAAAATGAAGAGTCCCACTATATGAAATATGATTTTGACTTACAGCATAGAAAACATGAGGAAAGCTTCTAATGAATGAATAGCTTCTCAATAGCTTGGATAGCTTTATGAATCTTTGTCCTAGTTGAAATGCTTTCTAACTTGGATCATCTGAATTGCTTGAATAGCTTGAATAAAAAAGTTTTGGGAAGCTTTTATACTCATCTCTTCTATTGTTCTCCATGCAAATGTTCTAGGCAGGTTTTTTTAAATTAAAACATTTCTATATTTATTTTAAAAATAAGCCAGGTTTCTAATTAATTATTTTTTTCATTTTATATTAATTACTTTTATTACATATCTTATCAAAGCAATCTTAACTCATAATATTTTTTATTACAGCAGATTAAAATTGTTCTACAAACTTTTAAAATAATCTTTTATAAAAGATAAGGAATTTATAAAGTCTACTTTTTAAAAAAAAAATATTGTTTGTGTTCTGATCTATCGGTGTCAGCTGCTTGATGGCATTGATGCTAAGCAAAAACACATTGGTATAACGTTACCGGGCCAGCCATTCTATACAATTATGATGTCCATAAAATTAAAATATATATATATAAATGTAAGCAAATGTTTTGGGACAGTAATTAATCAGAGATTGGCTTTTGTGTGTGTGTGTGTCGATAAAAAAGTATGTTACTTTCCAATAGCAAATAATAGTACACTGGAGACTTTTTTGGACAGTAATTCCAACAAAATTTTACTATGAGAGACGACTTTGACCTTTTTGGGACAGTAATTAATTTGGACAGTAATTAATCAGAGACAGGGTACTTTTTAAATATAAAATTAAATTACATTTTACCCCCTTTTTTGGACTGTAATTATTAAGACACCTTTTTTTTTTTGGGGGGGGAGTAAAAATTAAATTATATTGCACTCTTTTTGTGTGCATATATATATAAAATTACATTACTTTTTTAATAACAAAAATAGTAAATATAGCAGAGACTTATTTGGACACTAATTAATCAGAGACGGGCTTGTTTTTTTTTTTTTACATATGGGAAAAGTTGCAGTAGTTTTTTAAGAAAAAATTTAATCACATTTTACCTTTTTTGGACAGTAATTAATCAGACACTGCATTTTGGGGTGGGGGGAAGTAAATTCCATTGCAATTTACCAAATAAAGTTATTAATAATTATAACGAACAATTATAATGAAATCCGACTCTGGTGTCTGGCAATTGGCAGTTTTGAGAGTTGGAAGCAGCCATCTTCGCTATCTCGGATGATTTCTCACGGTACATTACTTTCATCATGATTTTCAAAATAGTGCTATGCCTCACCCTAAAATCCAATTTGTAATGCTAACACAGTCCTGATGGAACAGTGACAACATTGTTAAAAGTGTTAGAAGGTACTGTAGATCAGTTCACATGAAACAAAAAAAGGTTGACCTGAAAAGTTAAATTATTTAGACAAGATGCAGTCAACACACTGTCACATGATACTGTAGTGAAAATATACAACTCAGCATTAGGATAAAGTCTGTAACACAACCAAATATGGCAGCTAATGAAGGCATTTTTCTGTGCTTTTAGCATAGAAAAAAGCCACAGCAGTATCTGGCAGCTGAGTAAACTGACTCTTTCTGGGTTTTATCATAGAATGTAGGCTATCTGCTTGGCTTTGGCCATGGAAATGGCATATTTCTAGCAATTTAGCTAGAAATAGCACCGTCAAGTGGCTGACATGATAGATCAGAATACAACCAAAATATTTACATTAAGCAAAATAATTTTTCCAATTCATGTGTGTGTGCATATACAGCACACATTAATAACTGAAACACAGGCTTATTATATTCCTGTGTCTATATATGTAATATATAGGGTATATGAGCACAGACTTTCATACGACCCACCACTCTCCACTCTATCTCATAACACTGATACCCTTGAACACATATATTCCCTTGTATATGTATTAAATGGATTATGTTCTGTACATGAGGGGTCAAACTGTCCTTAGGTCAACATGGGTGTGACAAGAATCTCAGCCTCAGGGTGGCCCTTGAGCATTCCATCATCAGACTTTCAATTGGATGAATGGTTGAAGAGTTGGAATGTGGATTAGATTGAAGCCTGTCCATTAAAATATGAAGATTGGCTATCTTAATATATATCCGAGCACTTATAGCATATATGTGTAGAGATGGTAATCTGGACCAACTGATTATCATGAAATATGTATATTGGTGATTATTTATCTTTTCAACATATATGTGTTCAAGAGTATCAGTGTTATGAGATAGAGTAGAGAGTGGTGGGTTATGTGAAAGTCTGTGCTCATATACCCTATATATAACACACATTAAATAAAACTTAAATAGGCAAAAAAATTTAACTAACTTATAAACAGAAATTTTAGCTGAAATCCCTCTCTTACATATATTATAACATGATAAAAGTGATTATACTGTGAAAATGATCAAGATAATCTGGATAAAACCTGGCCCAATCATTGTCACCATTTTATAATAGAATACTGATTATAATGTAAATCTAGTCTAAATGTGGAATGACATTTTATAAAAGCACCAAAGTTGATTTGGTATTTTGTAATAATTGCCACCTGTACATAATTATCATAGGCTAGCATTGGGTAGTGACTTTGTCGCGATAATAATGGATTTTCTATCTCACTACCTCTCTACATTTGTTTACTTAACATCTGTCTTAAAACAAAGGAAATTGACCTATAGATTTTTTAGACAACCACTTATTACTGACAATATATGGAAATAAAAGATCATGATGAAATGTTTTTAAGATCTATATTATTTATCACATAGCAAAACATGCATTAACAAATAGTAATTCTGTTAGAACCTGGATAAAATTATCTTGCTCAGTTATTGATCACACTAGGCAATAACAATATTTCCCATACACTATTATTTAGTTTGTCTACTATACTATCATAAAATATTAACCATCTCTATTAAAATCTAATTTATTCACATTGTATTTAAAATGAAATAAAGCAAACAAGATCATCACTTCAGACATCATCAAATCTGTTCATTATTCCAAAGTAAGCTGCAATAAGCAGTGAAATCATATATTGTTGCCCTAAACAATAATGTTTGCTTAAAGTATTTATATGATTAATAATTGAATAGAACTAAATTTGAATCAATAAACATCTAAAATCTGACATACTTTACTAATCTAATATTATTTATAGTAATGCAAAATTTAGTTTAATATTTAATGACATTCTATTTAAATAAACTAGTTTCTAAATAATTATAATTACATTTTGATAACATTTTTTAAACTACACAATATTTATAATGTTTAAATAAAATAAACCCTTACTCGGTTTTAAATCTATTTTAATAAAATGTTAAATATAATATCAGTATTTCATTCATACTTTACATTAGATCGATATGCAATTATCGCTTACGTTATGATCTAAAATGAAACACTCCGCATGAATTTATTATCAATAAATCTATTAAATAATTTCATATTTTACAGTACCCAATCGCATTATATATAAATTATCCCATAGGTTTCTATTGGATACCTACTGACTTGCAATCACTGATATTGTTCATCTACTCAAATCTCTAATCAATCAATTATAAAAATGAATTTTATAACAATTAAACTATATGTGAGGATAATTGGCAATTATCCAAGCCAAAAATAACATTAAATTATACTACGAAATGTATGATCTCCACTTCTAAGAAGTTTAAAAGTAATTAAGACTGATCATTTTGACTAATGATAGAATAAAATCTAGTAAGAATTCTGTAACTTGGATGAGATAAGCAAATAAATAATCAACTCTGAACTAATGAAATTATTTCTACCAGTAATATTGACTTAGATAAGTAAACAAATATTTAAATGCAGTAACAAATATAAAATTTATATCTAATCAGATTTAATAATGATGTATAAAAATATACATATATCTAATTCTATTTCATTTACCGAAATGGATTTGATATTGGATCAAATTTTAAGTACCAAAATTACTTTACACATGAAAAAAAATAAGTAGACATATTCATCGGATTTTAAATCAACTCTAAATTTTTTGATTTATAATAAAAATTTATAATGATAATAATAATAAAAAAAAGTATAACAGAACAAACAAACAATGTTTGCTAGAGATTAAAATTTTAACCAGTTTTTAAAAAAATACAATCCTAGGTTTTTTTAATATATAAATAATTGACAGTCTGTTACTGTATAGAATCAATAAAAATAATAAATTATGTATATGAAACTTTAAAAATGTGTTATGTGACAACAGTACTATATAAAACTGAAGGAGAGATTTTAAATATCTTCCCGAGACTTTGAAGAGAATATACAATGATAAAAAAAAATTGTAATTAAATAAAAATTGATCTCTATTTATTCATTAATGTAATTTCTAAATAATTATGGTAACATAAAAAACTATATTATTTAAACCCTTTCTCTATATGAATATCCTGAGTTAAATCTGGCATATGTATTAAAATTTTAAACATGTGAAAACATCAGTCGTATTAACCTGTTTCATCAGTAAGAGTTTAAATAATGAAAACAAAAATAAATCTCTTTAACCTTTTATTGTGTGAATTCTATAATAACTCATATATATATCATTTATCTAGATTTATTAAAATGAAATATAAACAAACATAAACCTTCCTTTATACATAAAAATCATACCATCTAAGTGAAAGTCTGTCAATTTTCACACAAAAGTCCATCAAGCTTCTTGCTCCTGGTTTCTGGTCCTGATGCATAGAGTTGATTTTTCTTTAAATAGAGAAGACGAGCATGAATGATAATTCTCACAAATTTGAATCAAATTACTTTCACTTTTAAATTCCGATATTTTCTCTTAAGCATATAAATGTATCCAAGTTTTTAAAACAATAGGTACTTATTCTATGCAAAATCACATATCACTGGCTTTATTTTTTGTTTTTTATTGGTAATCATGTATAAAGAGATTTTTTTGTTGACAAAAATGCAGCCATATCCAAATGAATAATAAATGCTAACTTTTTATTTCCACATTAAGAAAGTGAAATTTAGATTGCTTGATATTACACATGAGTTAAGTTGATAGATCTTGTGAAATCCATTGATGTAAAATATGGCATAACATATACATGCAATTGAGGTTTGCATTCATCTCAAATAAATAGATGAAATTCTAGATTTTTGACAGAATATTTTTTTATAGCCGGCTTGTACATTTTGATGGTTTTTGTTTTGTTGTTTTACATTTTGCTGTATTCCCAGGAATTTCATCAATGAACCGGTCCCAATTAAATGGTGCAATAATTAAAATTTTTATTCTTCTATACTTTTAGAAATTAACCACTTAAACAATAAAATTTGATAAATTTTTAAAGACAGATATAAACATATCTATTTTAGGCAATAACAAAATTACAAGAACTCTAGTTACAGTGTCTCCATTCTATTTATAACATACTCTTGATGGTGCTACTGTTGTCATGATGACTGTTGAAAATTGCTCAAATTTCATTTGATGATGTAAAAATTGTTCAAGAAAATTTGCCTCCAATTAACTATTGAAATGGAGATTTTAAAATAATTGGATACAGTGAAAATAAAATCCTGTTTTGCAAGTTCAATATTATTTTTCATTTTAAATCAAAATAAAAAATTTGTATCACAATTTTAATACATTTTAATGAATATAAATGTTTTTATATATGTTTTTAATAATAATTTTCCCATAACTAATTTATAGACAAACATATATGAAACATAAAACATTTAATTTTATAATATGTATTGCTATGATAATTGTACTAACAGAAATTGAAATGTGTAATACTTAATAATAATATTGATTTTACTCAGGTGATCCTTTTTTTATTTACTTAAATATTTCCAAAATCTATTTATTTATTATATATATTATAACAAAACCCGCATTTACCTCTCACTAGACACGTATGTACTATCAAATATGTATGAGGCATATTAATATTTAATTAATTAATTTGACCAAAAAATATTATTATTTAAACTTGTGGTCATTCTCGCAACTGTGATATATCCCCAATGCATATTCATGGTCATCCAAGGACACCAAGCACCAAACTTATACGGATATAAGATTTACACAAAGTAGATATATCACCAACAAGAATACTATTTACGGAATGTGAGAGACGTTCTGACCACCAGCTAGCTCAGTCTCATGGTCGGGTGACATCATACAGTTCACTTTTATTTTAAGTCTAAAAATATCTAAACAATCCTAAACCAAATAAAATGATTTTATAAACAATCAAACTGAGTCAGTACTTTACTTTCTTGATATATGTTTATTGAATAAAAAAAATAATAATAATATTTAGCACTCTGTCATTTTTGCCTTTTTTTAGCGCAATCATACGTGATTCTCTCATAAATCTCACAACATATCTTAAGTAGCGAAAATCAATACTACGAAAGTTTGTATCATGTGACTTTTAACCCTCATTGCTTTCATATGTCCATAATGGAGTGACACTTTAAAGAATTATCATAAAGTTATTTCACAAGTCACCTTTCACTGATTATAAAAACACAAAAATTTCTTTTTTATAAAGAAGATTTTTAACAGATTAATAATAAGAGTTCTTTACCTGCTTTCCCGGGAAGTAGCAGAAGCAATTTTTATTTATTTTATTTATTGTTCTATAGTTCCGTTCCTCGGGTAATTAGGCCATTCAAGGTAGCGATCTTAGATTTTTCTATGTCCGTTGGCTGATGAGGTTTATTTGATTCCACGCTGGAATTATGTGTTATTCGAGGTATCCTGGTTTTATGGAAGCAGCTGCAGTAAGTTGGGATCAGGGGCTTGAATCCGATGTGGCTTTTCTTACCCCGACATGTCTGTTGAACCACTATTATATAGATTTAAATATTTACTCGTTGAATTGTTTACTATTATAGCTCTGCTGGAAAAAGATCCTATGCATTGTGGGTGGCTCGCTTTTATAGCCCCCTCCATTGTTTCTAGAAGCTTCTTTTTACCTCACTTCCAATCTTCAAGGTGGAATAACCAGATCCGTAGAAGTTTAATAACTTGTGTCATCATTTCTGTTTTAAATAACAGACCAATAAAATCCCATTCTGACGGAAAACTCTTGTTTTTCAACATGAAACAAAAAAAAATCTCGTTTCTCTCTTTCCACTACTTAATTATATATAAACATGCATTTATCACACACACATATATATCATTAAAAATGACAGTCCCTTCCCCCCATGTTTATATATTTATAACCACCACCACGTAATAACAGAATTAAATATTAGATATATCTTTACATATATATATATGGCTACCAATTAAATACTTTATTTGTGACTGGGTTCAAACCCATTCTGTCACAATACCTCTTCCTCCAAAAGCCTTCAAATACATTTGCATATTTTGAACAGCTCCTTTTGTACAACACTTATGTATTTCACCCAATATGCCCCTCTGCTTCTTTTACTGGTCCGAACTTTGGCTTCTCCAGTGGTCTCTTCTCTTCAGGTGTTGCTCTCCATTTTGGAAAGGTATCCACTTCCATTCTCTGCCCTCTTTCATTCTCTTTGACTGCTTCATGATGCCTGCCATAGTCATATGAATTCATGTCAATGGCATTGAGCAGCTCCGCAATCTCTCCAAGTGATGCTTTCCCTGCCCCCAAAATCATCTGTTCCACTCTCATGGGAATACTGTGTCTTATGATATGCAGTATATGACTTTCTGTCATGTTGCATGCATCCAATGTCCGCAGTCTATCCACCTGTTTATGAAAGAATTGAGAGTAGCTATCATTGTACCCTTCCTTAAACTTTTCATGCATAATTTGATAGTGCGTTAACTCCTGCCTATCCTTGGACCAAAAGGCATCTCTCATTTCCTTTTTATATTCTTCCAAAGTAGCCGGATGTTGACCAAGAACTTCCCACCATGACTGGGCATTGTCTGTAAGGTTGCCGCATGCGATAACTATCTTTCTTTCTTCCGACATGGGATTTATATTGAAATATTTTTCTAAACTACGTAGGTGCTCGACTGGTGCTTCCCCCATTCTTTCTGCAAATGGATGAACTTTTATGAATTGGTTCATACTCCCTTGCACCATCGTGTGACTTATTGCTGTTGCCGGCTTTCCCGAGGGGTTTGCTTGAGCGCCTTTCTTCTGTTCATCTCCACTCTCCATATCTGTCTTTTCTCCATCCTGTTCCCCAAAATCATTCTAATCTTTAATTCCCACTTTCTGTTCTAATCTGTCCATTCTCTTTTCTATCTTTCCAACTCTCAATTCTAGACTTTCGAGTTTTTTTTAAAATTCGCTCCAACATATTTTCCTGTTCCTCTTTTTCCATATTCTCTTGCGCTCTTTTTTTCATAAATTTATCCTTTTTTATTTTACCTTTGATTAATGCTTTGGACCCACTCCCCCATCCCAGCATCCTACACTGCCTTCCTGTTATCCACTTTACCTCTCGAAACCTCATCGGACTAGACAAAGAAATTAAATTTAATAGTTTACATATGTTTGATCTACTGCGCAGCTACGAAATGACAAGATTGGCTAATTCTTACTAGATATATATTTAACAAATTAACGCCCTTTGATTTATTTAATGCTTCATTTGAATTATATATCCAAACAACTCTTTTCTTCCATAAAATATAAAACCTTTTGCTTTTCTCGCAATACTATAAACAAATATCACTTGTTAACGTATTTCTAATATCTCATAACTCTCCCCATTCCCTCTACTTCTCTTCGAAAGCCCTTTAGTTGGGACGTCATTATAACAAAACCCGTCTCACTAGACACGTATGTACTATCAAATATGTATGAGGCATATTAATATTTAATTAATTAATTCGACCAAATGAATATTATTATTTTAACTTGTGGTCATTCTCGTAACTGTGATATATCCCCAACACGTATTTATGGTCGTCCAAGGACACCAAGCGCCAAACTTATATGGATATAAGTATTACACGAAGTAGATATATCACCAACAAGAATACTATTTACGGAATGTGAGAGAGGTTCTGACCACCAGCTAGCTCAGTCTCATGGTCGGGTGACGTCATAGCCATGAGTAGCTATGAATGGGTAAAGAGTTCACTTTTATTTCTATTTTTAAGTCTAAAAATATCTAAACAATCCTAAACCAAATAAAATGATTTTATAAACAATCAAACTGAGTCAGTACTTTACTTTCTTGATATATGTTTATTGAATAAAAAAAATAATAATAATATTCAGCACTCTGTCATTTTTGCCTTTTTTTAGCGCAATCATACGTGATTCTCTCATAAATCTCACAACATATCTTAAGTAGCGAAAATCAATACTACGAAAGTTTGTATCATGTGACTTTTAACCCTCATTGCTTTCATATGTCCATAATGGAGCGACACTTTAAAGAATTATCATAAAGTTATTTCACAAGTCACCTTTCACTGATTATAAAAACACAAAAATTTCTTCCTGATTTTTAACAGATTAATAATAAGAGTTCTTTACCTGCTTTCCCAGGAAGTAGCAGAAGCAAATAGTTCCGTTCCTCAGGTAATTAGGCCATTCAAAGTAGCGATCTTAGATTTTTCTATGTCCGTTGGCTGATGAGGTTTATTTGATTCCATGCTGGAATTATGTGTTATTCGAGGTATCCTGGTTTTATGGAAGCAGCTGCAGTAAGTTGGGATCAGGGGCTTGAATCTGATGCAGCTTTTCTTACCCCGACATGTCTGTTGAAACCACCATTATATAGTTTTAAATATTCACTCGTTGAGTTGTTTACTATTGTAGCTCTGCCGGAAAAAGATCCTATGCATTGTGGGTGGCTCACTTTTATAGCCCCCTCCATTGTTTCTAGAAGCTTCTTTTTACCTCACTTCCAATCTTCAAGGTGGAATAACCAGATCCGTAGAAGTGTGATAACTCATGTCGTCATTTCTGTTTTAAATAATAGAACAATAAAATCCCATTCTTCCGGAAAACTCTAGTTTTTCAACATGAAACACAAAAAAAAATCTCGTTTCTCTCTTTCCACTACTTAATTTATTTATACATGCATTTATCACACACACATATATATCATTAAATATGACAGAGTCCCTTCCCCCCCCCATGTTTATGTATTTATAACCACTACCACGTAATAACAAAATTAAATATTAGATATATCTTTACATATATATATATATGACTACCAATTAAATACTTTATTTGTGACTGGGTTCGAACCCATTGTCACAATATATTTGAAATGTAGCAAAGCATTCATCTCAATATATATACATACATTGTAATTAAAGTAAAATTTGTTGCATTATTATATTTTTATTGCTTTTATTATAGTGATTAAAAATTAATTATTAAAGTCATTTAAAGTGAAATTACTACTTTTTTCTATCTTGTAATTGTTTATTATGCACAAGTCAATGTATTTCAGTGTCACAATAAGCTCTTAAAATTAATCTAGCATATAATTAAGATAACACTATATCATTTTGCAGGATCATGAAAATGTTTGCAGCATTAATATGTCCTAATTTGGTTCATGTTGCAAACTTTTAGAAAAAAATTTAACAATAATTTCAATTTCAAATTGTTAATTTTTTTCCTATGGATTTATAATTAATATATTCCATCAATTTGTAGTTTATAATTACATGTCAGAATTAAAAGTTATTGAATGAAGAATTATTTAAAACACATATCTGACAAAATATTGAGTATTCCTACATAAGGTATTGAGATATGCTTAGTTTAGTGCAATGGAAGAATAGCAAACTTTAGAGGTCAAAGTTCAATAAATATACTTCCATCTTTATCACTTTGTGCTCCAATTTCTTATGAATACCTGAACAATAATTAATTTTTTATATTTTTAATCATTAAGTGAGAAAAAAATGTTATCTAATATACTGTATAAGAAAACAATAGAACATTAAATCCTTGGAGTTATCAGATTGCTGATTTGTTTGTGAGACCTGTTTCCTTAAGGAAATTATCCAGCAAGTGAATACACATTTATTCATAGTTAATAACTATTACTGTTTCTAATTATTCACAATTATATACGCACACATATTTAGTAAAAGAGCTAGTCTTTTTTTTGTTGTTGTTTTAAAGTAATATAAATAAAGAGAACATTGACGATATTATAAAAAAAAAAATTAGATGCTTATAATCAATGACAGATGTTCATTTCATTAAAATGCTAATTTGAAAATATTATTGGTTTACTAAGTCATCAATAAAATTTTATCCCATCATTAAATTAATTATCTATTACAAAATCAAAAGAATTTTCTAGGAAAGTTTAATTAGTTTTGAGAATATTTTTCTTACTTTTAAACAATATTAACATAGTGATCATTTTTTAAAAAATATTAGTATTATACATATTAAATCGATAAAAAAAAATTAATGAATGTAAAAATGATAAAAATAACAAAATAATGCAATACAGATAAAGATTTTTGTTTTAATTTTGGATATTTTTCAATATAGTTTTTAATATTCATTAAGGCTGTAGCCTCAAGCTCATGCCATAAAATGCGATAGTAGGGACCTCTACAGGTCTTAAAACCACAAGCTTACTCATTGGAAGAAAAGAGGGGAACCCTTCTTTACTTCAACCTACTTTCTATTTAAATAGGTGAAGCTGAAGCGGTTCAATCTGAGAGTGTGAAGCTATTCAATACTTCACTAATTAAGTCCACATTTCTTATTTACACATTGCATTTAAATAAATTTATAATTACAACTTTAAATTATCGTAATAGATTTCTCACTATAAAATCTTTCCATTGACTCGTTGTAAATCGAAAGATTTCACGAGTATTAATGTGTAAATAAAAAATGTGGACTTAATTAGTGAAGTATTGAATAGCTTCACACTCTCAGATGGAACCACTTCAGCTTCACCTATTTAAATAGAAAGTAGGTTGAAGTAAAGAAGGGTTCCCCTCTTTTCTTCTAATGAGTAAGCTTGTGATTTTAAGACCTGTAGAGGTCCCTACTATCGCATTTTATACGCATGTGCTTGAGGCTACAGCCTTAATGAATATTATTTACGTAATCAATGTGCGTTTAAATAAATTTATAATTACAACATAGTTTTTATATTATAATGTTAATATCAAAATATATACAAAACGAAAAATGCTGTGTAAAACAAGTTGGATATTTATCAAATGAATTGAGTTATCTTATTTATATAGTAGGAGAACATGATGGATAATTTTCTCATCACAACTATGATTCTTAATTAATCATTCTGTGTTCTCATGAAGTACGTTTTTAAAATTTTCTTTAAAAAAACTCTACTTCTGGAACTTATATGTTCAATCAGTTAGCAGACATATGCTTTATGACTTTTATATGTATTTTTGCACTATTGTGTAATAGAAATGGGCCATTTTTACTATAACGTCATTAAATATTCAAGTCAGCACTAACAGTATTCTAAAAATATAAGACATTACATTTACAAAAACAATCAAACAAATAAAGACCACGTATTAGAAGTGTGGCATATCCAATAGAATTATGACATATTCTTGACCAATAGTAAAGGCTGCATTGTATTACAATCATTTTTTTTATTTGTAGTCAGTGCATTAATATTTATCTGTCCCTAGATTAATTTGGGATCTTTAATCTTTAGCTAAGATAGTTAGATATCTATTTACCAATCATTATTGAATTAGTATCTGTATTATCTATGGAATATTATCTGGAAAAAATCTTATGAATTTATAAATGTTTGTGATTTTTCTGTTTCAATATATTTAGCAAAATAATCCTATATATTCTATCAAATAGTCATTTTAAGCTCAATAAAAACAAATACAAAATTCTTTCTTTCTATCACTGTTAACATTTATTGTAACTATTGGTTACCAATCTATTAAAATAATTTAAAAATTAAAGATATATAAGTTTTTACCTTGGAAATACTTTATTTAGAAACATTGTTATATGTAATATAAACATATCTATCATAACTTTTATTTTAAAATATAATAGCATTATTTTTTGCACTGAAATGGTAATATTAATTTTTCTTATTGAAATATGTTTCACCAACATAAATACATTCTGCATAATATAGACATATGTATGAGAAATGTTTTCATGAACAATTAATTCTATAATTAGATATATAACTAGATTTTAAAAATTAAAATTAATGATAAGGTGCATGGGCATTTGTTTATTTTAGTTTATTTAAAAGTTTACTCTTTGATTCATAACTGCCATCTTGAATTTTAAAAAAAATTACAACAAATATAATTTATTACATATCTTCTTTTTGAATACAGTAAATATAAAAATATATACATTATTAGAACGAGAAAATATGAAAGAAGGTAATAAAGCTGTTAAAATAGTCATTAACTAAAAAAAAATAAGAAAAAAGAGATTTTTAATATTTTTAAACATATTTATTTTTACATTAATTCACAAATTCTAAATTTTGAAAGTTAAATGTTAAAATGACAATTTCATAGACAGCTTCATCACATTTGTCATAAAATGCTGGGGAAAAAAAGATATATCACATGACTTATCTGAGATAATTTTTTATTGTAAAATTATAAAACTAAGTGATTGGTGATTTTCATTTTTACTAGATGACCTAGATCTTGTCCTTCCATGCAGGGCATCTGCTAGAAATATTTCTTTGTTCTTCCATGCAGAGTATCTGTTAGAAATATGTTTGATTTTAATGGCAATAAAAAATACCAGTACAACAGTTTATGAGATATTCTGCAAAGAGAAGTTCAATAAATTGTAATGTATTTTAAAATGTAATTAATTATTATATTATTGAAAAATAAGGATAGGGAATGACCTAAAATATATATTCTTTTCAAGTACAAAAAGTGTACTCAAAAAATAAATATCTAACAAAAATGTCTCTAAGATAAAATGGATAAAAACTTACTAAATCAATAAACATCAAAATAAACAAATTTATAGAGGACTGATTATATATGTGTGTGGTAGATGATGATATAGACCAACTGATGTATGAGTAGAGTGAGTGGCTGAAGATGCTTGAAAGTCTATGTTCAAGAGATTATTACAAAATGGTAACAAATGGGTACAATGTTATTGTAATGATACCATAAATGAATGATCATATAAATAAATTCATGATATATTTTACCTATTGCAGTATCATGTAGGTAAGTATATGATTCTGAATCTGGATGTGCATATTTTTATTGTTATTGAAATATAAATTGCCTAAAATTTTACAGTATATTTATTGCTTTCCACACATATGTAATCATATAAAAAAAATAAGTAATAAAAAATACCAACTGAATACTCATGGGTAATGAGAAAATTCCCTGACATGCATGACATGTAAATATTATTGTTTAGAATCAAATCCGAATCTGGTTGTAAAGGCCCTAGCAATAGGAAATTTCATATTGAAATCAGAACTAAAACCAAGCGATGAGAATCCACTTCAGCAGTCAAAAATTGTTTACAATTACTAAATCTAAAAAAAAAAAATGAGAAAAAAAAATTAAAAATTGCATTTTAGAAAAAAATTCATAAAAAATCTAAATTTCATCATAAAAAAAATACATCCATCTTTTTAAACGTAACAAAATGGCAAAACGAATGATGTGATCCCTGTAAGTGTAAGATTTACCTATTCCATACAAACTCAATTTAAAACCTAATCTTCTGAAAGGGTGTTCTAAAGAGGGATTTCAGATTGTGTTTTGTTTTAAAAATAGTATAATAATATTATTTAATAGTGGGAGGAAGACAGAAAAAGGAAATTATTTTAAAAATATATTAAATTATTTATTTATAAAATAATGTAATTTTTTTTATATATATTTTAAATAATTATTATTTAGAACTATTTTAGAATGACTAGAATGTGCACAAGGACATTTAAAAGTATTGTAGAACATTAGATAGTAATTTGAAATTGCATTCAGTGGTTTCATTGGTTATTTGTTTATCATTACTTAGATATATTGATGTTATATAAAAGTTATATAGGCATCTAAAATTCTTAGAAATGGCATTCTTATTCTTTTCATTCATTTCTTTGTTTGACAAAAGATGATGGGGTAACAATCATTCATTTCTTTGTTTGACAAAAGATGATGGGCTAACAAATAATCTTTGTCCTAAGGGTCATGAATACCCTAACAAATTATCTGTTTTTCAATCAACATCTTGATAAATTATTATCCAAAGAAATATAAACATGCTTCTAAGAATCTACAAGGTTAATTGTCAACAGAAAATTCAGACTTTTACTAATAGAAACCAATCATCATTGTTAAAATTTTAAAAGGAAACTTTGAATTAGTTTGTTTATGAAAATTTCAATTTTAAAAGAGGTCTCATGAATATCAATCATAACTCTTTAACAATAATAGTTATTTATAATGTTTTATAATAACTTTTGCTAGTTCAATTACTTAGAATAACTTTGCTAAAAGAGTTTCAAGTTTCATTGAATATCTATGTGTTATCAACAATTTAACTAGAATTGCCAGTAAAAACTACAATAAAGGAAAATATTTTATTTTACTTTATTGTTTATTCTCTGTAAAAAATATTTATTTTTCAATTGTGTATATATATTATTTAACGTTTTCTTGATTGTATGATGTAAATAAAAGTTTTTTTTAGATTAAAACAAATCCCTGAAGGTTCAATGAAATATCATGCATCATTATCAAGATTAAAGTCTTAATAAAGATCATAAATAATAACAAGATAGAGCATGAAATAAAGAACAATTATTTTTTACATAAATTTAATGGCTGATTACTCATAATAGGTGGATTAATGGTTTAACTCCAAAAAGCCATTATTTACATTATATATACATATGAGAGAGAGAAAAGTTATAGAAAGAACTAATGAATATGAGTTGCCATCATGCTTTGGATTTGTAGATTATTAAAAGACATTTGATTCTATAAGCATTTATTAGTGATTATTGGATAGTGTCATATTCTGATATTTTTAAAAATACAATAGCAACATAACCCATTTTTTAGAGAGGGGAAGCAGAATTCCTTTTTTATAGTATTATGATTATTAGCAATATGCAAGGTTTTCTTTATTTTACATTAAGCATTGTTCTTTTCTAGACAAACAATGCTGGCTGGTGCATGTTTAAATGTATGACTACGTTTGTTTTGTGCTCTATAAATATGGATTTGTTATCTGAATTGTCTTTGGCCCTTTTGTACATGTTTTGGTATTGGAAAATTTTTGTTGCTAGGCTGGCATGAGATTGTCCTAAATAAATAATGTTGCAGTTGGTTTGGTTACATGACATCTTGAACACAATTTGTGGAGCTTGTTCAGAGGTAAGTTAATCCTTGAAGTTGTTGATAAAGTGAATTAGAATGGGTGAAGTATGAAGACTAATTCTATAAGATAGAGTGCATACAATTTGAATACGATTAACATAATATTTATAACACACCTTCACCCACAATTTCATTTATTCATTGCTATGATTATGATATCAATACAAAGATATTAAAATCATGTTTAGCAGATTAAATTAAAAATTTTGCTATTAAGAATTTCTTACTTCGCATCACCAAGCACTTAATATATCTATTACAATCATTTTAAAAAAAGTAAAAGAACATATAGCATTACATATTTGGTGCAAAGAACATCGTGAACTAAACATCTTTTTTCTGCTCAACTTTATGTCTGTATAGTTAATTTACTGGATATTAGATAATGAATAAATTTAGCATATTATGGTGTATATAAAGTAAGTAACATGAAATAAATGTTTGGAATGAAAAATAAGATGAACAAGTTTATTTAAAAATGTATGTACTAAGATTTTATGAAAGCAGTATTAGGCAGAGTAATGTTTAGTAAATGACTATATAAAAATAATAAAAAGGGCATGCAAGCTTTATTATAGCAACATTCCAACACCCAATGCCTTTAATGAGGTGCAATTTTTTAGTTAAAAACAGCATGATCCAGTTTATCGACCAGCGATATTTACTTGATCTTGCTCCATATGACCAGGGCCGGATCCAATAAGTGCAGGGCCTGATTGGATTTTTTTTCAGGGCCCTCTATATATTAAATATTTAAATAAAATGCAAATTCAATATTTCGAAAAATAACTTTTTGTTAATTTTGGTGCAGGGCCCGATTGGGCCCAATCACTCCAATTGCCTTAAATCCGGGCCTGCATATAACTTCCTTTTATTTCCTCTGTATGAAAAAATGCCTCAAAAGAAAAGATTTTGCAGACTTGAAATTGGTGAAGAAATAAATGATGGAGCCATTAAAATGCATAATTTTGCAAGAGTTTTAGGCCTATTTCAAAAAGTAATAAACTTGTTTAGACAGATGTACTGCATCAAATAGTCAATACTTTGAATGAGATTCAATTTATAACACTGAAAATAAATACAGTTTTTATTGCAAAATTCTGATTACTTTTGGATACCCCCTCATATAAGAAATGTATTCACATCATGCATGTTTTTTATATATTAATTTTAAATAATAAAACAGTTCTTGCTAATGATCATAAATTATAAATAAATTGTAGGAAATAAAACCATTATACACTGATATTTATTAAGATTTAATAAATGAAAATATAACAGATATTTCCATATATTAAAATATCAAACAATTTCATTTGTTAAAAATTATTAATTCATAACATCTATTTGATTGGTGGAATAATCTATTATTACTAAGGAATGTGTGAAAGGTTGTGAGCTTTTTTTCCTTAAACCATAAATAAATACTGTAGCACTATAGTATCTATGTAATGCCAAGAAATTGCATTTAGAAGAGATGCCTTTTTGAATGCAGGCCGCATTTATAGTTTACTAGTTTGATTGATTTCACTATCTATTAACATCTGACATTAATTTTTCTAATACAAAAAATATAACAGATATTTTGATATATTAAAATATTTAACAATTCTATCGGTTAAAAAATTACTAATATATATATAAATAAATAAGAAGGCAAGTAAGTAGGTGGATAAGTAAGTATATAGATAGATACATAATTGGGTGGGTAGGTAGATGAATATGTTTGTAGATAAGAGAAATATATGTAGAAACATAGGTAGATAGCTACATGATGGATAGGTGAGTAGATATATATACAGACTGATAGATAAAGAAATTAGATAAATAGGTAGATAGGTATATACAATAAGTCAATAGATACATAAGTAAATATATACAGAAGTAAGTAGGTATTTAAACAGAGAGGTAAATAAATAGCTACATAGTAAATTGGTGGATGAGAAGGATAGATAGTATATAGATAAATATAAATATAGATTGGTAGACAGACAGATAAATAGATAGATAATATAGACAGTAGATAAGTGGATAGATAATTAGATATGGATAGGTAAGTAGGTAGGTAGATAGATTAATAGATAGAGAAGAGGTATAGTTATGTGAGTAAGTAGGCAAATAGATAGAGAAGTATGTAGATAGATAGATAAAAAAGTAATATATATATATACAGTCAGGTAGGTAGATAGTAGATAAGAGAATGAGTAAATAAGTTTAGGCAGATAGATTGATATGTAGATACGTTATTCAAAAATATAGATCTGGAAATAAAATTGTGAAAATTAACAATGTAGTGATTTTGTTTAAGTTTCCTGTATCAATAGAAGACTGAATATAATTTGTTTTTATGATTTCTATTTAAATTCTGAGTTTGTCACTGACACTTTTTGACAGTCTTGGTTTATTAATAATAAAGTAATTAATTACTATAGTAGATTTTTTTCTGTTCATGAATTATGATAGATATTTGGGCAGCTTGCAGGTCCATATGTATTAATGTAATTCTAGTTTCCAGAGATGTATTAGGATCAGCTATTAACAATTTGCTCTGTTATTTTCTTCTTCTTCTTCTTTTTTTTTTTTTTGGGTTACTAAGAAATTTATATGATATTTTATCATCAATAAATTTCTGTAAATCATTTTTAAATTGGGAGAAAAATACAACTTTATAATGTTTTTATATATAAGTAATGTTTACTAAAATTGTTTATATCAAAGGTGCAACTCAAAATTATTTTATAAATACATTTTTTCTGTTTAATCATGTACATAAAGTTATTATATTTGATAAAATTATGCTTTTTAACTGTTTCTACCTGTTTAACTATGTAAAAAAACAATACTATGACCAAGAAATAATAGTTAATTATTAACTGTAAAATTTGCTAATTTTTTTTTGCCATCTTCTAAACACAAATTATAATAGCGCCTCGATTTTAAACTTACATCTATAATATATAAGATTTAACAATTATCTTCACCATTTTTAACTGTTATCAATCCACTGCAAGATGAAGATCTCTCCAAGTTTAATCCATCTTCTCTGATCTGTAGAATCTCTTCTCTACAACACAACAATACACTTTCTTATTTTATCCATCCATCTCACATGTGATCTCTTTCTAGGTCTTTTACAATCTCTTGGAATCCAGTCTAAGATTTCAACTCTCTATCTATTATCATCTCTTCTAGCAATATAGTCCAGACTAATTCAAATTTAGTCTCTTATTTTTGCAATAATGCCATTAACACCTGTTTGTGCTCCCACATATGTATTTTGTTTTTGATGTTTTCTTGCTATTCCTAGCATTAATTTCTAAGTGGTCTGCAGTTTTTGAATTTGCTCTTTTGTTAGATGTCCAAGTCTCAGATCTGTAAGTAAGAACTGGTAATACATTTATTAAAAACCTTCCTCTTTTGCACATAGAGATATATTTTTTTTTTTAATATTAAGTTTTTTTTAACAAAAGCACTCCAGCCAATTTTAATGTTATGATTAATTTTATCCATTATGTTTCCATCTGTAATAATATTCTGACCAAAATATTTGTATTTGTTAATTTCTTTTAACTCATCATTATCAATCTTTATTTTCTTCTTCTGGGGTGTTTTAAAATCTGATAAAGTTTGTTTTCTTTTTTAGTTTTATTTTTCTTTGACAATCTGTGTCTGATTTGATCTTTAAATATGAAATCTAAATATTTAAAAAACTAAAATATTTTTCCTTCATATTTTAGTTGTGTTTGTAATGCTTTTGTTCTTTTTCTTTCATCACTTAAATATGTGAATATCGTTATTAGAATTTTAATATTATTTATATTTCTTGTCTGGAATATTTATAATAGTTAATTAGATTGGTTTCAAACAGTACACTTCTGTGTCTTCAAAACTGCTCTAAAATCCTAATATTGTTATTATTTCTAAAATAACTTAAGTACAATTTCTAAAATAATATAAATACATCTATTTATAGTTCTGAAACATTTATATTATTATGCATTTGAAATGATTCTAAAAGTCTTAAAAAAATTAGATATATATTTTTCTCATGTGTCATAGCATTGGCCGGGAAGCGAGCTCGCTAACCCGGGACAACTGCTTGTAAGACAACTGTGCAGACCTCTCGACCACCAACACTTGATTTGTAAACAACTTAAATACAATTTATAAATATAATAACTATATAAGGCTATATTTCTAAAATATTACCAGTATCACAAAGATTGTATGGTTAATTATTTACAAAGTTATGCAACATTTGTAAGGTGAAGTATTCAGCTTAATAATTAATCAAAATGAGATTTTTTATTTTCCATAGCTGAAACTGATTTAGAGTTCAGTCCTAACAGTATTTTAAATTTCAAGGATAATTTATGTTATTATGTTATATTCTTTTTTGACATTACTATGTTATTATATCAATTTTATTTTTAATAATTTAATAACTATTATTCGTTTTATAATTTTTATAAAATAATTATTGATTTGTTATATTTAGAAAACTAACTTACTTTTTGAGATATTTTGATAAAATTTAATGATTTTATATTTCCTATAAAAACCTAAAGGCAATTTATATATATAATGTTTCATTTTTTTTATAAAATACTGAAACCTATTCAACTTCCATTAACTTCTGTAATCAATATAACATCTTAATAGATATCTGTCTTGAAATAAACAGAGCATTAACAATCATATTCTTGAGATTTTTTTACAAATGTTATTTTTATGCAGAATTTATTGACTTTTTGTATATATAAATTTAATGGTAAAATAAATAGAAAAAAAAAAAACACGCTTAATTTGTTTTCCTGTTGCTATTATTATTATAATCAATTATTTTAGTTTTATAGTTAAAACACATACGTATTTGCAAATATATAGCTGTTTAAAATAGTTTTGAGTAAGTGGTGTTTTATTAATCACCCATATTAGGCTAAAAAATAAATAAAAGTTTATTACATCGATAAGTTAATAAAGAAGACAATATTGTACACATTATTTCTTTTTTGAGACCGTAATTTTAAATAATTTTACTTGCAAATATTTACTTTACTAAGTGTTCCAGAACATAAAAAAAAAAAATGGAAGTGTTTTTAAAGTGTTCTGATTAAATTATTATTTTATTAATAACTTAAGTGTTTTTTTTTTAAAGTATTTTAATTTATACCTAATTTTTAAATATCCAAGTATCAAACAATGACAAATCTAAGCAGCAATATCTTCAAATTTAATGAATCCTAGAAAAAATAACTCAGTAAAAAACAACAGATAGAAATGCCATTTATAAAACTAAATTTTATGTATATTCATTCTGTGAGCGTATGTGCGCGCGTATGTAAATTTTGTAATATAATGAACATTTTTCTATGTAATAAGCTAGATAAAATTTCAGCGAGAATCTAAATAGACAACCCTTAAAACTGAGATAACAATAAGCTAAAATTATTTCAACCAAGGACAAAAAATAATAACTACTTGGACGAACATTTTAATTAATCTATTTATATATCTAGCTGGTCATGTTCATTAAATATATTTATAAAGTACAAGAGTATTATATATATATTAACTATTATTACTTAATAATTAAATATTTTATTATTAAAAATCCAGACTTAGCTCTTTATTCTTGGTTTAATATATATTATGAATGTGTGCTTAATATATCTGTGATTTAAATAATAATATACTTGGTGTTTTTATAAACCAAGAAATGTTATATTTCCACTACTAGAGTTCTGTAATTATTTCTAAGGGGTATTGATATTGCTAATTAGTTGACTTATCCAAAAAAGAGATGTTACTCTAATGTAATTTTTTTATAAACTAGTGATGTATATACATTTAGAAATAACATTGCAATTATTGCTACATTTATTTGCATGTGCATATTGAAGCAGCCAATCTTAGCCCAAGATTGAGCTTCATAGTTTTATCTACTAACCTGTGTTCAAACCCTATATCCCATCCTGCTCCTTTAGTCATGTATATATATTTTATGTATATATTTGAGATGCGCGCCTAAAATTATACATTTTAACTTTTCAATAACATTTTTATTATTAATTTTAATTCCTTTTATTAAAGTACATAGGTGCGGTTTATATATATATATATATATAAGCGAAGCCCACTAACCTGGGACAACTGCTTGTAAAGCAGCTGTCACTGACCTCTCAACCACCAATTCCTGACAGACTTTTTTTAAGTTGTTTTTTCTATTAAACTGTATATTTTGTAAAATCCAAGATGGAAGATGTTACTGAAAATAAAATGGCGAATGTGATTAATAGATTTTACTTTTACTATAAACATTTTTGTCAAATCTATTTCCAATCTGCATCTTCAAAAAAATGGTCAAATCTATTTCCAATCTGCATCTTCAAAAAAATGGACAAAGACATGTAAGATGTTATTAGATCGGAGATTAGATTATGAGCTAAAAATAAGAAATTGAAAGCATTCCGCAAATACCTGAACAGGAAATATAAAATAGGCTGATTTTGATCATGAAAAGATTAGTTACTACTGAGAGAACTATGTTGCCATCAATACTCCATGCAACTTTGAAATCTAAGATAATAATAAAGTAGACACCAATCATCTTTCAACCCTTGTGGGTCTTTTCCCTGCTACTGTACCATCTCACTGCTGCTCTAGAATGAAGTAAATACCTGATTAGAGAATTATGGAGTGCTGAATAGAAACTTGCTTGCCACCTAAGAACCTGCAAGGATCTTTAAAATGAACTCTTAAGAATTGTGCAAAGTAACTAATGATTTTTCATACTGCCACCTAAAAGTAAATCTAGCCTAATTAATCTCAAACCCTACTATCAAGATTTCTCCTAATGTAGTATTTAAATTTGTATATTTCTAATATGTAAATTGCTCTCAAATGATTTTGATAAATCTAATTCTCTGTCATATGCTCTAACTTTCTTTAACTTTGGTGTGGTCATTTATTTATATGTATTTATTACTTGATTTTATATGTCTATTTTAGTTATTATTAATATGACAATTTCAAGCAATCAGACGAGTTGAATTTCCAAAATCTTTTCTTTTTTCTTTTTAGTCAACCTCCATGAATTAAGATTATTAACATTCCCTTAAAACATAATGCATTACTAATTAATATGCTCACCAGATTGTTTTTACAAGTCAACATTTTGTTTATGTTTTAGTATAAAAATTTGTTATTTGTTCAACTCCAAATAGAATGAAGTAATTCTACATGGGGTAAATCCATAGCTCAAGTTAATTAACACTTTAAAATCTTTTAAAATATTATTTGTTTAAATTCTGAAAATGTGACTTATTAGTTGTTTTCTATAACTGCTAGTTTTCTTTTATTTTTCATACTCTTAAAATATCAAGTATTTAAATATTCTAGCTATTATAAAATCCATGAAGGTGAGATTGAATTATTTTAAATAGCAGAAAAGGGAAGAGGGTAAATTTTAATGTTTCTTTTACTAAATAAAATCTTGTATATGTATATATTATAGCAGCATAGTGTACTATTTACCTAAATGATGGCATTCAAACAAGGGTCATTTATTTTAAAGCAGTAAATCCTAGTCTATGTCATTAGTGACATTCATCCGTACTGTGTTACTGTCATTTGGCTTATCTTCATAAATATATATATATATAGGTGCTTCTAATCTGGAGATTGTGAGCATGATCAAACCCATAGATTTTCTCCTTATGTCCTGTGAATAGTTGAGCTTTTCAGGACCACCTTTTTCATATAAAAGGGCCTCTGGTGTGATTCCAGTATGCCTGACACACGCTATGCCTATTCACTTTTCTTTAAGCACTGCCCTAAAAATGGGGGTCTTAGACTTCATTTTTTGTCCAGAAGCACAATACCACCACTTGTTTGTTTATTAATTCTTTTGTTTCATGACCTGGTTTTAATATTATGCTATTAAAATTGCACTCTGCTCATATATATATATATATATAAATTCTGAACACTCTAGTTATATTAATTTATAATGTTATTTCAATCTTATTATACAATCCCACCATTGTAATTTATTTTTTTATTTAAAAGTATATGCCTTGAGGAAAATAAAGCATTCTTCTTACTATTGATAATTAAAAGAATTTTCAATAAATATTTTGTCATATAACTAAGTGTAATTTTCAAATGTGTTTTATTTATTTTCATCACTGTAATGGCATGAAAATAGTTTATATTATATTTGTAATAAATCCTGGAATGCTCCCCAAAATCATATGTTAGTAACCGTGTTTCAGAACCGTAAATCAAAGCGTTAATGGCAATATTATGTAATCTTTTTAATAAATGATTGGCATCTTAATATCGTACCCACCAAAGATGTGTGTTAATTATATATATACACTATTTAGTTAATGAAAGAGCATATGAGAATTGTCAGTGTGAATCCAAATATATAATTATCTACCATTTGGTAGACTGCTCATTCACACATATTAATGTACATAATTAAGTCATAATTTATATAATTAATTCTTTATATTAAACTATTTTATATTGTCTAACATGTATGAGTAGTTCAAATTCCTTTTTCTCCACTTCCATACGTACAACTATGTGTATGCATATTTTAGTTAGGTTATAATGCAGTCAATATTAAGTCTCACTGTCTTCTCCACTCTGCTAGTGGGACAGATTAGAATAAATTATCATGTACTTTGATTTGGGGCTTAGGGAATGGGTTCAAATTCAGATTGGTCCCTGATATAAATTTTGGGTTTGACTGGGTTTGAAGTACATTTTTTTTAATTGCAGCTCAAGTTAGATGGATCAACATGTTTTGACCAGTACAATATTTAATGTCACATTGATTTACCAAGACATATTTGGCTTACTTATGTGAGTCCTGATCACTTATCATCATTATCATCATCATCAATAATTACTCAACCTTTATTCAATTTACTTATTTATAAGTCTAAAATATATAAATATTTTTCATTCTGTTAAATATTTGTTACACTAATTTGTGTGTGTGTATATATAAAACTTTATTTGAAATAATCAGCTAAATTTGAATGATAAAGCAGTAAATTATAATTGATCACAATTAAGAAATTGGAAAAGAAGAATAAAGCTTAAAACAGTATTAAATCAGCAAAAAAACAAAAAACCTAAATAATTTTTAAATACTAACAAATAGATGAGGTAATTGAGGCTAGATCTGAGTATGAAAGATCATAGTGGAAAGAGGATGGGAATAATTCAAATAAATAAGATATAGATGCTCTAATAAAGTAAACCAAAACCAATATATATAATAAGAAATAGACAGTCCATAAAATAAATCAAATTCATTTCAGCAGCAGGAAGATATTGCAATAAAGTAAATCAAAGCTGAATCTATACAAAGTAGATGAATCACTAAAATAAGTAAAGGTGGATCTAATACTAAATAGGTAATCCAAAAAATAAATAAATAAAGTACAATTAAAAGTAAAGAATATAGAACAATCATTAGTAAAAATAAAAGATCAAGAAAGAAAAAGTATTTTAGCTTAACATTATCAATTAATTAAAGGGGTGATAGAAGTTGGGACAAAAAATGTGAAGGATATATAAAAAAGATAAGTGAAAACCACAGACGATTTATGAGAAGTTTGATGGAATTATCTCAAAAAAGATATTGCAATTGATAAACTAAAATTTGCAAGGAGAGTGAAGATTCTAAAATTGATGTACACACAGTAAAACAATCACAAAGTGAAAATATATAATGAAACTAGATCGTTTAGATAGTAAATGTTATATTAAATGAGATTCCAACACACACTAATCATCCAAAAATGTTAACCACTTTCAAATTTAGTTGGCTTTATACATTAAGAAGATTATCTTGCGCAGCTGTAAGGGAAGTGTGATAATATATCAATCCAATTATTTATTGTTATTTAATGAACCGACTAATTTTTATTTAACATTGAAAAGAAATAATTTTTTCTTTTAAAGTTTGTAATAAACATTTAAATGATAAATATGTAATAAAAACAATCAAATAAACCATTTACATAGTAAATGCATAGCAAATGCTATTAAAGAGATCCATTTAGTCATCCGACAACATGATAATATGAAAGTGGTAACTACTTTCAAATTTAGTTCTCTTTACATATTAAGAAGAATGCCTGGAATAACTATAGCAGTAAATATGAGAATAAATGATTCCACTTATTTATTAAGAGTTATTTATTAAACAGATTAACTTTTCCTTAATAAAGCAAAGAAATTACTTCTTGCTTTAAACGTTGTAAATAACTAATGTTTAAGTGATAAATAAGTTATGAAAAGCGTTGATGGCCTAGTAGTTAGCATAGCTGCCTTCCAAGTAGCTGGCCCGGTTCGCTTCCCGGTCAACGCATTTGACATATGGAAAAAAAAAAAAGTGAAAATGTATAATATTAAATGCTGTTTAGTATATAAGACAAAATCCTGCTAGTTATGCAACAATACAATAATTAGAAAGGGGTAACCATTTTTAAATTTAATTCTCTTTATATATTATTTGCTCAGTATGTGAGATGAGATTTCAACATATTTAATCATGTTTTATTAAAAACTTGTTCCAAAACATTTATGTCATTAAATAATGAATGTATGCATAATATTCTTTTTATTAAATAAATCATCTAATTAAAAAAATGATTATTTTAATGAAAGAAATAACTTATTTTTATTTATAATTAAAATAATTCGTATAAATATCAGAACATTTGTGAAAAAGAAGTCATTAACGCATATCTCATTACGAAGATCAGACCTATTAATCATGCGTATATTGATAGAACCAGTTGTGCCATTTTGGCCTGAAATTTATTTATATATATGAATTAATTTGTACTCACTTAAAACTTAATTAATATTTTTGTATAAACTGTCTATTAAATATAGACCTAAAGTTGTTATGTAAAAGTTTTATATCTTCAACAGAGGGTTTCATAAAAGTACTTAATCAGTTTTCCATTTTAATATAAATATTATTCAAATTTTGAGTAACGTGAATAATAAAAAAGCTGAAAAATTAAATCTTTTAGTGCTGTGAAAATATTTTTAAAGTGCTGTCATATATATAACAATTATTTTGTAGACTTCTCAAGTCAGTCATTATTGTAACTATTTGAAAAGTAGCCTTTGACAGCTGTTACCTGAACTGTGATTACATTAGCCGTGTTGATATTCGTTAATACATATTGAAAACCTGGTACTTTTATTACAGGTGTTCTACTTTCATGTAATCTATTAATTACTATTTTCCAATAAAGTGCATTTACTACTAATGCTTTTTATTTATTGCCAAAATATTAGATTAAAAATAAATAATTTATATATTATAAAATGGTAATAAATATTTGGGGGAAAAAAGTAATTGAAATATATACAGTATCTTATTTAAAAACTAGATTTACCTTTAGCGATTAAATTTATTTAACACAACACAATACAGGAAAGTCATTAAAAACTAACTTCTATACATTGCTAGCATTAGTATGTAATATCACTTAAATAATAAAATAGCAACCATAGATTTTAATATTTAGATTTATTTTAATTTTATGGTGAATAAAATCTATATAAAATGAAATAATGAATAATAAAAAGATGTTGATATCAATGAAAACTTTAGTTTCTCAATTCATTCTGAAATCGAATATCAATATAAAAGTGGTCGAGAGATCAGGATAGCTGCTTTACAAGCAGTTGTCCTGGATTAGCGGGTTCGCTTCCCTGATGCTATGACACATGAGGAAAAAAAGCTACTTGGTATATAAGAGTAGTTTTATTAGCACTAATATTCCAAATAGAAAAGCAGCAAAGTAGGTTTTTAATTAATAAAATAGATATTTATAAGCAATGTAATTAAAGTGTTTTTACTATTATGGTCAGTAATTTATTTTTAATTATTTCAGAACCATTTTTGCAAATTTATTTATCAGGATGCTTTTAAAAAAAAGACATGCAAAAATATGTATCTAACTAGTCCTGATATTTTTTAGGACAATGTACTTTTTGTTGTCAAATGTAAAGAAACAGTCAACAGTCCATATTAGTCTGAGAAATATGTAGAATAGTAGTTGTGGAAAGCATTTTTGATCTGTAAAAAAAGATATTGCACATTAGATAACAAATTACTTGATTTTTTCAATTTCCTTCCCACATTTATATTACAAATACTACATACATTCATTCTTAAATTTCAAATCCACCTAATGTAAGTTTGAACAACATTAAAAACTAGAAGATAATATTGCAAAACCCAAGGTTAGTTCTGAATATAGATTTACTATAGTGGAAAACATCAGGCTTTTATCCAGTTAGCCAAAACTGATATTACTATAATTATATACTTTATTTTATAATTAATGCAAGCTATTTGACTTGAATTCAAAGTCTTAGAATATTCAAAAATTGTATGTCTTTAGTATGAATATTTAAAAAAATGTAAACGTGTTTGATAGCTACAATACAAAATGAAACTTCTAAGTCCACTCTATCTCTCATTAAAAAAGCTAATTGCATTTTTATATTTACTCTTTTATTAAGTTTTGGTAACATTTAATTCTTTACTTCATGTTTGAGTGAATTATTATCTTACTGGAATAAATTTTGATTATGTATATTGATGTAATTCTATTAGTGTATGTGTATAATGTACATGTTGATATGTGAGTGTTTATATGGTTTATATATACATAAATACATGAACGTAGTCAACACTTAAACAATATCAATGTCATTAACAATTAACAATCTCAATTTGTTGTCATGGTAACTTCCTCATCCATAAAAGTATCAATGATAGATAGGGTTATTGGCTCTGAATCACTGAATGATGATGTTGTCTTGAAAACAGATTGAAGTTGTTGATTGTTAAATGTTGACCGCTTTCATTTATTTACATTTAATACCTATCTAGCCTTGCACATTATTAGGTTTATTATATATATATATAGAGAGAGAGAAACGAAGGGAAAAAGTACACTCATTAAAACCAATACTACTTTTATTTTAAACAAATTATAAAACATTTATTAAAATTTTGAGCACAAACCTTTTATAAAATTTTGTATTAAAAAAATATAATTTGAAAAATATATCTTCTGGAGGATGTTTGCGATATGATAAAATTGATAAGAAGAAGAATCTGAAACCTCCCCCCCCCCCAAAAAAAAAAAAAACTTGAAAATATTTCCTCTCATAGTAATCAAAACTTCAGTCTTTAATATATATTTGTGTATAAAGCCTTAATCTAATCAGTATTTTCCAGCAGATGCAAGCACTATGAAATGTTTTTTTTTTTTTTTAAGTTTAATTATTTTAATAAACGAATAATGTTTTAAGACATCAAAATATTGGTAAGATTATTCCATCAAATTTCCGAAAAAGAAAATATAAAATTTTGATGAGAAATTACTCAGCTAATGATGTAACAATGAATATTTTATGAAAAAAAATATCAAAAGATTGAAATTCTATTGAATACTGTAGTTGACATTAAATAATTATGTGGCGATAAAAAACAGTAAATTTACTTTTTTTTAAAAAAAGGAAGTACTATTTTAAGATTATTGGCAAATTATAAAATAAATCTACAATATTGTTTAACCTTAGAAATATTAAATTATTAAACTTAATCTTTGTTAAATAAATAAATATTTGTAATTGCTAATTTATTATTTCTTGTTATTCTTCATTGTTTGACCTTATTTTAAAAACCTACTAAATTAATTTACACTTTTTGGTTTAATCATTATTCTTACTCTCATAATATCTTAATATTTCCTGTATTTATGAAATAATATTATTTGTTAAAAACTGAAACACAGGTTTATTATATACCTGTGTCTATATATGCAATATATAGGGTATATGAGCACAGATTTTTTCACGACCCACCACTCTCCACACTATCTCATAACACTGATACACTTGAACACATATATGTTGAAAAGATAAATAATCACCAATATGTGTATTTCATGCTAATCCAGCAATCATCAGTTGATCCAGATTGCCATCTCTACACATATATACTATAAGTGCTCAGATATATATTAAGATAGCCAAATCTCATACTTTAATGGACAGACTTCAATCTACTCCACACTCCAACCGTCCATCCAATTGAAAATCTGTGATGGAATGCTCAAAGGCCACCCTGAGGCTGAGATTCTTGTCACACCCATGTTAACCTAAGTTCAATCTGACCTCACATATACAGGACTTACTCCATTTAATACATGTATAAGGGATGGGCAGACATCTCTATTATGTAATAACTGAAACACAGGCTGATTGCTGGTTTAGCATGAAATCCGTGTATTGGTGATTATTTATCTTTTCAACATATATGTGTTCAAGTGTATCAGTGCTATGAAATAGGGTGGAGAGTAGTGGGTCGTGTGAAAGTCTGTGTTCATATACCCTATATATTATTTGTTAAAATAAATCATATATTATAAATAATCCAGATGACTTAAATTATTTTTATTTATCTTTACGTATTTACCTTATTTTAAAATTTTCTAATATTGCTTGTAAAACTGCTTTTAAATTCTTTGGAGAAATTGAAACATCCTATCGTAAATCTTTATCATTACTAATCATGACTCTTCAAAATTTGATGTTGCTGTCATGCCATGATGTTCCAAAAGTTTAATCACAACATAAATACATACATATTTATATGCCTTTTTGTAATCCACACATCTAAAAAAAATGACAACTTTTACTCTTCATTTTTTATTATAACACTTTTAATAATTAAACGTAAACTGTAAGTTATAACAACTTTTAAATCCCATTTCTATTTTATTAAATGACTTGAATACAAAATTTTTATATGATAATTTTTAATCATAACAATCTTATATATAATGGAAGTAACTAAAAATAATACTCTTTGATAATGACCATATAATATACTGGAGTCAAAATGGAGGAAAATTGAAATAAAAATGGTTCATAATATAAACCAAGATTTGAAAAGAAATAGTGTATTAAATTAATTTGCTTTTTAAATATAAATATCAATAATGTTGGCATCTGCATGGGATTTGGGCTTTCCATCATCGGATTTTCAATGATATGGATGGCTGAAAAGTTGAAGGTTGGAATAGATTGAAGTCTCTCCATTAAAGTGTGAGGACTGAGCACTGATTATATATATATATATGTGTGTGTGTGTGGGTATGGGAGATGATAATCTGGACTAACTGATGAATGCTGGTTTAGCATGAAATATGTTTATTGGTCATTATTTATCTTTTCTACGTGTGTGTGGTCATGCTTATCAGTTGTATGAGATAGTGTAGATAATTGGTGGTGCTTGAAAGTCTGAGTTCAAATTCCTTATATTTACAATTAAGCTCCAGGTTTGTGAAGAGTGCCTGGTTTTCAAATATTTACATATCACTATAACTATTCACTCTTCCAATTATCTTCCATATATGTTTGATGGCTTGTTTTGTCTTCAATTATTTATATATAAAATAGTACAATCAACTTCTAACTCAAGGAATATTCAAATTTAATCTCTCTGATTGTATTTAACATTTATTTAGATATTTAATTTAATCGTATATATATATATGCATAAACCGAAAACCTGCTCAAATTTTTACTACTTTGCATTGAATAGCCTGTTGATTTCTTTTTCATTAATCCTCTGTCAAAAACTATTGGGGATATCTTTATATTGAAGTAGGATATTGAATGACTAAAAAAAAAATATTTTTACTTTTCTTCTTTGGACTAATATTTAAAATATATTAAAAATTAGTTTTAAATAAACAATAGTTAGTATTTAACTAATCAATATATACTAAGAAATCATATTAGGTGATCATATTTAATATTTGAGGCAAACTTTAAAAATGGCATTTTTAAAACTTACGAAATGACTATTACTATTTATTTAAATAAAAGCATATGAAACTGGAAAATGCTGTAAAATAAAACAAACTAAATTAAAATATAATAAAAAGAAACTCAAATTAAAAAAGAAATCATAATGTATTATATTGTTTTTCAGCTTTTCTTGCAACAAATAACTTGAGAGCTTCATTATATTTTATTGTTTCAGATATAGTTATTGTTATAGAAATTATTGTTAGATCAATAGATCTTGCTTGGGTCATTGCTATTGGCAAATTTTTTGTTTTCACTTTTCAATTTAAAAATATTGCCTTCACTTGCTATTACAGTCACAGTAATGTTAATAGCATTATTTTGGGACACGTCAATGTTTGGAAATATACACCAAAATCATTTCCATGCTTATAGATTTTTTTTATTACTTTTAATAAAATAAGATTTAATTTAGGAGTTTAATTTTAAAATAATTTGCAAATGTATCTACTTTTTCTCATTCTTTACCATTAATATAAGTCATTATAATATTTTTCTTTTCTTACTTTTCTCAGAAGAAATACAGATTCTATGTTTAATTTTTTAGACATACAATTTGCCATTTTCAAACGCTGCAAAAATTCTGAATGTCTGTAATATTTAAAACAGTCTATTAAATTTTCAATCATAAAAATGGATAATTGCAAAAAATAAATAATTTTATAATAAGCTGAAGTAATATCACTGATAACTAAATTAATAGAATAGCAGGAACATTGGACAAAGAAAAAGCCCTATGATTATTTTTTTAGAATTCTTGACTAAATACCATAAATAACCCCTCTCATTATGTTCACTGTCATCTCCCTGTTTTCTTATTTAGATAATTTAAATCTAATTACTTTAATATTTTTGTCAGGTTAACCTACTCCTGTGAAAACCATTCAGTAAAAATCCTATAAAACTCATGAATGTTTTATATAAACTTTTTAGTTTAGATTTTTAATACAAATCTTATAATTAGGGTTATTCTCTATTTGACTAAATAATATCATGCTTCTTTATATCCTCACTTATTTTTTGTCAAATTTGTTGTGCCAGAATAGAAATTAACTCATATTTTATTTTATAATTTTTACAAATTTACTCTCTATTTATTGTCACCATTCATTATTCACACTCTCCCCTCTATTTTTTCATATAAGGATCAAATTTCTCCATTATCATTTTCAGTCAATTTACTAGGAAACCTACAAAAAAGTTAAATTTTGATTGGCAAAGTAAAGTTGAGATTATAAATAATCTCACAAGAGCTTTTATTCCAATGAACTTTGTCTTCATTTTTAATTCTTTAGTGAATTCTATACCTGTATTTGAATGTAATTTTTTATAGTATTGTTAAGGTAATATTTTTCCAGTCTTATAAGTCTTATAAGGATGCCATAAAAATAAATTGTTCCTTGACTTTTCAAATAAATAAGTCAATTTCTATTAAACTTCTTTATTATAAAAATGGAAACATGTTTTAAACATATGCTAGCACATTTTTGTTAATAAAAAAATTGTCTAAAATTGTTTGCAATTTCAGGATATAATATAGAATCCTCAAAATTAAGATAAATATTTCTAGTTACTTTATGGCCTTTCCTTCTTACCTCTTTATTTTGAATTTATTATTATTGCTTAAGTTCATTTTCCTCACAACATTCCACTTTTACATTATGTTTTTCCTAACTTTTTTTCTATCTGTCTTTATATGACTGATTATTTACTTCTGCATTGTGACTTCATTTCTGCTTTTTTATTTGTATAATGATTTTTTATACTCTATTAATTTTGACTTACTGTTGTTTTTCATCAGAACATTTTTTTACAAATTTTTAATGTCTGAGCTTGTTGTTTTTTAAATCTTCTAATCCACCTATGTTAAACATAATCTTTTTACTTTTGGAAGTCATGAGATTTTAAATGAAATATCACAAAAATTTTCAATTAAATAGAAAATCATTTTTACATAAATATATAATTTATGAATAAATTCATAAATAATGAATTTTAATATCATAGTAATTCTAATAAATATTTATGGGAAATATCTAAGTTTTTTTTATTCTGTTTTAATATGGTTGACAATAAATATCAGAAAAATATAAATTTCTCTGATTTTGATTTCATAATTTATTCTTAAAGGAAACCAAATATAAATAATACAAAATTTATTTTCAAAATATGACATCAGAGAAATAACAAATTTTATTTAAACCTAATAAAATTTTATGAAAATAAATTCCAAATATGCATTATCTAAAAATAATTTACAAGTCAGACTTTCTGGAATCATTTTAATAAACCCTCAAACAATCTCAGCTATTATTCTAATGCTAATTTATCAATCAGTTATAAATGGTCATATTTAATTATTATGGGTTTATTAAAATTATTAGAATCTACTTTGAATTACAACAAAAATCATGAAAATTCATATATTATGGATAAATATCCAATTCCAGTCTAGTTGGGAAACCACAAATAATTTTTATAACACAAAATTAATAATTAAAAAATATAGAAAATTCTGTATTTGAAAAGGCCCTATTAAAAACATTTCTTATTGGTGTCTTATATTCGTAATCAAAGTCTGTTAAATTTATTATAAACTAAATAAATAAATAAAAAAAAACTTATGTGTGGAATACATTTTACAAATAAATAATTTATAAAATTACTTATTAATATATATTAAGGTTATAACCTAAAATTACTTATTTTAATGACTGTAAAATGATATAGTAAAAATCTTATATTAAATTTGATTCAGAAAAAAATTAAAATATTTGTGTTAAGAATTATGGAAAAATTATTATTATTATTATTATTATTATTATTATTATTATTATTATTATTATTATTATCATCATCATCATAATTATTTGGATTCTTTATCATTAAAAAACTATAAATAAGCTATTAGTTATGTTATTATGAGTGTTATCCCTTTCTTGTTTTTTTTTTCATTTAAAAATTTGTGGATTTGTTAAGATTAATCTGATACAAGTGCACAACTGTTCAAACATTCTTATTGCATTAATGATTCACTAAAACTATGATCAGTTTCATTTTCAGAAAACTACTTTCTCATAATGCACAACCACTGGGTTTATCAATAAAATCCAAATAAATTTGGAAATGCAATAAACTTGTTTTTTAAAACAAGAAATTCATTTTTATAGAATTTCAAAATTTTATTGGAGTGCCTCTATTTTTTTTACAAAGTATGTAACTGTCTTTAACTGCTAGTTTAATGTCTTTGATTTGCTTTTTTATTCCAGCTTGATATTTGACAATTCTAGATCTTCTATAACATTTTTATAGTATTCTAGAGTAAGTCTAAAAATTGTACAAAAGTCTAAATTAGTTTCTATGCTATTCCATGTGGTTAAAGTATTGACAAGTATTATCATATTTTGTCTATCACTTGAACAAACTTTTATATTTTAAAGCTGTTGTCACAGACTCATTGCAGATTAATGTTCAATAATTTTCTTTTTTCTCTCATACATATATTTGAAACTTGAATCCAGGCATAATATTTAATTTTTTGGCAAGTTCATTTGTGTCAATCACTAATTTATCAAAGTGTTTTTATGCTGTAAATCTTTTGGAATAAAAAAAAGTCCTGCAGTAATATTTATGATATTACTCTGAAGTTCATTACTGACAAAATTCTTTTGAAAAAGTAAAAAGTGCCAAAAAACTAATAAGTCTAAAAACTTGAAATTTCTTATGTGATTAACAATTTGCATTACTGCTTTGCTCAGACAACATTCATGTTTCTTACCAATAATCCTAGTACAACAATCTGAATTAAATCATTTTCTACAATTGGGAGCAATTTATCCATATGCTTGGGCAGGCAATGCAAAAAACTTTGGTCAGCCTCTTTTACTAATAGATGTAAAATAAATAAATGGTGAAACTCTTAAATACCACTACATAAATTTTCCTTTTTACTTATAACAATCTAAACATTATAAGAAAAGCAGTAATGTTAGTAATAATTTCATTCCTCATCTAGTTTCATTTTCAAATTTTTTTTTATTATTTATTTTATAACATTACAAAATCTTTAATGAATTCTAAATTTGTAAATTAAAATTTCACAAAATATTAAAAATATAATTAATGATCAAAATATTAGGAATTTTAATTATTAGTTACATATACTGAATCAAAACATAAATGAATGTTTGATAAGAAATGTTATTAAGTATACTTCAAATTTGTAAATTAAAATTGCAGAAAATATTAGAATACACTTAACATTTCTTATGAAAATTTTTATTTATTTTTTAATTCAGAATAAATAACTAATAATTAAAACACCTAATATATTGATTATTTATTTATAATTAATTTTAAAAATTTGTAAGAAATGTTACTAAGTATATTCTAATATTTTCTGCAATTTTAATTTATAAATTTGAAGTTCATGAAAACGTTTATAAGTTTATAAAAATAAATAATAAAAAACAATTTGATAATTGATCATATATATAAATAATCAATCTGTTGGGATTTATATATATGACTTTTTATCATTTTATTAAGTCTCTAAATTAGTCACAGCTGAAGTATTTTTAGAATATAAACTTATTCAAGAACCAACTAAATCCAATTATGTTATTGTAATTTACCAGCCATATTTGTAAAGAATCAGTTCAACAAATTTGAAAACAACACCCACTTCCTCTTATTAATGATAATTTGTTGGGGCTTATCTAACCAATAAATTGACATTAATATGAGTGTGTATGCATTGTTTGCAAGGTTGTTGAAATGACTGTTTAGGAATCTGATTTGTGAATAATAGTTTAAGTTTAATTTAATATATATTTATATAAAATCAAAGATTTCCATGGGCTACAGGTATAAATAAAACATACCCAAGTATATCCGGATATAATTTAATTTCAAACCAACATTTTGGCTAGATCATACTGGTCATTAACTGGGTAACAAATATTATAAATTAATTGTAGAGGTACTGTAAACACTGATGTAAACAATAATGAAAACATTCTGTAAATAGAAAATAAAGATATTATTTAGGTTAATGAGTTTTTTAAAAAAAACTTTCCAAATAGAAGACAATTTTCATGTATCATCATGTTTGTTGATATAATCTGTTTTTTTTTTGAAGATCCCAATGGCTTCTCTTATCTGTAATTGTTGGAGAATGTCACATCTGGATAGTATTCTCATATTTAAAAAATCAATATATTACCTGTATCTATAGCATGGGAGATAGTGTTGCTGATGATGAATATTTCTTATCTGCATTAATATGTTCATCTCTTCTAGTATTGATGTGATCATTATTCATACCTATATAGAAATCTTTACAAGTGTTAAATGAAATTTTATAAACCCCATGTGCTTCAAAAGGAATTGAGTCTTTAGACTTGGTTATAATGCTGTTAATTTTTTGGTAAGTAATATATGTTATCTTTATATTACAATGTCTTAGAATACATCCAATATTGTCTGTAGTTCTTTTATATAAGGAATACAAATTCTAATAGTTGTTTTTTTCTTTTTTTTAATTTGATTCTTTAGGGTTTGAATTAAGGCTTGGTGTACTGTTTTATAATGTTTGATACCCATTTATGACCACTGTGACCTGGTCAAAACATTGGTTTATATATATACATGAATCCAGTATCATGTTTTTTCAACAGTGTAAACGTAAAATTGATTATACAAATTTTAAGTAAATTTAATTTGCTTTATGTTTTACCTACCATTACCTATATAATTATTTTCATAATTATTAGATTAATATAATATTAATATCACTTATTTTCTTTATTATTTTTACAATGCTTCATATAATTACAACCCGTATTGATGGTTTCAATTGCCCCAACAATCTTCTTCTGAACAATAATAAACACAATACAAATATACATGAGTATATTATTTTACATTTTATATATGTTCATGTATATTTGTATTCATGTATTTGTATTGTATTTGTTATAGTTCTGAAGAAAATTGCTGGGGCAATCGAAACCGTCAATAGTGGGTTGTAATTATACAAGCATTATAAAAGTAATAAAGAAACTTAATAGGATTAATATTACATGGATTTGGCAATGCAATAAGAAATATAAAACTATTAGATTATTCAGATTTTTTTTCCTTTTATTTTATTTTGTAATTAACTTAAATAAAATGAAAAAATTATTATCATAAATCTATTTATAGATATTCTAAAAACAAATATTTGTTTTAATTAAAACAACAAATTTAATTAAATACAACAAATATAGAATATTTTTAATTTAAACATTTTTTATATGAAAAAAGTAATTTCCCTATGATATTCTTAACATTATCTCAAAAATTAGATTTTTTTTCTTCTATAAGTCTATCAATTAAAACTTTTAGAAATATACAACAAGAATAATAAACTTTAATTTTTAAAAAAAGAAAGAAAGACTAAGATTGCCTACACTATGAAAATTCATTGTCTGTTGCCGAATAAATATTAAAGACTTTTGCTGCAAGCATAGGTATTATATTCTAAGGGCATAAAACAAAATTCATTGGGATCTATTCATTTATTTTATTTTTTAAAAAATTCAAAGTAGATTTATAATTAACATTATTCTTTTTTATTGCATTAATTGCAGCCTCAGCAATAATATTTTATATCAATTTTTTTAACATTCTAGGAATTTATCATTTATTAATTTCAGTATATTGAGACTATCTGAGAAATACTTTGTTCGAACCTACATTAAAAGAAAAATTATTTGATCCCTTTCACTTAACTTTCCGATAATACATATTTATTCGATAAAGTATTATCCAGGGAAATCTAAAAGAATAAAAAAATTGTTTAGAGAATGTAACGACTTTTGTTTTTTAAAAAAGGCACAAGCATATTTTTTCACAAAAAATTATTCCAAATCTTTTTTTATGTTTTACTTAGGAATTTTTGCTACGAATTTAATAAAAGTTTTCAAGATTTTATGTCTCATTTTTTTATTTAGTTAAATTCAACTTTTGAGAGTTAGTCAAGCATTGATGGTTGAGAGGTCAGTGACAGCTGCTTTACAAGCAGTTGTTCCGGGTTAGCGGGTTCGCTTTCCGGCTGATGCTATGACACATGGAAAAAAAACATTTGAGAGAGAGGCTCATTGGCCACATATGGAGCAGTGAGAAAAGTTAAATTTGAAAAAAAAAAATTAGCACAACTCTCTGTACTGAAATCAAAACTACGTGTTTAGTTCTGGGATTTTATGCTTACATTATAAACTAATTAAATGTAATTTAAAATAAGGTTTTATCATACAGTATTATAAACTAATTAAATGTAATTCAAAATTAAGATCATCTAACAGTAGAATAATGATTATTGATTTAGTTATAAGTGTTTATAATAATTACTAGATACTTAAAAATTTTCATTCAAATTTTATATATATATTTATTTATTAACTTTTAAAATTTTAAACTTATTTAAATTCATGCTTGTGTTTAGAATAATAGTCAAATCATAATACGTAACAACTTCCATACTATTAGATAAGAAAATTTCTTCAAATAAATAAAGTGCTTGATTCAGACTTTGTGTTTCTAAATTCAGATTGAGCTGTTAAAACAGTAGCATTGGTTATATTCTACTACTACACTTTAATTTCATCTAACTTTATGAATTTTTTAAATAAATTATTCCCATTTTGAGTCTTCAGTATTAAATACCAATGTCAATATTTAATATTTCTTTGTAATTATTCAAATTTCATTTATTTCTATAATTTATATTTAGAAGGTTTGGCTCAGTTGGTTAGATCATTACCCCAAAATTCAGCACTCAGGTATCTAAGGCTCCAGGTTCGATTCCCATGCTAGTATTGGCATTGGTCAGCACCTGAAAAAGAGGGGAGAATAAAACCTCTCAAAATGTTATTCATATACTAACCTGTGTGATATCACTAACAGTTGAATGTATTTGGAATATTGAAAAAGTTAAATTTTTCTAAAGATATTTAATACTTATATTAGATGATGAAAATAATCCAATATATAAATATAATTAATTATTAGAAGTTCACCTTGCAATAGACTGCAATACCAATCAAGTGCTGCAAGATCAATCAACCGTAAGCCAACCCTACTCAAGCCATTAAGAAAATAATACAAATACACATTTAATCATTACTGATCCAGGCACACTAAATAATGCCAGTCATCATCTAAGCCTCAAAGATCCTGAGTCCAACTGCCTAGTGGAATACATGCACATCCATGATCTTACTACTACAATGTCAAACAATATTAATGATATTGTTGTAGACTCTAACCAGGTGGATCCACATCAGGCATACAACTTATCTACCACATCACATCCCGCATTTGGCACAGCCAATTCTGAAACAGAATCAAACCAAAATACTATCAATCTAGCAGATCAAATCACTTACATCTATGAATAAAACATCAGCCCATACCATGGAAACACTTGCACATTGCCTTCCCCTCGTGGAACCAGCTTCAACAGAGGTCAGATCATTTGGATGACTAAAACAGAAACAACAAACAAAGGGAGTCAAAACAGAAAAAGTTGTTATTTCAGACATAATGATCAGCCCTCCACCAACAGATCTCATACCAATGAATCTCTCACACAATAAAGAATTTATCATGCCTATCAACTGAATAGAGATATATTCAATACCCACAGATATCACAGTATAACAAAGATATCTTGGCCAATCTTTACTCAGATGGATATGGGACCTCATTGTATCCAGCCATGACAATACACCAAATAATACACTATTAAAACCACCACCTGCCATCCATGTCTTCCATCCATAGAACCAGCCTCAACAGAGATCAAAACACAAAACACCAAATAAGAAATGATAACCATATAAAGAAATTATTAAATCACTTTGAATCTTAAATCCTTCTAAGTGTTTTGTATATATTATTAGCTATATTAATTTATTTCATTTTAATATAGTAAATAAATTCATCATTGAAATTTCCAAATAGCACTGCTTTTAATTTTATATTATATGCATTAAAATTATAGCAATTTCCACTTTTTTAATGTGAAATATTTAAACTACAAATATTTTTTTCCTTTTCTGTACTAATGTAATACACAACTGTTAATGAAAACATCTACAGAGAGATAGTTTTTTTTAAAAAAAATTCAAATTTATTACTGCCTATAATGCTTTCAATATAACTGTATATCATATTCATGGCTTATAGTAATAGTTTTGTGATTCTTAGATAGAAAACATATAATAATAAATATTATGACTTGGCCAATAAACCATAGATAAAATTATATATTTCTATGAATAATTCAACCAAATCATTTCTGCTGTTTCTTTTTTAATACTTTTTGTATAAATAGTAAATTTCTTTTATACAAGTACTTTACTATATTTTAGCCATGGAAACCAAAACTTGATTTTTTTAATGATAACTCACAATCATACAGCTATGCAAGTCTCAAAATTATATAAATCAATTCTCAACAATAATAAGATGATGTACTAATACTCATTTCTATCATTACACTTGATAAAATATTCAAAATCATTTATAAATAAATAACAAAAACGTAAGTTTGTGGTTAAGACCTGTAGAGGTCCCTACTATCGCATTTTTACGTGCACATTCTTGTGGTTACAGCTTAGTAAATAGTACTTACCCAATCAATGTGCATTTAAATAAATTTATAATTACTTACGTAATCAATGTGTGTTTAAATAAATTTATAATTATCATTTAATATAAAATAATAATAAAAACAGAATTCTGCAATTAGAACACATCCATACTTTTAAATATTTAAATATACATTATTAAATACGGGTCTTTATTTGTCAAAACTATTCTTGTTTTATATTTAGGGAAAACTATATTTGTGATTTTAATATTTAAATTGAAGTAGTCCAACATTATTAGTAATATTATTTTATGAAATAAATTATTTGCTAAATGGTTTTGCAAATTTTTTGAAATATATAATCACAATTTTATGAAATAGTTCATAAAATGATTGAAGTTTTTTTTTTTAAAGAATTTTATTTTTATATATAATTAATCTGTACATTTTTTTAATATTAAAAGCAATTCCATTTATTACAAAGTTATTTTTAATTTTTAAACTATCTTTAATAATGTGTAAACATATTTACTATTTTTGTGCTAAATATCCATGCTAAATCTGAGTATATTAAAAAAAAGAAAATAACATTAATACCATGAAATTACTATACAAGATTATGTGATAAAGGTAACATTTTATTTACTTTTTTTATTTCATAAGGCCTCAATCTAATAAATTAGTGGAAGTATATAGTTATAAAAAAATAAATAATAGAAATCAAGACTAACTAAGTTAGATTATTCCGTGAATCTCTTTGATGAGATATTACGAATGTAAACACACTGTTGCTGTAGGAATATTGAGGCATAACTTTAGCCTCAAGTGTAAATCTGCAGAACGATTATAGAATGAATAAGACTATCAGATTTATTTAAATTATCATTTTACTATCAGATATTGATCAAATGTAAGCAAATGCCACACATCAACAATTTCATATATTCATTAATAATAATAATAATAATAATAATAATAATAATAATGATGATGATGATGATGATGATGATGATGATGATGATGATGATGATAATGATGATGATGATGATGAAGATAATAATAATAATAGTAAATCATTTAGTTATTGTTGCTTTAAATTAAATAAGATGTCAATGAAATATTGATAAAAAATGTATTTACTATCATTTACAACTGACTTTAAAATTTAAAAACAAAACGTGAAATTGACACCTGTTCTAATATAAAATAAGAAGAAAAACTTTAAAACGTGGTAATGTTTATTCTATTAGAAAATAACATTTAAGTTAATTTAGTAGAGAAATTACAAACAGCATAGAAGACTAATGACAAGAAATGAGAAATGGAATAAATCCCTTTTTTTTCATTAACTGTATTTGCAAGAAACTCATAACCTCTCTCTCATAACTGGTTCACAAATATCTAACTGTTCAATGCAAGTAAAACAATTGGAAACCTAGACTTTGATGCAGTTCAACTTATAGCGTGGTAATTTTGATGCATCATTTATAAAAAAAAGAGAGAAGAAAAACAATTAATTCCAAGGGTAGCGTGATAAATTTAGAAATAAAATAGAAAACAAACACATATATTATTGGATTGCTTTATACCAATTACATTGCCTGATTTAATTTATATAAACAAAATGCATAAATATAAATATTAAGTTTCCTATACATATTCAATGCACATTGATGAGTGCACGTTTACCCAAAAATCAATGAAATATTGGCATTGTCTCTATAGAAGATGAATTTACATAGATTAAAATGAGCAGAATTTATTCAAATATTTTGATTTGACTAATAAAAAATATAGCTTAATAGTGTATTATATATAACCTTAAAAGAAATAGAAATGGAAGTAATTAGTAAATAAATTATTTTTATAAAAATACTTAGTGTGTCCAAAACAATATCATACATGATGATATTTATATTGTACTTATTTGCATTTGTTTTATATGTGAAACAAATAGGAGGTCAATGAAATATTTTATTATATAATACTAATATTCAAATTTTGGACTATTTGAGAAATAAGCAATATCGAATATTCAATTAAAATACCTCACTATTTTTGTATATGAATATGCTTACAAGTAATACATCGCACATAAGATACTATTTGAATGAGGAAGATTGAAAATAATAAGTTAATATGTTCTCATTTTTAGAGTAATTTTGTGTCACTGTGATAATATTAATTTTTCTGAAATTAATAGAAAATATTAAGAAAATATTAAGTTTTATAGGAAGATTATAAATTATACATCTATCAGATAATTAATCATCTATTTATTTATTTATTATTGTCATTCAATTGTCTTTTGTTATGTTATTTATATTTACGTAAATAAATTTATTGTTATATTTATTTGGTGGTTTTATTTCAATTCATTCATTCATTCATCGATTTAGGTATCTTATTTTGGTATTGATAAAAATCATAAGAGTCAAACATTATAATTATTATAATTATGTGTTTTGCAATTCATCAATGACTCTATTAACTTGGATAATATAGTGATTAGAATCTAGTATTAGGATCTAATGTGATAACCATCATAAGCTAGTGTAACAGGTAAAAAAACCAGTAGAGTAGATTTTAGATAAATATCCAGATTTATGTGAAGTTCAAGAATTAGAATTATTTGTAAGATTGATTAAATATAAATCTTAGTGACATAGATAATCAAGCTTAGTTTATATATGTATTCTTTTCATATTTGAGTCACCTATAAGTAGTAGATTATATTGATAATTGATAGTTGAATCATATGCTTTTCTCTTCCTCTTTCATTTTTTCTCATTACAATATATACATATATATTATAACCTAAAGTTCAAGTTGCAATCAGGTAGGAGCAAGAGATGACCGGTTGAGACAAGTGTGTTTTATATAGAAGTGTATTTACGATTGGTTATGTACTTACAAAAGTAAATTAAAATGAATATATGCTTTATCTCCACACAAAATAAATGTTAATGCAGTTTCAGAATTTAATAATACAAAAAATTTAAGATAAATAGATTTCTTAGGGTATTCTTGTATCTATATGATAATAATCTTAAATGTATTCTTAAACAAACATTTTCTATATGATATTTATTTATGAAGAACTACTTTAATATAAATTAATATGTATTATAAATTAAACCTAGTAATTTTAATTTTAAATATAATGTTCAACCCATTGTTTATCTCAGGGTTATTAAATCAATCTTAATCATTTAAATAAAATAATAAAAATATGTATGGATGTAAAGTTTATTTATTAATTCTAGATACAAAAAAATGTACAAAGGGAAATTTATTGTACATATCTTATATTACTAATTTATATTTCAGATAGCAATAGTAACAATAAATGGTGTATGAAATTTAAATAAATTTATATGTAATTCAGCAGATTAAAAGTATGACTTTTTCGTAAATGCAAAGATGATGATTTCAATGATGTCAAAATAGATATATTAAATATAAAAATTGTTTTATTACAAAATAACAAGAATATAAACAAAAATAATAAAAACTAAAAGTGAGCAATAACAAATGTTCTATAATAATAATCAATAAATACATTCATGTTTGTTCTCTAATAATAATATAATCTTGGGATACATCTATGTGTTTACCATTCTATTAGAGAGAATTGAATGATATTTAAATAAATCTTAATTTTAAATACTAGAGGATAATAATGTTTTATAATGTCCTTAATTATTTTGGGTAACAATAATCAATAAATTACCACACTTGCTAGTTCTGTCATTCTTTTAAAATAGATAAAATTATTTGCTCAGCATTCCTAAATAATATACAAAATACATAGCTTTATTTATTATACATTAGTATCTTTTACAAGAATAACTTACCAAGCTTCTATATTATTTATAGTTTTAATAATTAGTTAGAAGTATACCTCTACTAACAAATATAATTTATTTTATTCATATCACCAGAATTCTTTAATGCATAATATAGAGTTTTAAAACTAATACAAATATCCTAAGCACTATGCACATAAACATTTTTAGTGATTTAATTATTTACTTAAAAAAGATTAGATTCCTATAGATCGTAGGCTAAATTTAAGGATTAATAAAATATATAATAAATTAAATATAAACAGGTTATATAAGTTAAAAGTTAGTTTTTAAATACAACCTGACTCCAATATAAAAATATAAATCACATACATTACACCCTATTCAATATCATTAATAAAATATATAAAGTAGTTATATGTTTCAGTATTATATTGAGAACTTTATTATTTATTTATTACACTAATAATAATAACTATAATTAAATAGCAAGGCAATCATAACAAAGTTTATTTTAAATAGCCCATCGATTCTTAATCTGACTGCTATGAACAATTGAAAATTATTCTATGGAAATATTTACATTTTGCAAAATATCCCAATGTTTTAAAATTCACCAGAAATATCTTAATAAAAGCATCAGATATTAAATTATAAGCACATGGTAATTCATTTTGTAGATTTAATCCTTAGTGTCACTTAAATACCATTATTTAATAAAAATTCATTACACACATTTGGTAATCCGATTCTGATTACATAGGTAACACACTAATCTATTTAGGATGTTTTTTGGTCACTTTGACATTTATAATATTTTCATATTGTGGGATTTATAATCCTAAATTTATTTTTAAAGCACTGATGCTGAATTGTAGTTTTTTATGTAACAAAAGAAAATGTTTTAAACCACTTGCAGATTTGTATCCATATGGTTTGGGTGTTTGCATATACTTAATCCATTTTTATATAGTTACAGTCATTTTAAAATGTAATAAGATCAAGCAAATAAATTACAATCCATAGACAAATTAACTTCACTGTTTTTTCCTTAATAATTCAGAATTTTTTCCAAGCACTCAATTTTATATGACTTTATAGACAAGTGAAATGATTGAAATTATTATAAGCATCCAATAAATAGTTTTTCAAAATGTTCAATAATAGTTAAAAGCAATAAATTAAATTTTCTTGAAAATGGCATTTAGTGATAACCCTTTGTTTATTGTGTGTTGTTGTTTATCCATGTCAATTTGAGAAAAAGAAAACATTTTGCCAAGCTAGGCAAAATGCCAGAATGAGTTGATCTACTTGGTCATGCTGGAAATGATGATATCAAAATGGCTATGTTAATAATTTAATTTTACTGGATCATTGATGCATTGTAATTTTATTAAGATTAATAGGATTTTTTAAGCAACACTATTTATACTTTCTGGTCAGCTAATATGTTAATTGGTCATGATTTCCCAACATGCTTTTATATTTTCTGGTTTTTTCAGGCAAAACTGGAAAACTGTCATGATGATACAGAGTAAACAGAAGAGGAAAATTGTCTATGCTTATTTTAAGTGCCAAAATTTTTAGACACAGCCCAAAATGAAGGGCAAAAAATTAATATCAACTTTTTAATCACTTCATTTTGATTTAACTCAAAATAAATTTTACAATCATTTATTTTGAACAACTAAATAATTTATATTACCCCTTTTAAAGTTCTCAAATCTTTATTTTTATTAAATTAAAATACCTTTAATTAAATTATGGTAACAACAAACAAAAGTATTTAATTTATTAATTTTACATTTATAAATTGACCAAATCAAAACATATAAAATCTCATGCATACACACATTTTACATGAACTATTAGCTCTATTGTTTTTTAATAGTTAATGTAGAACTTATTTTAAATATTCTGTTTTAATAAGTTTGATTTATTGCTCTATTCTGTATATCTTTATAAAATGTTCATGTGTGTGTGTGTGTGTGTGTGGATGCTCTTTAAAAAAAAAAGAAAAAACAGATACATATATTTTGTGCGATTAACGACAGGCTTGGAAGACATTTTAAATACTTTCTAAAATTATATTTTCTTTTAGACAGTAATATATGAGACTTTTGAATTTAATTTTGACCATATTATCTACTATCTGATCAATGATAGTGGTGAATTTATTTCTCTTAACTGGAAAATGCAATCCAAAAAAATTTATACAAGTTTTAGCTATATTATATTTATATATTGTATCAATAATTTCAATCTCTGTGGTCATGTTGCAATCTTTAGTACTTATATAATTATATGGGATCATAAATAAAGGTGGAATTTCATTTTTATTGTTAAAAGGAAGTTGCCTTGACAATAGTTGGAAGTTGTTGATTATTTATATTGGGATTGTCTAAGTGTGATTGGTTTCTAATGTTTACTTAAAAACCCATTTAGCCTTGAGTAGTATTACACTTATTATTTAAGTAATACTTTGGGTGCAATTTGAAAATTATAATTGCAATTTGTAATATTATAATTGACTATTTATTAGTCTGCATTCAGAATAAGTTATATTTACTTTTAAGGAGGTTTTTTTAAACTTCTTTGTATCAACAATTTCAATCTCTGTTATCAAGTTGCAATCTTTAGTGTCTATATAAATATATAGGATCATAAATAATGGTGGTATTCCACCTTTATTGTTAAAAGGAGGTTGCTATGACAATAGTTTGAAATTGCTGATTGTTATCTGTATTGGGATTGTCTAATTGTTGACTGGTTACTAATGGTTATATATATATAATATAAATAAAATGTCCGTTTGTTAAAACAAAATTGTAATTATAATTGAAATAATAAATTTAACGGTTTACAAATATTATAAATAATTCTTAATTTAATGGCCGTTGAGGCAAGTTTAAGAAATTAACAGAAAGTACTTCTGTGGATTTAAGAATTGTTTATAATAGTTTGTAAACCATTAAATTTATTATTTCAATTATATATATATCTTTCTGATGAAAACCAGTCCTCTGGTTGAAATATAATATTATTTATTGGATTTATAAGTCTTTTTTGTTTTTATATATATATACTCTCAAGAAGATTGCAGAACAGTCTAAACATTGGATTGTATATGTGTATGTAAAATAAAATATTTTTGCTAAAAAGCATTCAATGTAGAATGGATAAATTGCATTTCTATAAGATATTACAATAAAATAAAGGAAGTGGTGAATTTGGTAATATTTATATATAATAGAATTTGTTGAAATGTAATATATTCACTGCCAATTCAATTTGACACCAAAATATTTTAGATAAGTTAATTAGTTTCTTAAATATAGATCAGAGGGTAAATAAAATTTGAAATTGTTTGATATCAAATTTAAAATAAATTGTTAAAAAATTTAAAAAATTAAAATATTTTTCAGTAATGTGCATAGAGGTTTGCTATATATATATATCGTTAGGTTGGTTTCAATTAATTATTTTTATTGAAGTTAGAAAACAATTTTAAAATTGAGGAATAATATATTAATAGTCAATATAATTTGTTCAAACTTGATACATTTCTTATAAATCACTACCAATACAATAAATACAACAGTAAAATATTTTAAGTAAGTTACTTACTTTCTTAAATATTGAGTAGTAGGCAGGTAAACAAAACTATTTTGTAAACAAGATTCATTTAATACTTATGATTTTACTTTCAGTCTTAAAAGTATTTCAGCATAATTTAAAACTAAAATAAAAGCAAATATTTAATTACTATCTTAATGCTATAAACTATATAACAGTACATATACAAATTATTCATAATAAATACTTTCATTTACTTTGCGCTAAAAAAAATTAATTGTTTCTTCAACCACAGTTGAGACTTTTAGATTAAGTTAAAATAAAAGCATGGGGAGGGGGGGTCCAAAAATTAATTAAGTCTATCCCTATTTTCTGTAACAAGGAGTTGATTTAACTAATTTCTGAACTTATCTTCCCCAATGCTTTTATTTCAAGTTAAATATAAAAACTCTAATTGTGGTTGAAGAAATAATTATTTTTAATGCAAAATAAACAAAAGTATTGATTATAAAATATTTTTTATATCTATTATATAACCAATAATATTAATACAATATTAATTAATTTATATAGTTAATAGTTGTACTAGATCAATATATTTTATGTTATATTTATTATGCTGATCTTAAAAGCAAATACAACAAAAAATCCATGTAGTAATATCAGCCCTTTTAGTAATTTTTAGAGTTGCTTTATGGTCCCATCTTAATTATTATTATTCACACATCACTATTCATATAATAAAATTGAATTATATTATGACATTTATACTCTCAAATAAAAAAATAGCTAAAGTATTTTTCAATCATTACTAAATAACCTAGTTAAATGTGCTATGGGACACCAAATAATATTTCTGAGGTTCTTTTTGTATTTAAATATCAAGATAATGGTACAATATATCTATGCCTTAACAACTATGCCAACAAAGACCTTGCATTGGTGGTTGAGAGGTCAGTGATGGCTGCTTTATAAACTGTTGTCCCAAAATCGTGGGTTTGCTTCCCGGCTGATGCTGTGACACATGAGAACAAAGACCTTATTATATTTAATATTTCTTTATTCAAAGTTATTTGAGCATATATCATTTATTTCATTTTTAACAAGTTATGAAATGGCAAAAAATTCATTTTTAAAATTAATTTTCTTAATTAATAATGATTTTAAAATTTTATATTCACTTTTTTTTCAAATCAATAACAAAAGAAAAAAAATGTATTTTATGTCATTTCAGTAATATATTTTTTTCAGTGTTATTAAAAAACAATATTTAAAGTAAATAATTTTCTTGTCTTCACTCACACTAGAAATAAATTATTTTTAATTCATTAAATTTATCAGTTCACAGCTCTAAATAATCTTAAATATTAAATTTAGAAATATATTTGGTATTAAATTCTACACAATGACAAATATCACATAAATATAAATGAAAAAGTTAGGTTTCCTCTTTTAGTTATAAATTCAATAAAAATATTGAAAATATCATAGTTAATTAAATGTTCAAATGTAAAATATGTGCATAGCTTAAAGCTAGTCATAATAAAACTGTAATTTATATAAAATGAGAGATAAAACTTTTTTAATAAATGATAGCTTTCTAGAATAACATTTATAAAACTAACTTTTTTTAAAAAAACTTTAACATTGAAACATAACCTTTTTTTCCCCTTAGCTTCCAAATCGTATTTATCTGTTTACAAAATACTATAAATCTTTATTTTTTCAATTTAAAATACTTAACATTTTTATATAGTAGCAATGAGATTGTTTTTTGTAAATAAGACTAAAGATTATTTAAATTATTATATTATCAATAAACTTTTTAAACGAAACATAACAGGAACAAATTATCCAACTCCCAGCTTAAAAACATTCTCTACTTCAGTACTTTCTAGTGTAAGATTAAGTGATCTGTGAAGTGTTTTTCTTGTTTTATAAGCTGGATTTTGTTAGTTTATTGTTATTATTAACATTTCTAACCAGAGAAATAAGATGCATACAGTTAATCAAGAATTGATGGATCTAAAAATGTATAATTACTGAACTGGTTTCACATCTATATAACTATTCAGTCAGCATGACTTATGTTTAAAATGTTACCTGATTTATTTTTACCTTGACAGGTAAAATAAAATTAAAGGTGATTGCTGAATGCATATCTGAAAATATTCCAAATTTGAATTCTAGGCCTCATTGATAAAGACAAAGCCAGAAATCAGTCTGAAGATGGGGATTTTAATACTGAAGATAGGAATTTTATATGCACCTGATAATAATTAAATATGCCAGATCATTCTAGAAGGTAATAAAATGGAAATTTGTTCTTGACTTAAAGAGAGCATGATTGCTTTCAGATATTTTTTAGTTTGCTAAACAACTCTTCTACTCTTATTTTGTTTTTTATATCATATATTTTTTATTTTCCATATCATTCCAGTAAATTTTTTATCTCTTTCAAAAATCTCCTCTGCAATCTGTATATAGGCCATCTTATCATTTGCTAGAATATAATTTAAGACTTCATTGTTAATCTATTATCATTTTTAATGACATTTCTATTTTAGTTTAAATTCATATGAAATATGTGGTCAAATAAATCAGCATATATGCAATGTGTTATAATTTATTTGTTTTTCATACCAACTGATAAGATTATCTAAGTCTAATAAGTCTGCAGTCAAGATTAGCAAAAATAATGAAAAAAAAATATTATTTCAGTATAAAATTCAAATATTTTAATGATAGGCAATAGTTGCATTTTCTTTTGTTAATAGATTATGTTGAGTGTTAATTAAACTCTTATTATTAATATAAAATATATGCTAAATAATTGTTAATCAGCCTTATATCTATGTTTACATGAGTAATGTGCTAAACTCATTATTACTAGTCATTTGTAAACAAGGATATTATTTGAAATTCTAAAGATAAAAACAGTAAAAAAAGCCTTGATCAGTGGTAAATTTGCTGTCATAAGAATGTCTATCTTCATTCTGTTTGCTTTATGGCTCACCAGATGCCATCTCAAATTCAATCAAAACATGTGGAACCCATGGGATACATATAAGGAAACCTTATGTAATCTTAAGATTAGAGACCGCTTATTGAGACCTGAAGGACTGTTCTTGGATACATGGAAACAAATAGCACTGAACAACAACCAAAACTTCTCTCTAACAATATGGTCTAAATTATGATTTCGAAGATATTAGAGGAAGTTTCATCATAGCATCCAGAGGTCTGTGGTATAAAAGAAGTTGGTGAACCAAGACATTGATATCAACTCACTGGAAAGAAAAACCAACAGATTGGATGACAGAGAGAGTTGAACTCTGCAATCGTGTTTCTATGAGAAAAATAATAAGCTGTGACAATTTGAACAATGAGGTCACCCCCAGAAATAATAGTTGATTGGTTAATTTTACTTCTCATTCCAATAAATAAATGACTGAAAACTGATAAATCTCAACTGGTGATCACAGGTAAGAAGTGAGACTGAATTTGAATAAAACTTATGTTCAATCTATAAATTAAAGGATGGTTCAATCTCCAATCTAATAAAAACAATAAAACTAGCACATGAACTCCAAGACACAGTCTTTGGGGCAGACATACCTCAGTTTCATAGATGTAATAGTATGATATCTGAAATACTAAATGCATTAACTGACATGGAGTAACCATTGAATATACTGTCCAAATTATTAATGTATAATAAGAATTTATGTATTTATTCTAAAGAAATGTTTTCCTTAATTAAAAAAAATCATAAATAAGAAATTAAAAAGAATTAATGAGGATTGTTGTATTAGTAATTACAGAAATGAAATATGGATGTATAGACATATAATATGAATTGTCACAATTAGTACAAGAAGATGATTAAAATTATAAAAAGACTCTTAGTAATTGAACAGTATCCCAAATAATAATAGAAAAATACATATATTAAAACCATTAATTATTTTTGTATGTCTTACGTCAAATCATTTTCATCAGAAAATATAGAAAAATATAAATAATTTTAAGATCACAATTCACTAATTTATTCAATAACTCCACTAATTTAATCTTATTAATTCCAACATGAATAGCTAATCTTCAATAATTTGTGTATATTTTCACAATTATATTGCTTATTTAATAACTTATCCATACTATTCATAAAATATGCCTGTATCAAAACAGTCAACTATAGATTATCAGATTTAAGGTACTTACCAGTTGAACTTCAAAATGAATTCAATTATAATATGTAGCATTCATCTTTAAATTATCAATAATGATCAAGTTGAACATTTTGTACTAAGGATTCTTCACAAAAAAAATCTTTCATAATACTGGTTACATTTCCAGACATATTATCTAACACTGTAAATGCTTGACAAAGAAAAAATAAGTAAAAGATACCTTTTATGATTTAGACCTTGATGTAACACTACTTTCAGATGGAGTCATATTCTTCAGATCTTACTTCAAATTCTTCCATATTTATCCTAGTTTTTCCCCATTATAGCTCCTGGATTTAACTTAAAGAAAATATAATTACTAAGAATGATGTTAGCACACTCTCTATTCTTACTTAATTTAACATATGGAAAAAAGTTGTTTATATATATAGAAATGAGACCAAATACAAAAACTAGATTAATTAATCAACAATATATTAAAATTAATAAATAAAAACAAAAATAAAAATATAAACATACCAAAATGCTATATCTATATATTAAGATGAATTGGTTTCATGACATAACAATGTATGTAAAATGTGAAATATATGTATGCATGTATATTTAAAGCACAAAGAGGAAAAGTAGAAATGAACACAGATAAAAATATTTATACATAATTATTTTATATAATCTGAAATAATTGAAATATTGATTAAGTAATATTTTTTGATATTTTTAAAATACTACAAATTATTTAAAATTAAATATTAAAAAGATTTCTATTTTAATACAAATATTTTATTTGACCTATTTGTGATTTTGAAAAAAAAAAACTTTTAAAGTTGCAAAGGTAATTATTTTGTCTAAAAGAGGATGTTTTTATGTAATACAAAGGTAATTATAAGGTTAACTCTAATATGGTTTTACTTAAAGGATTAAGAAGAATTTTTCAAATTAAATATCCTTTTTGTTTTTAATGAATGTAAATTAAAACAGAACAATTGTAATTTAATTATAACCTTGGCTTTTATTAATTAATAAGAAAAATACTTGCTTAATTCTCTCTTGTAAACTAAATTGTAGATACTATAAATAGTGAATTCAGTTTAAATTGTGATTGTTATAAAATAGGCAACTTTGAAACAAAGGCAGTCATTTCTGGTTTCCTCATTGGACAAATGTGAGCAACCAGAGAAATAAAGAATGATGAATTTTCTATTTTATGACATAATCCAATATATGCCTAATAGATACTGCTTTCTGTACCTGATGTTTGGCGATTATGGAAGCTGAATTAAAGTGAAAACTTCTAACATTTATTTTTTATATCTGTTACCAAGACAAGTGATGCTGACAATCTATATAAGAAACCAATCATATTAGTACATGATTATACATATTGAAATACAAATATTTTCAGATATATATGAAAATACAGATGGAAAACAATTTTTAGGAAAGTATAAATGTATTGTGCATGTTAATTTAATACAATGCTAAAGGATTAAAAAAATCTATTACCAAAGTTATCTCACTTTAATTTTTAAAAAGAATGATTTTTTTAATAATAACTGAAAGGAAACAACTTTTAAATATAATAAAGCAACTATTTAAAATAATCTTAACAGATGGAAATAAATTTGAAAATACTTTTAATATTTGCAAGTAGAGAGAACAAAACTTAAAAAAAAAAAACTTTGAAATGTCCTTCAAAGAATTAAATGATATTAACCTTATCTTAAAAACTTTATTTACAGTTTAAGAGAAATTATAATTTGGTTTGTACAATAAAGACAATTTGAATTAATAATTGAAAATTTAATTTTATATTAGAATATACACCTTTGTATATATTTGTGTTATATATATATATATATTGTAACCCTCTCCCAACACCTCTCCTGCCTTTCTTATCTACCTGTAGGTGCCAATTCTATTGATCATAGAATAAACTACTAGTCTGATCTTGCTTTAAAATTATTAATGAGGCTCTTAAATGCTGTTCTACCTTAGCATAGCTCAGTTGGGGGCTACATAGGTCTATAGGGTGTAAAATGTATATTAGACATGCATTGAACAACCTCTGCTATGTGATAAAATTAAATTAATAAAATAAAGATGCAATCTTGATTAACTATACTGTATAGCAAGTTGGAACTAAATATAAAATAAAATATAACCTTACACAATTCTTAATTTTACAGTAATTTAAATTAAATAACTGAATTAATGTCTAATTTAAATAATAAGTGAATATCTCAGGGAATTAATTTATTGCATAGCTTAACTTTAAATCTATATTTTCCAACAACTACTAATTACTATTATAAAAGTAATGATGCAAACTAAACAATATCCTAACAAAATAATGATAGTTAGATAATAAAAGAAATAGGGTGCATTTTGATTTCAATTCATCATCTAAATAGAAATGAATGATAAAATTTTCAGAGAATCATTAAATAATCAAACATTTCATACAGTGTCTGATCAAGAAAAGCAACGTCATCAGATCTGTACATGTTCATCATTAAATTATAGAATAGTGTAATCATATCATATTAAACATCTCAAAACCTTCAAATTATATCTATAAGTGCTTCTAAACACAATTTTAGGTCATTAATAAAAAAAATTTAAATTTTAGGTTATTTCACTTTTTTTAGTAAGATGCCATCAGATATTACTGATACAGTGCTACTTAATTACAATCAATATTTCTGGTGCCTATCCAGAAGGTTGCAATATGTATATATGTTTATAATGCAATTATTATATTTTGTTAAAGCAGAATAATATTGCCCTGTGTAATTAAAGAAAATTATAATAATTGAAATATTATTTATTATTTGTCATGTGCACTATGTGCCTACATAAGTGTTTATTTAAGAATCCTTAAAATTTATGAATTTCTGCAAACTATATTCTACTCTATGTTAAATCACTTTTCTTTTTTTAATCTATGGAAATATTTTCTGATATTTGTAAATAGACAGAATCAGAATGAGCTATTTGCATTATAGAGTATTCATTAGACAACATTTTTGTTAGAACTAATTGATTAAAGAATTTATTAATCATTATTTTAAATTATATTAGTGAAGTTTTATATATGTCTCTGCTCTTATTAGCATGGATTTCATTGCATCTATTATAGCTTCAGATTAATGATGCAACATGCAAGCTGCACTTGAAAGCTACTCTGTTTTACTTCTGAGACAATATTATTTATTATTATTATTTTTTCTAAACTTTTATTTTAATAATCTATAGCAATATATAATGGTACAATATTAGAATATTTTATTTTGAAAATGTTTTAAAGTTTGAGACATTAAATTTTTAGCTTTTCAATGAATCCACTCAAAAGCATTGTTAATGTGAATTTTATAATCACATTGGTTGATAAAAAAGACTTGTAACATATAATGACATGAATTTCTGGAACATTCAACAAGTACAGTCAAAATAATATAAAAGTATTATAGGCAACTCTTATTATCAAAAAAAAATATTGATCACTAGTATATATAATTCTCTTTAGAAATTATTTAGATGACACTAAAATAATAAAGGCTATGTTTAAAATCCTGCCACTTTACATTATAGATTTAATAATGATGATTACTAATTCATTTATGGACAGTATACTTAGGGCATTTGATGGACCAGAGTGCTATTTTTTCCTTCATATTTAATAAATTATTTTTAAAATAATATCTTGTAATAAATTTAATATTGTATTAACTTTTATTCAAAAATTAAAAGTGTTTATGTAGATATATTTGAAATGATTGTTAGTCTATTAAAAACAGCAACAAAGTTACTTAGTACAAAAAGGAGAAATTTGCAGGTACATTTTTAACTGAGTTAAGACAATGTATAAAAAAATATAAGGTATATAAAATGGTACAAAAATATTAATAGTTATATAAAAAATATAAATGTGAATTAGCAATGACATATATAAATGCTACTGAAAGAAAAAGTATTTTAGCAATAAGAAGAAAAAATGGAACTATTACTAATAGAGAAATAACATCATGAAATGTGGGTAATAATTATGTAGTAATAAGAGAAAAAATAATAATTAATTACTTCAATTACTAAATCTTTAGAATTGCCAAGCATTTTGAATAGAGAAATGAAGCATGCAATTAAATGTATAAAAAAGCAAAAGGTGTAGGAAATGATGAAATTACTATTACTGATATCTTAAAAAAAAATAGGTGAAGGAATAGGAAAATTATTGGCAAAAGCTATATACCAAATGTCTAATTGATAAAAATATAGCAGATGATTGTAAAAATGCAGTAATAATATTGACATTTTAAAAAAGCAGTAAACATTATATTAGCAATTACAGATCTATTAGTTTTTTTATTAGTTCGATACAAAATCTCTATTAAGATTTATAACTCCTCTATGATGAACTTTGGCTTATAATCCAAGCAAATAAAGAAAACTGGATTTAAAGAATGGTTTTAGTATAATAAATTGTATCTAAATAGTAAAAAGTATTATAGCAAGAACCAATGAATATAAGTTGCTAGTCATTTTACATTTATAAATTGTGAAAGGCGTTTGATATAGACTCAGTATATTATCATATTCTGAAAATATTTATCAAAATGCAACATAGTAATACTGAAAAGATTAATATGGTTATGTGTGTGCAATAGTGTGATTCCATATCTCTAAACTTTTTATAACAGTTTTACAAGAAGTAGTTTGTGGATTAAAATGAAAAGGTAGAAGAATAAAAATAAATGAACATTATTTAAATCATTTAAATTTTGAAAATTATGTGATTGCTTTTACAAATAATGCTTCAGTACTTTAGAAAATATTGCAAGATCTATCAGATGGAAATAAGAAAATGCAGCTAAAGATATAATGATAAAAGAAATAAAGAAATGTTCAATTGATTTTTTCAAAAGAAGAAAATAAAGATTGGTAATATTAAATTTAAAAAGTTAATAATCACAAATGTTTTTTTTTTTCAGATTATTAATACAAATGAAATCATAATAGACATCATAATTTAATTATAGATTAAATTTGGATGGAGTACTTTTTCCTAAAAATAACTTAGTTTTAAAAGGAAATACACTTATAAGTTTGAAAAGGAAAGTATATTTATCCGTTATTTATGGATTTGAGATATGAACATAACAAAAAGTAATAAAGAGACTTCAGTATGGAGAGATGTAAGTTGGAAGTAACAAGAAAGAATTAAAAGAAAAATAATTTGTTAAGAGAATAAACAGGAGTCACTGTTAGCATTGAAAAATAAAGGGATTGAACTGGAACTGATCTGGACATATTTTTAGAATAAATCAGAGATGGATAGCTTAAGTCTGTAACTGAATCTGATTAAAAAGAGACCATATGTGAAATGGATGGATAGAATGAGGAAGTGTTTGCTGATGTGATATGAAGGAATTATGCACTGAAGAAGCTGGATGAAGTTTTGAAAGTTCTTTATATGACAATGGATTACTAATAGTTGAAACTGATCATAATTGGGATATATATATATTATATTTCTTCATGAAGCAATACACATTTAGTTCGCATAATTTACTTATATGATTTTTAAAAATATTTATATATAAATTATATTACATTAAAAACTCATAAATAGAAGATTTTGCATAGAAGTAGAACATATATGACAAGTTTTCTTTAGTATCATTAGAAGATTAAACAATTTCATCATACTTTAGGATCTAAAATAATATACTGTTTAATGATTGCTATCAGCTGTCTTCATAGAATGTATTATTGAAAAATATTGTCATTCTCTTGGGCTAAAGAGCTTTCTGCAAAGAATATTATAAATATTATAAAGAACTGTTTCTTGTTTGAGGCAAGAATTATTCACAAATGTATCTAGAAAAAGATTTACAAACAAAAGACTTCTGTGCTATTATTTTTGAGAAACAAAGTGATGTGATAATTTTGTAAATGTTAGAACAGGGTATCTTAAGAAATAAACAGTACATCTTAGGATTATATATTACTTGTTTTTTTTGTAACCATTTAAAACCTGTTCATTGACTTATATTTAAAAGACAATTAATAATTAAATCTCTGACATGAAACATATTTTGCCTTGAATGAGATACTTTTCAAATACTCAGAAACTTAATATCAAAAATTCAGTGACTATGTAGAAATAGGCAAAACTGTCCATACAGTAGTGCCACTCAGTGCAAGACAGAATAATCAATGGATGCCAGAAGGCTCATGCATAAAATCCCTATCTAATGCCTACTCATTCAATACTCCTGGACTAGTTCCTAGCTTGTGGCTTTTATCAGTGAAGAGCAAACATAAGAAATGGTGATCATGTTATGTTTACATGGAAATAGGGTCACAATAGATTCTGATTAATTGTGAACTTATTAAATATATAAAATGAATAAGAATAATAAACTTATTAAATCAGATGGCATGAAGTTTGCAATAAAAATGTTCAGTAAGTTTTTAACAACAGATTTTTATGAAAAAAAATGGAAAGAGAGGAATATAAAAAGAATGAATAAATTATAATACAAGAATTATCTAGAGCATAAAATTAAATATAATTTTTTTATTAAGTAGATGCAATCAAGTATTTTTTTTTTAAATATTAAATTCCAGATGCTAACTAAAATGATACTGCCTGTTCCATTCTATTTGCTTTAGTACAATTACAGAGTGATGTTTATTTAGTGATAATTAGATATAAAAATAATGTATTTATACTTTAACTTCTATTTTTGTAGATAGATGTCAGGTTTAATCAGAAAAAACAATGACCTAATTTTTTTTCATTTCTTACATGAAGCTATGGATACTTTACACATTATACTTGGCAAAAAGAGAGATAAATTTTAATTAAGTCTTATTTTTACATTTCGAATACATGTCTGTTAATTGTAATGACATTTTTGTTAATAAAAGTAAAATATATTTATATAATTCTATTTTTTTAAGGATTCAAACAACACAATTAAAAATGAAGGAAATATTAACTTAATGCTTATATGTAATTTTTTTTTAAAATTTTTGATATAAATTAAATGTGAAACATTTAAGTTTATTCCATTTTTAAACAATAATCAGTGGTGTCTGGTTTATAAGCCTTGTGGTACTGCAGTACCTTCCAAATAGTAATATAACAATCATTCAATATTTTGAATAATTATTATGTAACTACAATAATTACATTATTTTTAAGAAGAATTATTTTAATCAATATTTGAGATTTTATTCAAAGATACTACTATTTATAGCAGTTCCAGATATGTCATATTTGGTCAATTTCATTATGTCCCACCAAGATTCATTTGCTTTTATCAATGCCTGTAACTAATGCCATTGGTACTACTCACTGCTACAGCATCAATAATTATTTGAGTGTGGTACATTTATTTATTCGGGGTTCTGTTCAGAGCCAATAAAATTTTATTGTTTTTATTTAAGATGGGCAATAAAATATTCTGTTTTTTTTTTTATATAATTATCATTTATAAATAAACATATATAAATATTTATTACAGAAAAATATAAAATAATGAAAAAAAATATTATTTTAAATATTTATCATGATGGGAGTTAGTGTTGGATATATAAAAAAGACCCCCCTCCCCCCAATTGTCATTACATGACAAAATGGAAATAAAAAATAAAGTCGATTTATTCCAAATATTAAATTTGTCAAACAGCAATTAGTAAAAACAAAAAATACATTAGATTTTAATAGATGATTAGTATGAAAAAATAAAAAGATTGTATGGTTGCAAAATGAGAAATACACTGTTTTCTTTAGTTGCATATGTTTTGGTGTTAAAACTTCAATAAAATGCTGTTGCTTAAAAAATTCACATACTGCTACTGACAATAATACAGATTTATTCCAGAATGAGAAAGCTCAAGTAGTTGACAAAAATGCCTCATACATCAAATATATCACTGGAAGAAAAAGAAATTATAATGATTTTTTTATGGCAAAAAATTTACTTCATTAACCTAAATTCAAAATATAGTTAAGCATTGGTGGTCAAGAGGTCAGCGACGGCTGCTTTACAAGCAGTTGTCCTGGGTTAGCAGATTTGTTTCCTGGCTGATGCTATGACACATGAGAAAAAAAAATTCGAAATATATATATAAAGCATGAAAAACACACAACAAATGAAGCTTAAAAAGTGAAAAAAAAAAAAAAACTTTGTTAAGAACCTTACTAAGCATATAATTATTAAAAAATACAAACATTTGGGTAAATATATTGTGACATAGAAACATTGTGGTTACTGAGAAAATTTTTTTAATAAAAAACAATAACTTCCTGATATAACATCTGCCATTTTGAGTTTTTTTCTAGATCAAAAATGACATTGCCTAAATTATAATTTGTTAAATTAAATGCATTTTGTTTTATTATCAATTTTTTTTTTTTTTTAGAATAATGCATTTTCCCTGTAGAAAATTAAAATTTTTAGATATGAAAATATTTAAATAAAAATTTGCTTTGAAATAATATAAACACCTTAAAACTTATATTAAAACATTTTGATGCAGCATATGATAAAAGTTTATACTTAATAAAATTTCTATTATTTGTTGATCATTTTTATGTTAATAATGAAAGTTACCATTATTTTGGGTATGTCAGAAAGGAATTATTAGGATAATGGATAAAAATTTAACAAGTGATTGATATTTTCAGTTTATATTTAATATGGTTTGATCATATAGAGTTTATTGCTTAATGCATTTTTTAACTGAAAATAATTTAGATTTATTGTTACAACATTTTTTTCTGGTTTGACAGAATTAACATTTAAAAAAATGTAGGCTTAAATTGATTGAATGAATATATTTTAACTAATCATCAAAAATGGAAAGAAGTTTAATCCATTATGTTGCTTTTACATATATTTAAATAAATCATATGATGTAATATAAAATATCTTTATATAACAGCAATAATATATATATAATAAAAATAATAATATCCATAAAAGCCCTTTATGGCAAATATTATTTTTTCCCCTTTTCAATGTGTTGAAACTATTTTATAATTACAATTTACATTGCCTGCATATTGACATCTATTTTTTTATACAAAATTAACTATAACTTATTATAACAATAATACAATATGTACAAAGCAGAAAAAACCCTGTATACATGCATACTATATAATTTTTCATTCATTATCATTACTCAATTATTAATTAAATTAATTGATGTTATATATATATTCATACAATTATTTTTGTTGTAATTAATGTAATTGAAAGAGCAAAAATACATAAAAATGCAAATCTGCCTTACATGTTCATTATTTAAAATATGCACATAAAATACATTGTGTAAAAAGTATAAAACATTTAAATTATATTAACGAACCTAATAGAAAAAAAAAATGTTTTAATAACAGTTAAGAGCATACATAAGAAATGGTTATCATGTGATGTTTATTTCATTAAACTTTTTGTTGTATTTTTTTTTGGCTATAAATTTCCTCATGTTAATTTCTAATGATGCTACTTTCATGACGTTACTGCTTGATTACATCATCAGTTGTTGTATTAAGTAATTGCCATTACAAAAAAGGCAGATTTTTTTTTTAAAGATTGTTGTATCAAGTAATTGATTGTAACAAAATAATGAATACAAATTGATGATTATGACTATGTGAAGCTTCATTAAAAGGTCCACTGTATGTGTAAATGTCTTTTCAAATTAAAGATTGCATATTTAATAAATTAAATGATTATTACATTTAATATTCAGTTAAAAGTTAATTTTGGGGGCATTGAAAATATATATGATTTTTTTTATCCTTACTACTTTTCCATTATTTTAAATATATTCATTAATTAATTTACTCATTATCAGAATATTTTTTCAATTTTATTTATTTTAAAAATATTGTAACAGTTTAAACCAATAATGTACCACAATTTATTTTTATTTTTTAGTACCCCTGATGAAGAATATTAGTCAGTCAAAACTAACCAAATATTTGTATAATAAATAGTATTATTAAAAATGTGATAACTCATTAGTTATTTTTGATAATGCAAACACGGTGTCTTAATTAAAAGTTTGAAAAAAAAGGTCAGTAGTAGTAATAACTTGTGTTTAAAAAATTAATAAAACAAAAGTATTATTTTATTTGTCTTGTTTCTTGAGTAACAAAATATAGATAGAGGAGAATTTGGAAATCTTTTGAATACATAATGTGATATTAAAAGCAAGTTTGATTTGATATTTATTTTTCCTGTATTTGTAGCTTTTATATATTTAATGCCTAATATAATTTAACTCAATAATTCAAGTGATTTTTATTTATTGTCTTTCAAAAAGGCTATGATACTTGACACGTGATTGTAGCTTTATGTGTTCGTTTTTATATAAATAAACATAACAATAAAATCGATATATAATTATAAAACTGCCTTCAGCGCAGAACTTATCTAACGGGAAAACAAAATAAAATAATAAAATTCAATTTATATATTTTTTAAAAAATAATATATATTTAATAATACGAAAGCCCTTGAATTTTTTTTTAACAAAAGGTTCTGATGCGGAGATATATTTTTAGCTTAATAAAAACAAAATTAATTGAGAGTTTTAAAGTGAATATATTTATCTAAACGTCTTAGCTTTAATCCTACACTTATATAGTTTATTTTGTTTTAAACTGAATTAAAAATAGAAGCTCGACCTCTTCAGAAATAATTTCTGTCAAAAATGATGAGTAACATTTTGAAAATATTAGTCCACTTGAAATAAGAACTATAGCATTAAACAGCAAGTTCTAAATCTATTATCTTGATTTATATTTAGTTTTACCACTTTCAGTTTTAAATTTAAACATCATTCAAATGTCATGTTTATAATATTGAGATAGTATAAATATTAATAGAAACGATAATATTTTTATTTAAAGCATCTCCAACATTCTAATAATCAAATATTAAAAAAAATTACTACTTTCTTTAATATCATTCTAATATATTGCTTATTTTGACAAATACTTTTAAACTTAATATTTCTATAAATAGTAACTGATTTCTATATAATGTATCATTAATCCCATTAAAATTAAATTAAAATGTAATAATTGACCTATTATTAAATACTAACATACAATAGATATATATGTAAAAGATTGTGACCTAGGCCAACTGATGAGTGCTAGTTCAGCATGAAATGCATTTTGGGAGTTATTTATTTTATATTTCAAGAATGTGTGATGAGTGGAGGTTATTAAGTACATCTCTAAACTTTATAATATTAAAAATAAATTAAGTAAAAGTGGAAAAGAGTTAGCAATGATTAGTAATATAATCAAAACATTACTAAATTCTATTATTCAATTACCAATTTATCTGAATTCTAAGAATGTTGAGTAGCTAACCAAGTATAATTTATGTTGTTTTTTCTTTAATAAATATAAATATAATGACTAGTCAGATTAAGATTGACTGAGAATAGTTTTAATCATTGCATGCAACACTCTAACACAAAATACTTTAATATATATATATGGAGCTATTAATGTTATTAATAAATTAAGTTGTTTAGAACTATATCATAAATTAATAACTTTTTTATATTAATGCTGTATTATTTCAATTTAAGCTGCACTTCCTATTTAAATTTTGAAGTCGTAAAATTAGGGTGCATCTTAAATTCAGAGCGAATATTTTAACATTATAATTATGCTGATCTCCCATTCTCCAATGATCACATCATTGCTTAACATTCTAAGTTCATGCACAGTATTATAATCATTGAAAGCAGTTTTTTCAGGGGAACCCCCATTTGCACCTTTCTTTCAGTTCATATTTAAGTAAATAAAATTGTTATTATTTTTCAATATCTATTATAAAATCATTTGTATATATATATTTTCCAATTTTAAAATCCTACTGTTCAAAGCTACATTTTAACATCCTATTTCTGCTAATCTTACATTTTCCAATGATTATGTCTTTGCTTTATACTCTACACATACACTTAGTATTACAATCGCTGATAGCACTTTATGTGGGGATTTTTTGTTCGCACTTTTCTTTTAGTTACTATTTTAAGTAAATAAAATGGTTATTATTTTTCAATACCTATTATAAAATGATTTTTATATTTTTTTTTCAATTTATTTAAGGGCAGCTTAAATTTGAAATAATATGGTAATATATTTATAAGTAAATAATACAAAATATCATTATACTGTAATTAATCATTAATAAATATTAAAACATATATAGCTGCAATTGTTGATATTAAAAATAATGGCTGCATGAATAAATGGTAATGATTTAAATAATGTGTCTATACACAAGCATAAGAAATGGTGATCATGTGATGTGTGTGTCTATATACACCCATTGTTTCACATAAAAACCAGTGTAAACTATTATAACATGGATGGCTTGCATTTTCCAATTCTCCCACTATTGTTATTATACACAGATCTAACTTCCTTAATCCAAGCTAAATCAGTGAACTTGATCTGAATTGATTTATTAAATTCACATTTAATATGTACTATGATGTGTGAGGTATAAATAATATTATTGGTGGAAATTCATTAATGTATTCATGCTATATAGACTAATATGACATTAGTAAAGAAAATCATACAACAAAATGCATATGAATATTTCATGAAAAGTATGAATATGTGTGTGGTAATAATAAGAATCTAATTTGCAGCTGACAGTAACATCTTATTGTCAGCCTTTTTAACCATTATTTATATATAATATAAAGTTAATGACAATACCTGAAGATTTATTAGAACTTTTTTATGTTTATGAAGTAAATCTCCTAAAAAAATTGGGAATTATTATTAACAATGTCGTAGATAAAATAGTTTGTATGACTGTTTTGCAAAGTCATCATATACCAAGTATATATCTAGATATCTTCTTTCTTCTTCCATTCATTTATTCTCTAAGTTCATATATATTGATATTGACAAAAATATTTTCATTTATCTTAGATAACAATCTCAAATGTTCTTAGATCAGAAATGACTATAAAAGCTTCGTATATGTTAATTATTCATTAAATTCTAAGATAAACACCCGACTATAATTTGATCTTAATAAACTTCAAAATAATGATGATAATATGTGTGATACAAAATAAAATATAGATTGCGTAAGTTAAAGACATATATAAGGAATATTTAAACATAAAATGCCTAAATCTGAACTAGTCAATAAAATAATCAAAATTATCCCAAATTCACAACTCAAAAAGACTAGCCAAAGAAGCTAAACCCTAGAACACAATGCTTCTCCAGTGTAGAGGACTACAAGATAGTAACATTTTATACTAAATATTACCCACAGTTCTACTTAATTCCATACACCCTTAATATTAAAAGAGTTTTTAAATAAGTTAATTGCTTCAGAATCATACATTTTTAATAATAAAGATTCTTTAATTTTTTTTATTTCATTTCTCTCAAGGAAGATAATCTTAACCTCATCAAAATTAATTGTTACCAGTATCTTTTTTATGGATACATAAAATAACTGAAATATTTATTTCTAACCCTACTTTTATTTACATTTATTCTTTCATTTAAGCTCAAACTACTCTGATCAATACATACCTTCTCACAAAAACAAGAGATAATACACATTATCAAAATAAATAATGTGGTCTGTATCTTATTCATGGATATATAAAGCAGTAAGATAATTATTTTTATCTTACTTTTATATACCTTTATTGTTTCATTTAAACTTTGACTACTCTGATCTATATATACCTTCTTATAAAACAAAAAGATAATATGAACTACTCCAGGAATAGTCTTTCTATCAAAAATTTCCTTCATATTATTACAGTTTGTAAGAAACATCATGCTATATAAAATAATTGACTTATTCATATTATTTAATAAATTATTCAAAGTAATACTTATTTTCCAAGCAATTTTCTTATTTCCAAACAAATTACTATTTTTACATACAATTCTATAAGAAGAAAATAATTTATATGGCAAAGAAATAAAATAGTTTTCTTTATTCTTTATATAATTACAAAAATTATTAATATTAAATAAAATACTTTTAACAAATTTATCAGGAGTAAGCAACATTCAAATATCTTTATGAAATTGATCTTTTTGAAACAAAGTTATCTCATTAGAATTATTTAATGTCTTACTTTTTTTATTAATAAATTCTTAAAGCAGCTGCTTTATGAGATACAGATTGATAGTCCAGGTCAATTTCTTAATCAGAAAAATCAACTGTATGACTAAGTGGGTTAATTTGATTGTTATCTATTTCTTCAGTTTTTACTTTTTTTTATATATCTATTCTTATTTGGGAGTCAGCCTGGTTTTCTTTTTTGCTCTACTTTTAGTGATATGCTTTGTGATATATCTCTGGTTATTTCCTCCATGATTTGTGTACTAGTCTTGTTTATTGTTCTTGATGTTTGTAGTGTATTAGAGTCATTATTATTTATTTTATTATTATTGAGTAGCTGTGTTTCATTCATTGCTGTTTCTCTTTTGTATTCTTTTTGTTTATCTAACTTTTGGGTTTCTTTATCATTAGTTTGGGTCAGATCTTGCTCTTTTGTAATATTGTTTGCCTTCCTTTTTATCATGCTTTGTTCTGAAGGCTTATTATGCACCAGGTTTGGTGCTTGCTCATCAATTTGTGAGTTTGTGCTTCTTATTTTGTTTTGGGTATTTGGTTGGTCTGATTCTTGGACCCTCATTTCATCTTCCATGTTTGATATATTTATATTGTCAGATATTTATGTTTTTTGTCTTATTAATATTTGTATATCTGCTATTTTTTGTATTTAGTTGATCTTTATTGGTATTTCCCATCTCATTTGTCTACTTAGCTTTGCCTCATCTTTTGTGGTAGGTCCCACATCATCTTCCTGCTCTGGTTTCTCTTGAGGCATATTGGATGAGGTTAGGTGACTTTTAGTGCTTTTGTTGTTCATGCAATTTATTGCTAGGTGTCCTCTATTTCTGCAACCATAGCATTGTGGTCTCAGGCCTTTTATTTGAAGAGTCAGAATAGCTTCCTGATCTACTATCTGATTAGGGATGTTTTCAGGATTGATGTTGCCATTTAGCTTAATTTTAAAATGAAAGTTGTTGGTGTAAACTGGAATAGATGTGTCAGTGATCGGTTCAACATATATTGTTGACCAAATGGCTGTATTGGCTTTGTAAAATCTTGCATATTATAATCAAAGTATGTATTTCTCAATGTCCCTGTTTTATCTATTATAATAAGAGCATAATTTTGGAGCAATTTAATTTTTTCCTGGAACTCTGCATATTGTTTTTCATTAAAAAAAATTCATTCTTGATATATCTAGGATTTGGGTGGTTTTCAATTGCTAGTATAGTATGCCACATTTTTTCTCTGCTATTTCTTTATAAAAGAGATCTCTTGGGAATTTATATAACGATAAATTTCCATCAGGAACTGCCAAAACTAGAGATTTATTTGAGAAGAATTTCTTGAATGTTTTGAATAATTTTTTTGGTACAGTGTCAATAAATTTTTAGTTGATTTCTTTCAGATTTTCTTCAATCCATGTTTGGAATTCCAATTCATTATTATTTTCATTGTCTATGCTTATATCTTTAATGTCATTTTTGTTACCTCTTCTAAATCTTATAATCTGCGTTGATACCATATCTATTTTTTTTGTTAAATAATAATTTGTTTTTATAACATTTGCATACATTTTAGTATTGTTTGTGCTGTTTGAATTTGTGTTAATATCCTTTTCGCTATCTAATATAATATTTTTTTCTTCTAATGCCATGATTGTTTTTGATACTAATTTAATTTTATATAGTAAGCATAAGTTTTTTTTACCTTTTTTGACAGAAAAGGTCCTTTTTGTGTTACTTTTTCCTTTCTTATTTCCTGATGAGTTGTGTTCCATTCAAAATGTTGCACTTTTTATTACTTTTTGCTGACTTTTTGGTAGTGCTGATAAAACATCTACTTCTCCGGTTGAATAACAGGGCCGCATATTATTATTATTATTATTATTATTATTATTATTATTATTATTATTATTATTATTATTATTATTATTATTATTATTATTATTATTATTATTATTATTATTATTATTATTATTATTATTATTATTATTATTATTATTATTATTATTATTATTATTATTATTATTATTATTATTATTATTATTATTATTATTATTATTATTGTTGTTGTTGTTGTTGTTGTTATTTTAAATTAATATTGTGTATAGTGTATTAAAATCAATATATTCAATTAAATTAATTCGCTTGAATGCAATTCAAAATATATTTACACAAATACAAATTTCATTCTTCTCTTACTAAGCCCTAGTTGTGCTTTTATGTAGAAGAAAATCTTACAACATTTTAAATATTTACATAAAATTTTGAATATAAAATAAAATATGCCAATAATAACAACAACAATAAATTAAACTTCAATAATATATTATTATATAATAAAAATATTTGTACATTAAATATTCATATATCTTCTCTATATAATATTTTTTCCCCTTTTTCCCTCTTTAATATATTTTTTAATTTTTTTTTATTTCCCTATAATGTTGCAGGTAAATGATTAAATAATTTAGTAACATAATAAATTTCTTACTCTAGTTCCATATTTATTACAATATTTTGAAACTATGTATATATCAGTTTTCCTTAAACACATTTCAAATTGTTTTATATACGGTTATTTGAAAGTACTATCAAATTTTTTTTTCTCTGTCTATATAATCAAGAAATTGATTGAATAATAATATATTAATTTTGTATACACTTTTTTCTTTATTTATGTATTTTTCTTCTATTAGACAATTATTCTTTTTTGCAGTAATGTCAGTCTAATAATATTAGGAATGCTTGCAAAACTATAAAGGGTTATTCCATATTTCAATAAAGTTTCAATATAACAATAAGAATATTTAAAAGAAAATATCTTTTATTTTATACAACATTATGAATTTATTAATTAGTACATTTATATGATGTTTCCAAGACATTTTTCATCTATCATCATTACTTTTATACACTTATCATTACATATTACACTATTGTCATATAAACACTCAAGTGAGTGCAGATGTATAACAATATTTTTATATTTCATGTGAGGATAGCATATTAACATACATTTGTTTTTGTTCTTCCATTTATATAAATTCTGCTCTCAAAGCACCCAAGAGCAATTTTATTTAGACTTTCTTGATATTCTTTAATTGCAATATCAATATTTCTATTTACACTCATAATAGTATCATCTGCATGTTGATACATTGATCCTTCAACATTAATATTTCCTAGATCATTTATGAAAATCAGAAACAACAATGCACTAAGTTTAGAAGTACCTTGAGGAACCCCATATATTTTTGTTGCTCATTACTTAATACATTTAACATTTTTGCTATAATATATGTATCATTTAAATAGTTTTTTTTTTAAAAACTAAGCAATTTTCCTCTAACTTCACAATTTTGTAACCTGTAAATCAATTACTTATGAACAAAGGCAACTCTCCATACAGTAGTGCCACCGTGTACTAACCAGAGTAGCACAGGGTGGCACCACTGTATGGAGAGTTGCCTTTGTTTACAACAATTATGTGCTAGTATGAGATGGTGATCATGTGATGTTTAGTGGTTTAACACCAATCCTGCCTAACAGGATAGTGGTGGCTATGGTTGTTTAAGAGCCAAAGACACCAAAATGTATGGATGCTGAATTGAGTTCAGACCCATATGACTATATAAGCTATTGAGCTTAGATTGAAAATATTTTTGTGTTTTCAATTTCATTCTCATAGTTTTGTAGTAGAGTTAAAAGGTGGCTGCTGGAGGGTTGCATTAGATCCTAAGATCTAGATGCAGTGCTCTCAGATCCAAGGCTCCTCACTGATGATGGTCACAAGCCAGAAACTAGTTTGGGGATATTGATGAGTAGGCACTAGATAGGGATTTTATGCACAAGCCTTCTGACATCTATTGATTACTCTGGTTAGCACAGGGTGGCACTACTGTATGGAGAGTTGCCTTTGTTTACAACAATTATGTGCTAGTATGAGATGGTGATCATGTGATGTTTAGTGGTTCAATTGCTTATGCTCAACAATGTCAAAAACCTTAAAGAAATCTAAAAAAATTGAAGTTACATATTATTTATCATTTAATCCACTATTAAAATTGCTAAGATAATAGAAATATATATATAATAATTAATTTTTTAAACTAAAAATATTTTTTTAATAAAAACCAATACGGATTCATAGAAGAAAAAAACACAACTATGTTATTAGAGAATTTTTCAAATAAAATTAATAGTGCATTAAATGAGAAAAAAATACGTAACTGTAATTTTTTTTCATCTTGAGAAGAAAATTATGTTACTAATATTTTATATTTATCACAAAGTACGAATATACATTTATATAATTGTTTTATTACATAGAACATTCATGTAATTTGTCATATACGAAAACTTTACATTATAATTCATTACATTTTTATGAAATTAATATTGATTTTCCTTATTAAATAATCTGTTGAGTTATTGTGTGTACACATTTACTTATTCAATTTTTATGGTTTGTTTTTTGTTAAATATAAACTAAACAATAACTGCTTATTGTGTCATTATTTGACTTACTCTTTTATTTCTTATACTTTATTTATTTATTCCCTTTGGGTTGCCTAGTGCTTCCCAGATTCAATGGTCACTACATTGAATCTATTTATATGTATATCTATAAACATTTACTGGTATAGTCAAAATAAGAGTCATTGATCATATGACCCAATTCTCTTAAGCTTGTAAGATATAAACAATGACGATTGCCTATTCCTCAACAAGCTTTGTGATAAATGCTTAGCCAGAGCCACCATTTAAAATATCTCTGACAGGAAACCCCCCCCCTCTAAACACAAACTGCCATTTTGTATATAACATAGCATAGTAAAAGCATTTCTCTAGAGAAGTAATAACTATGCTAATGATTCTTTTTCATTACTGGATTATAAAGCTTATACATTTTTGAATATATAATTATAAAAGCAATTTCTTTATACATCGAAAACATTTGTTAGATCATCAATGGAATTTTTAGTATAATTATCATTCTCTAAAAAAAAAAAGTTCTTTTTAAATAAACTTCACATTAAAAATTAACCATTAATCCAAAATAATGTCTTAATAGTTGTTCTATAATGTTATCTGTAAATATTTTAGTGTAAAACCGATTAACATTGGTTTTAATTTTAAATACCTCTGATTTTTCCCCTCCGGGTAATAGTATTTCTGTTTATGTAAAAGCTGTAATATGATTACTAAAAGTTCTTAATAATAAAAGAAATGGAATAGGAATTAAAATGCACTACTCTGTCATAAATCAATGAGGATTCAAGTTTATAAAGGTTAGAACTAGGGCAGTCTACAAAAAAGATAGTTCTTATTAAGCTATAATATAAACATTAGCTGATTATCAATTAATATCAAACATAATTCAAACCTATTTTAATTGTATGAGGCAGCTGTCAATAAATTAATAAAAGCAATCAATAATTCATACCTATGCTTATTATACTTTTTCATGCATCTATCTGAAAACAAGATCCATGTATGTAGTAATTTTTACTTTTCTAAATCCAAATTCTCTGATGACGACTCATTTATAAATATAAATAATCTATCTTATAGCTTAATTTGAAATATGTATAGTGATTAACAATGATATTCCAAAATAATTACTTCAGTTTATTTTATAGTCATTTTTATATAATTAGAATAATAGAAGCATTCTTATATCTGGCATAACTTAATTTATCCATCTATTTTTAGAAATTCCAATAGTTTTGAAACTAATTTATATCATCGCATTTTTAAATATATCTAGGTATTCCATTGACCCTGATTGACATGTTTGCAAATGCTAATTGACATTTAGCTTTCAAGCTTACAAAAAACTACTTTAATTTCAAAGAACTCCTTTATTTGTTCTGCAATTGGCCTTGGAGTGATTCAATAGTGGCTATCTAGTGTTTATTTGATAGTTTGGTATTTATTTGATGGTAAAAATATTGCATTAAGAAATATATTTATTGATATTAATTCCAGTTAAAATAGTTAATTTTTAATAATGTTAGTGAAAAGTGAAATTAATAAGTTTCTCTGTAATTTAAAGTATCTTTTGCACTTAGATGATGTCAGTTTTTGTTAAAATCTTGGAAATCAAATATTAAAAGTTTATATTTAATTTGTTTATTTCTATATTTTTATTTTTTGTAAAATTAAATTAACTATTTGTTTCATGGCAAACATAATGTTTATACTCAAATTTTTTAAATATGTTTTGTAGTAAAAAATAAAATAAGTACAAGGATTAATGTGAAAAGGAACTGCATAACAGCAAACAAAAAATTCTTACCATTAAGTTTGTTGTTATTTTTATTACTTTTTTAATTTTAAGTTTAATTTCTAAATTTCAATGGTTATTTTCATTATTTGATTATATTTTTTACAGAAATATGCTTTCCTAATACAGATTTAATAGATTTTTTTTATTGTCAATTCAAAAATATTTTTAGCCTGCAAGCTTTTAATTATTTTTTTAATTATTATTTATGTTTATTTGCAAACACAATATATAATATTATTAAGAATATTATCAAAAATGTAAATAACTAAGAAGATTTATTTACTAAAAATAAGAAAACATAAAAATTATTCAAATTGTGAACTTAAGGCTATTTAGCCTGTTAATTGTATTGTTTTGGAATATACTCACTTGTCTTTTTGTTTTTGTTTTTTATTTTCTTTTATTTAAAAAAATCTTACACATCATTAAATCTTTATATTTTAGCACATTTCTATTTCATTAAGATCATAAGTTTGAATATCAAAATTAGTTTTAAAAATAAAACATCAACTTTACAAAAAAAACAAACAATGAAGTTATCATACAAAAAAATTTATTTTGGCTTTCAGTGTAAAAAAAATTATTTAAAGGAAAATAAATTTTTTTTCAAATCTTTTTATTTAAACTTATTTCATAAAAATCTTTAGACTTTAAAATGAAAATAATATTTAAAATATTAAAAATAAACAATAAATTTATTGAGAAAGACTAATTTGATATCACAGATTTTCAGCAGATCAATTTTCTTTTGAAAATCAAATATATTCAAACAAAAATCATATATAAGTATCAAATACTTATTAAAAATAAATATTTAATAATTTTATTTTTAAAAAAATTGAAAACAAATATACTATGAGTTTTTTTTGTAAACATCAATAAAGAAAGGTTGTATTTGCCTAAGAAGAAATTGACTTATCTTCTCTAAATGTACTTATTAATATTAATAACTAAAATTTTAACTACTAAACAGTTTTCAACCATGATATTTGCTAAAAAATTAAATTCTCTTTAAAACCATTTACCACTAGTAATACTACAGATTACCATGACAAAGATAATTTACTGGTATCATATAGATTAAACTTAAATACTTTATTTGCATTTTTTTCTTATATCATTATTTAAAATGTGATTAAAATATTCTCTCCATCTATACAAAATATCATTACCAAATTTAAAAAAATGCTATTTACAGATTTAATAGATTGCAACATTATTTTCAAGTTTATATATTAATTTTAAAGTGTTGAGAAAAATCTACCATGATCATATTCATCAAATGATTATATATCCTTTCTTATATTAATTTGTTAATCATTCATAAGACATCTTGTTAATTGATGAGAATGAACATCTGCCTTTAAATTTCTATAATATTTATGAAGTGATATAGTCATTTTATAATTCTACAAAGAAGACTTTCATGTAAAATCATTATAATAATTTTCAGTGAACTCAAAAAAAGATTTAAACATATCCACAATATACTACCTAATATGCTAAACTTGAAAATTTAATTTGGAAATTTAAGGATTTAACATCCTCTGAGTATTTTCATAAATAGAATTTGCTTCTAGAGAATGTATACTACATTTTTATCATATGCTTGCAATAGAATTTATCATAATACAATTATTATATTAAACTTAGAGTCTACTAATTTTTGATCTGTTCAATAATTTATATCTATAATAATAGTGTAATATCAATTTCTTCTAAATAATGACTTTTATTTATAATATTATTCATAAGTTGTTATTGATTTGAGATGGATTCATTTAAAATATTTTATAGATTTTTTTTATTTAAGTGAAAAATTTATGACAATCAATACAGAGAGTTTCAATAGTGTTGAGATATATTCTACCATTTCTCTCAACATATCTATTGAAGATTCCAAAAAGAAAATTTAATATTTAAACAGGTATGCCATTTAAAACAATTTTTGTGAGGCACTTCATTTTGACCAATTTATTTCATTTGTTAGATGCATTCAAACTCTTAAATATTGTTTTCTAAACCATTGAGCTATTTTTTAAAGTCATTTAATGACTATAAAGGCTTATACAATATAAGTTCTAAAGATTCCCAACTTGCTAAACCTGTCTTCATTATTCATTTTTTAATGTTAAAAGTTTTCCTATTTACATATTTATACTAGCATACAAAAATATTAGATTCATTAATTATACTTTGTATGGTTAAAGATAAAAAATGTAGTTTGAAAAACACACAATCCTATTATCACATTTAGGATAGACTTATGAATAAGATCATGATAATTTGGCTCTATGTGAACCTAAGTAACTGAAGTCATAACAAAGCTTAGTCTGAACAAAAAACACTCATCATTCATATTGAACACACTACACGTATCAATTTTTGAATCAATAGCTTTATCTACAAGACAATAAGAGATACTTTTCCTGAAGTAAAACTTATATGTAATTGACATTTAAATATTTGCATCTAAAAATTATTCACTATGTTATCATTAGGTTTTATTAGTAACCAAATTCAAAATTTAAAATGAATATATAAAATAAATCCTTATTTTTTACTTCACCTTTGAGTGGTAATTTTTAAATTGTGCTTTACACAAAAAAAGTGAAGCTTATTATTATTAGAAAAGAATTATATGGCTAAGCGCTTTCAGAGAAAGGAAGGGTTCCCCTTGGATTCCCCTCTTTTTTCCAAAGTGTAAGCTTGTGGTTAAGACATGAACAGGTCCCTACCTTCACATTTTCAAGTGCACACTCTTGAGGTTTATTGCCTTAGTAAATATTATTTAAGGCTAATTAAAGTAAGTTCTCTGAAAGCGCTCAGCTGTATAATTCTTTTCTAATAATAATAAGCTTCATCTTTTTGCATAAAGTGCAATTTAAAATGAATATCATTATCAAACAATTTTTTTAAAATTTACACACCTTAAAAAATAAAATTTTATATAGTGTTGTCTTTCATAAATTATATATTATAATCATTAAAAATCTTATTGTTTTAACAGTAATTATTTTATTCTATTAGCCTATAATTTAGCATTTATTTTTATGAAATTATGCTTAAAATTATTTATTAAAAACATTTATTTCTATATTTCATATAAAAAAAGGGTTGTTTGTACTTTCACATTCGAAGTCCAAGTTAGTTTAATACAGTGATTTTACTATAATTTACAACCTGAATGTTTGTTGTTGTTTTATAGCAGTTTTAATTTTTATACACCTCCATACTTTCCCATTCTTTTTAAATTCATATAAATAAAGATATAATAAAAGACAAATGATCCCCAAGATACATTTCGTGATGAACCAGCACTCATCAGTTGGTCCAGGTTACTATCTCTCATATATATCTTTATTTTATGCAAAGTATTTATCTAGAGTAAATTGTTACATTTTCATTTACCGTTGTTAAACTTTCTCCATTCACAAACATTGACGCCATCCATTTCAGATAAAGTCTACTTTCTTAATTTATATTTTGTTTTTGTTTTTTAATTACTATTAAATGAAAAAATTTCTCAAATAATTACTATATTATTTTTTACCATTGGCTTTATTACAAAAATCTAATAAATAAAAACATTAAAAACAAACAATAACTTTTCTTTCACATTCTTCTCCAAAGATTATCAGAATTCATGAAGCGTAAACTTTGGAATTTAAATGCCATAAAAGACATCTGGTTAGTTAATAAATTTACAAAGATACTACCAACAGATGATTTTGAATTTGTCTCTTTTAAATTTAAGTCATTTGACATAATTCAAATTTATTTACTTTTATTATATATCACCGTAGCTTTTAATAATATTTTTATTTAAAAAATTTATTCTTTTCAATAAAAAATATTAGTAATTTATGAGTGTATATGTAAAAAAAATAATTAGAAATTTTATATTTTAATCTAAAAGTCATTATTTTTTAAAATTCTCCAAGTTAAATTATAATATTTAAATACAAGTATATTATATAATGTTTAAAGCTAGATGTAATTAGAGGGGATTTGAACCCAGACTTTCAAGCTCCCTTTAGTCATCCACTCCATCATATACAACCAAAACACAGGACCACATATATGCAAAAAAGATAAATAATCTCCAATATATGTATTTCATGCTGAACCAGCACATGTCAGTTGGTACAGATCATTATCACCCACTCATATATATATAATCAGTGCTCAATTTATATTAAGATAGCATATCTTCAAACCTTAATGGACAGGCTTCCACTCTCCAACTCTTCAGTCATCCATATCATTGAAAAGCTGATGATGACATGTTTAAATCCCTTATTTGCCAAGTTTTATTGCCATACCCATGTTGACTGTAAATCATTCTGATCCCTCATATGTAGGACCCCAAGTCCATTTAAATACACAGAAGAGGGATGGGTAGAATTCAGGCTGAATATGTAATATTTAAATACAAGTATAGTATATATATACTTTCAAGCTAGATATAATTAGAGGGGATTTAACCTCAGAATTTCAAGGTCTTTTTAGTCCTCCACTCCATCTTATACAACTGATACACATGACCACATACACATTGTATGTTCATGATATGCAAAGTTAAATTGTTTAGCTTCTTAACTGTCATTTTAAGATATGTGGATAAATAAGATTTTTCTCTTTCAAAAGAATTTTATTGCTATGAATATTTACATTAAAGAGAATCAAAAGGTAAAAAAATACATTGATGGTAACTGTAGGTAGAGGGGTTAAGTGCCAAAATAGGGACTAAATTAGATGTGAAACTCGATCTGGGTCAATAAGGGTAGTGATGTATGAACAGTTTACAAGTTTCGATATATGCTGCATAAACTTGTAACATGAATGATGGTTATGAAGCATCAGTTGTTGCAGCATTGGTTAGTTCCTTTATAAATAAATAAAAATAAACTCTTTCACCTTAGATTCTTTATTAAAAGTGGTCAAAATACTTTTAAAAAATAATTATAACATACACCAAATCTTTTAAAAACTTGTTTTTTTATTTTTTTGCCACCAAAATGAAATATATATTAAAATAGATTTCCAACGTTTTGATTATTTCTTTATTTTTTTCTATAGTCTTTTTCAAGGAACTAAAAATATATAAAAAGGAGATAAAAAAAAAATTCATAAAAATTTTTAAAACAAACAAAAATAAAAATCCTGTCACATATACATACTATTTTGGAAAATATATTCTTTACTTACTATGATTTCTTTTCCCAACAGCTTCCAACTTTACATTTTGCCTTTCATTTAGGCAAAAAAGAAATCATAGTAAGTAAAAAATATATTTTCCAAAATAGTATGTATATGTGACAGGATTTTTATTTTTGTTTGTTTTAAAAAAAATTATGAATTTTTTTTCTTTCTCCTTTTTATATATTTTTAGTTCCTTGAAAAAGACTATAGAAAAAAATAAAGAAATAGTCGAAACGTTGGAAATCTATTTTAATATAAATTTCATTTTGGTGGCAAAAAAATAAAAAACAAGTTTTTAAAAGATTTGGTGTATGTTATAATTATTAGTTTCTTTATATGGTTGGTTTTAGATGGGGTTGTAATCAATTTGGCTTAGATCAGTGGTTGCTCTATTCACTTTGTTAAAAGGCTGTCTTTTCCCATGTATCAGCCAATAGATGAGACTCGGCTGTCCACTTATCTTTTTTTCTTAATTCTACAATGGTCTTTATCATGCAATCCTCTAGGTTAATCACCATTCTGCTTTCAAATGTCTTTCTACATCTGACTATTCATATGTCAAAATTCACGAAGGTGGATAGCCGGATTTCAGCAAAACAACCTCCTTGAATAATGTTGGTAAATGACATAATGTTGGGTTTTCTTTCTGTGATCCACTGTTGAATAAGCCTCCTGAGGGATTTTCATGCTTCACATTCCCTGAGGGTGTGTTCAATAGTGTCTTCCTATCTGATACACATAGGGCAGAATGAGTCAGTGTTGTATCTTCTTTGATAATGAAGGAAGGTCCTGATGGGGAAGCTTCCGAGGGTAATTTTAAGAAGGAAGTCTACAAACTTTGATGCCTGTTTAGGAATCTAGTTAATTTGACCATACAATTAGTCCCTATCAGTAAAATGGCATTAGTCTTCTGCTCTCCAGGGAAGATAAGGTGATATATGTCCCAATAGGTTAGTTTGTTCTGAAAGGATGTTGAGGTGGGCTTTATGTTTTCCAAAATAAGTGAAATCTGTTGTTGAAGCCATAATTTGTGACATCAGGGGGAGGCAGTCTGTCCATTGTCTCAAATGGTTGAGTCAGAATAGGGCAGAGTATAGAATATTGTGATTTCATTGTAGAATGGAGATTCACTATTAGTGCAAGGAGAGGCCGTTAAGTGTCCTAGGCCTTTGTAAAGTCTTGAGGGTTTATAGCAGTGGTTCATCCTTCCCAGTATAATCTCCTACACATGGACTCAACCTTATTTGTGAATATCTTTGTCAGAAAAAATCCTGCTAAATAATATATAATCTTGAGCAGAACTACAGAATTCAGGAAAGCAACTGTTCATAATCTTATTAATATTAAATTTAACTTAATATTCTAGTCACATAAAACTTTGATTATATATATTACATAAAGCAAACCATCATAAAACAGTAAAATAATTAGTTTTAAAGATATGTTTTTTAAAATGTTAAACATATATATAAATTTTAAATTTTCATTTTACTATGTTTATTGATATTGGTAGTATTAGGATTTTTTAATTTAAAAAAATTAAAATATTTTGGAATTTAAAAAATATTCTTTTTATATTATTACAATAATTTTTCAACCATTTATAAAATTAGAATATAATATTTGTCTATTGGTTACAATTCCAATTAAAGCTCATTTATAATGTTCATGTAAAAATGTGGCTTTTTTTGGACAATTTATTATTCATTATTTCCCAATTAACAAACAATAAGTCTTATTGTGAGTATATATGTGTATACACATATGTAAACGCCTTCACACATATACATTATAGAAATAACATTTGTCTAAATCGCATGTTGTTATTAAATCAGTAATAAGACAGCTGTTTAAAAATCTGATTGGCTGTCTGAGAAACAACTGTAGCGCATGTGAAAGACTAGCAACCTTTCAATTATTACTGATTATAGAAATACAATATACTAAATTAATTATAAATTAGCTTTAAATATAAAATATTAATTAAACTAACTTAAGAGAACGAAAATCAAATTATTATTAACGAATGATTGCTAATTTATGCTTTTAACTGTTTGAAAAACTATTGAAATACTGTTTTTGTTATATAGCATAGAGTCACTATATTATATTAGAAAATCATTTAATAATAGATCTAGCTTAGTAAAAAATATCACATAAGAATAATGCTTCAGTTACATGATATCTTTAAATTTTAGAATAAACAATTTACTAATAAAAATTATTAAAGATAAAATCTATTTTTCATTACAATTACAAAATTTTATCAAACTTCAAAGATCATGAAACTAGAATCTATTAAGACATTTTTCAATTTATTTGTTGTAATATCGTGGATGTGGTTGTATATTTTGAAATAGAGAAAATCATTAAGAAATATAAAATACAATTTCCTCTCTATTCAAAGCAAAATTTCATATTAGACAGTTCCAATAAATGACTGTTCAATTTCTCTACAAGATTGAAATAAATTTGATAAAAGAAAGCGTTGGAAAAATAAATAAAAATTTAACTAACATAATTTAATTTTGTTCAATAGAGAAAAATAAAATTAATTGAAATGAATTTTATAGTTTCTAAACAATATAACAGTTATTTACTTTGTTTCCTACATGTTTAAGCATGATGACGTCACGTTAATAATATAGTAAGAAAATAATTATTCAAGCTATTTTATTAAAGTTTTAATATTATATTGTATACTAAAGTTAATGCATCAATATTAACTTTTACGGTTGAAATAATATAATATTAAAACCTTAAAAAATAGCTTGAATAAGAGTAGTTTTTGCAAATAAAATTTTAAGTTTATATGCAGTTCTATATATACATATATAAGTTGATTTGTATTTTATTTTTATTTTTTGGGGGGTTAATTGATATAATTATTTATAATTTATTATTGAAATATAACAATAAAAGATAGTGCTGTGTATATGAATAGCTTGGGTAATTATAATTACTTTGATAAAACTTACATTAAAACAGGCAAAACTCTTAGTAATCAATGGATGCCAAAAGGCTTGTGTATAAAATCCCGATCTAGTGCCTACTCATCCAATATCCCCAGACCAGTTTCTAGCTTGTGGCTTTCATAGTGAGGAGCCTTGGATCTGAGAGCACTGCAACTAGATCTTAGGATATCGAATGAGTAGGCACTAGATAGAGATTCTATGCACAAACTTTCTGGCATCCATTGACTACTCTAGCTTACACTGAGTGGCACTACTGAATGGAGAGTTTTGCATGTTTTAATAACAGTTATAAGCAAGCATAAAATGGTGATCATGTGATGTTTAGTGGTTTAAAACTAATATACAAGAGAATTAAAGATTTCTAAAGCAATTCTCAATTATTATTTTTTTTAAAAAGTCTGTTTATTTCAATTTAAAGTTCTCATCTGGAATCTGAATTACCAAATTCGTGTGACCCTCAATTAATTCTTAAACACTTATTATATGAATACAAATGCCTCTATGCAGGTAATCATCTGCTCATATATTCATCTATCTCTTTATTAGTCTGTTTAGCTATTCGATCTTTTTATCTTTTAATCTATCTATCTCCTTAACTACTGATTTGTGTATTTAACTACCTATCTATTTACTTAGTTAACTACTTGTCAAAATATTCATTTGCAAACATACCTACTAATACACTAATCAATTGATCCATAGATCCTACAATCCACTTACCAATCTATTTAACTATTTAATTACTTATATATTTATATATCCACTTATATGGGTATCCATTATCTTCCCATCTATCTATTAATCTGAATGTATATCTATCTATCTATATTCTTATTTATACAATTACTTATTTTCTTATTTGCCTATTCACCTTTATATCTAGATGAATAAATATATAAAGTGGTGCAGTCATTATAATTTGATACGCAATAATAATTTATAGGAATTTATATTTAAAATGGCATCAAATTAGTTGCAATGCTTTTAGAACACTGATCCTAGAACTTGTTGATCATGTGATGTTTATAAGAAAGGTTAATGAGTGTTTTCCAAATGTTATGGATTATCACATTAAGTTTAGTTCTTGAATTATTTGATATTGTCATATCAGAAATTTTTTAAAATTTTCTTCTTTTTTTTTATTTATACAATATTCTTGTTTTTCCTAATTAAACATATATCATTTCTATATGCATACTCTGATCCTTTAGATATATCTATACTTCCTCTATAATCATTGCTCTATGTTTTTTAAATTATTATTCATTGGAACAGGTAATTTTCCAAATATGTCTTTACACATTCACAGGACAGTTTTTGTCTAAAACAGAAAATAAATTAACTTTTCCCTAGCATATCATTTCCATGAAGCTAATAAAATTACTCACACAACAACTAAGATTCCATTAAGTGAGATAATCAAAAACTCAAAGAATTATCAACTATCTATGTTGTTACATTAACAACATAAAATGTTTATTAAGGAAGAAACTTACTGGTGAAGATTTTGTTAAGAGTTTTTAATCAGTAAAAATATCATTTATTTAGATACTATTTAGATAAAAATCTTAAGTTTAAACATTAATTAAGGCTAAAAATTATGTTCTGGAAACACAATTAAACATTGCTAAGATTGTCTAATATCCTAATATTAGATATAATGATATTAATTGAGGTATTAATTCAAAAAGTCTATAAAAGAAGGAGATGAATTGCTTAGAGAATAAAAAGAATACTTGAGAGACATTAGAAATGCAATTCAAGTATTATCTATTGAACTGGTCAAAACATGTTTATCCATCTAACATGAGCTGAAACTCACAAAATGTACTTCAAACCCAGTCAAGCCCAAGATTTAGGTCAAAGACCAGCCTGAATTGAAACCCACTCTCTAAGCCCCAGATCCAACACCTAATGAATAACATAATAGTGATGGCACATGAGAATTAATCTTAATCCAGCCGACTAGCAAAGCTGAGCAAAACAATGAGACATCTATTAACTATGACTATATTAAAATAATAGATAAGCATGGCTATAATATGTGGAAGTGGAGGAAAGGAATTCGAACTACTCAAATAAGTTAGACAATAAAAATATAGTTTAATATACTGACAAATTATTATACATTTATAAACTAATTATATACATTAGTGTGTGTGCGTGAATGAGCAAGCGGTAGATAATTACATAGTGTCATTCACGCTATTATTTCTCATATGCTCTTTATTAGCTAAATAATATATTACAAATAAACACACATCTTTGGTGGGTCCAATATTAAAATGCCAATCAAATATTAGAAAGAATTACATAATACTGCCATTAACGCTTTGATTTACGGTTCAGAAACATGGTGGCTAACATATGATTTAGGGGAACATTCTGAGATTCATTACAGATATAAATACAAACTATTTTCCTGCCATTATGGTCATGAAAATACATAAAATACATTTGAAAACATTTGATTATATTTAAATCTATGACAAAATATTTAATGAAAAATTCTTTTAACAATAGTAAGACGAACACTTTATTTTCCCCAAGGCATATACTCTTAAATACAGAAATAAGTTACAATGGTGGGATTGGATAAGACTAAAATAAATTTAATTACTAAAAATAGAAGTAGTTGGCATTTATATATATTTTAAGCAGAGTGCAATTTTAATATTAGAGCATTAAAACTGGGTCATGAAGCAAAAGAAATAAATATATGAAGAAGTTTGTGGTGCTGACATAATAGCCTAAAAATAATAGGAAAAGTCATGCTTCTGGATGAAAACGAAGTGGATTGGTATGCCGTGGTCATCGCCGATGTACTGGCCTTTGATACAAAGAGAGTGGATGGCCATAAGGTGTGCCAGACTTAGGGATCACCGCCAGAGGCCTTTTTATATGAAGAAAGCAGATATGCATAGTGTGTGCCAAACTTACGGAATCACCACCAGAGGCATTTTATACAAAATAAATGTGATTCCGGATAGCTCAACTATCTACAGAACAAGATATGAGAAGAAATCTATGGGTTCGAACTTGTCACAACCCCCAGATTAGAAGACTAGAAGCATGTAATATACATATATGAAGATATGCTAAATGTCAGTAATGCAGTATGACTGAATGTCCCTAACAACATGAAATATAATTTACTGCTTTAAAAATAAATGACCCTTGTTTGAATACCATAATTTAGACAAATAATACGCTATGCAGTTATATATATATAGAAAGATTTTCCTAAATAAATATACGTTAAGATTTTATCTAGTAAAAGAAACATTAAGATTTACTTAATAACTAAAATCGTAAAATATTAAAATTTACCCCCTTCCCTTATTCTGCTATTTATAATAAATCAATCCCACCTTCATTGATTTTATAATAACTGGAATATTTAAATACTGTATTTGATATTTTAAGAGTATGGAACAATAAAATAAAACTAGCAATTTATAGAAAACAAATAATAAGTCACTCTTTCAGAATTAAATAAATAATATTTTATAAAACTTCAGAGCGTTAATTAGCTTGAGTTCTGGATTCTCCCCGGGTAGAAAATCCAGAGTTAAACAAATATATATATATTTTAATATTAAAGCATAAACAAAATGTTGACATAAAAACAATCTGGCAAGTGTATTAATTAATAATGCATTATATTTTAAAGGGATGTTAATAATCTTTATTCATGAAGGTTTACTTAAAAAAAGAAAAGATTTTAGAAATTCAACTTGTCAGATTGTTTGAAATTGGCATATCAATAATAACTAAAATATACATATAAAATTAAGTGATAAATAACTATAAATAAACGACCGCACCAAAATTAAAGAAAGTTAGGGCATATGAGAGAAAATTAGATTTATAAAATCATTTAGAAGCAAAGTACATTTACATATTAATTTAAAAGATAGAAAATTGAACAATACATTAAAAATCTTGATAGCAGGATTTGAGATTAGTGAGATTAGATTCATTTTCAAATAGTAGCATAAGAGTTACCTTGCGCAAATTTAATAAGTCTATTTTCAAAGTACGGCTCATGCATGGCAAATTGAGGATCCAAATGAATTCTTCTTAGTGACAGCAAGTTTCTATTAGCATTTTTAAAGTTCTCCATCAGGCCTTTACTTCACTTGAGGGTAGCAGAATATTATGGCAGCAGAAGACAACCCACAAGGGTCAGAAAAAGCTTTTACTAGATCATTTTTAGATTTCAAAACAGCATAGTATCTAGTAGCGATCACTTCTCTCAATAGTAGCTAATCTGTTCTCTCAACATTCAGCCATTTTATACTTTTTCTTTATATTTTTTCGGTTGTTTTTGAAGATGCAACAGTAAGATAACATCCAAAAATAAATTCAAATCTATTTCCAGATTAGAAATAGATTTGACAACATGTTTTCAACAAAAGTATCTCTAATCTTAATCCCATTTTAAGTAAAAACTTTAATTAAAAATACCTTCCCCAGATTAAAACAATAGTGTTTCCAACCCTTAATTATTTTTAGACAATCAACTGTAGCATCTTCCATATTGGATTTTATAAAAATATACAGTTTAATAGAAAAAGTACTTTTAAAAAAAAAAGTTTAAAAAATGACGTATAATAAAATATTTACAAAAAAAAAATCAATATTTTGTTAGTATTTTGCTCCTATATATATATATATATTTGAGCAGCACCTATGTATTTTAGTAAAAAGAATTAATAATCATAAAATTAATAATAATAAAAATGTTAATTTAAAAGTTAAAATTTTATAACCTAGGCGCACATCTCAAATATATACATAAAATATATATATACATGACAAAAGGAGCGGGATAAGATATAGGATTTAAATACTGGTTAGTAGGTAGAAACATGAAGCACAATCTTAAGCTAAGATTGACTCCGTCACTATGTTGAGAGTGAAGCTAATAAATATTTCAAACTAAACAAATCTCTAATCTTTTTTTGTAAAAAAAAAAAAAAGCAATGATATAGTTATAAATTATTGAATATGATAACAAAATAAAGAAGAAATTCACAGCAGGACAAAATACAAAATAGCATTACTCAGACAACATCAAAGATATATCACTGATTTGAAAAAATTAAATCAACAACATATACCTAAAATCCATAAGGATCACATTCTATTAAAATTTACAGTTCTAGAAATTTATTTTGCTAAAATTTGCCAAGATTTGTTTTTTTTATTGTTAGTTTTTTTGCTTTTTAAGATCCAGTCTTTTGTCAGGGATTTTTAACACTTTATGGAGATAGTCGTAAACATGAAAATAAAAACAAGTAACATATTAATATGTTTCAATTTAGAAAGTTTATTTGCAAAATGTATTCAGAGATGAAATATTGTTTGTTGTGAAAAAAGATTAAATGAAGATAATGGTCTACAAACCAGAACAATGCTTTTTATAGATAGCATAATAACAACTTATTTTCAATACAACATAAAATTTATTCAATAAAATCAAAACATGGCTATAGATTCACTCCTATAATTTCTAAATGACAATATTTACATAGAAGAAATTGAAACTATAGTCACAAATATTATTCCATATCCATCTAAAGTATGTTAATGATAGTATATCATTATGACGAATCACTATTATAAACATATGGACACATGTCAACAATATATTTCATTCAATTTGCAATAAAATTAGAACAAAAATTGACATTTTCAGATGTTCTTGTGCTAAGACTATTTAATAGCTAAATCAAAACTATTGTTGATAGAAAACTTACACATAAAAAATCACATATTGCAATCATAATAGAAATGTAAAAAGTGAAACTATATCATCAATATGAAACAGAGAAAAATAAGTTTGTTCAGAGAACATTGATTGGAGGGGGGGGGAGTACAACATAATTCAAACTCTCATGAAGAATGGTAATTCATTCGCTATCAATAAAAAAAATCATAAATACATAACAAAAAGAAACATCAATAGAAAAACAATGATAGATGGACAAATTTTTAAAAAATCTGTAATCCATAGTATACTACATACTATGAGGAATCCTAAATTTTATAAAATCTTATCTTAAAATTTCAAGAAGTGCATGTATAAAACACCTGATAAATGTGGAAAGATATATTCGTTAAACTAGATACATCCTTATTTAAAAAGGTTTAAAAGAATATAAAACAATGATTAGAAAAGTAAAGTTAAATAAATATAAAGTAACATATCATGAAAATATTAATGAACATATGTTTTACTATGAAAGATAGGGATAGTAGAGATAAGGGAAAAAGTATAAGAAAAAAATATTAAAAAGCTGTACGCATTAATTCACAAGTCAGTTTATTATGATAACACATACTCGTTTTAAACTACTCATTAACCTTTCCCCTAGAAAAAAATGAAGATATTAAGACTACCCTCTTAGATAAATAGATATTTTTTTATTAAATGTTGCTTTAATAGAATAGCCAAGTTAATTACAGCATCACTTTAAATTCATTTCTCATAGTAGTTGTCAATATGAAGAAGAGAGGATTATTTGAAATATTGAGTTCCATAATAACTTGTATATCACTAATAGTTAATTTTATTTAATAAAGTGCAAATAGTTTGAATTTTTCTTAAAAGCATTTAACAATTCATCTAAATGATAGAAACATACCAACACAAAACTACATTGTAATATTATCATATCAATAACGTATCTTATTTCAATAGCCAAGAAATTATATTAAAAATGTTAATACAATTATTTTTTAGTCATAAAAAAATTGTTTTGCTTAAGTTTAATCAGATTAATTTATAAATTAAATTTACTCATAAATCCTATAACAGGCATGTATTATAAATCAATAAAAGACAAAAGGCTTTTTAATTAAATCTTTGCTATCCAACAAATCTGTCTAGGACAACAGTGAAAGGGAATGTAATAATAATCAAGTTTCCTCACTATTAGATGGTATGAATTTAAACTCTTTCTTCTGTGTTTTATTAATCAGATAAATACCAATTTTCACATGCCTATCTAACTATTTATTAACTTGCCAAATTAAATGTAACCAATCTAGGTTAACCTATGGTTTATGAGAATAATTATGTGACAAGAATCTTACTAAATATTGTGGCAGTAAATCATTATCTGAATATGAAGATGAAGAAAAGAAAAAAGTCTTATAAATTCAAATATTAAAGGGAAACTGTAACTGCTATCATTGTACAGATTCAAAAGAAATTTTAGTGTTTCTTAAGTCACAAGTCTTTTTACATGAAAACTGTTTACATTATGTTTAACTTGGTTCACAAAGTTAATCAACAAAGCTTAAACAATTAAGATAACAATTTACTTGAAACGGAAGTATTTCAATAGTGGTTAAATAATATATTGTAAGAAAACATGAACATACCATCAATTTAATAATTTATTCATAATAATTTTCTAATAATCGCATATAGTGTGAGTATTACATTTATGAAAAGAATTTAAATAATAGAGTGCCCAAATAAGTTTAAATTCATTCAATCATCATGTTAACATGCAAGTCATTTAATGCAAGTAGAACAGCAAACAACATTAAACTGAGGTTTATTAAGCAATGATATCAAATAAATAAACTTAATAAATATATAATGAGATATAATTAGTGTAGAATATCAAATATAAATTTATTAACATTATAGCAATCAAAATGCATGATTTAAGATTAATTATTTAAAAAAATGAATAAAAATAAAAGATATAGGGTTATTTCAAAAAGGAAAAATAATTGAATAGCATTTAATTAGCTATTCAGAAATATTAGAATAAAATAGCTGATATTCCAAATACGATTAATGAATTAGGATTAAATTTTAATCTCACTGACAAAATTATTAATGCCAAAGTCTAATGAATATTATACGGACAATATTTTATTTCTAAAAACTAATTTATTTCAGTATAATGCATTGAAAATGTATTTAATAATAATAACAATAATAATAATTTGAAAAAACGGACACAATTTTATAATATTTAAATGTGATTATACTATAAATACATTGTGATTAACTAATCATACAGTAAGAACATTGTTATCAAATAATACACTGAATTTCAAATAATTATCTTATCATTATATCTAAGAGTAAAATAAATACTAATATAAAAGATTCACTCAGAGTAGTTCAAAAGTAAGATATCCTAAATATTAAACAAGTGCAAAAATATAAATTCAAATGCTTTTACAAAAAAAGCTATTATTTCAATTCAAATTTGTTCATACTAGTAAATGTGTGATTACATTATGAGCTCTAAGCTATAATTAAAATTTCAAACATCTTTGGGAATATACGGTTAGGGTTAGGTTCATAAAGAGTTCAACAAATACATTTAAATTGTTTTATTATTTTTTATTTTTAGATTTTAATTTAAAAATAAAAAAAAATAAACCTCCTTACATTCTTCATTTGAAGAGATGTGGGTCATCAATGATGTCAAAAATAAAAGTAAGGGGAAATTTAGAATGTTTTTGCATTGTTCATGCATGTTGTCAATACATTACTTGTTTTCAATTTTCAAATGAAAATGATGCTGCGTTTTATTTTTTAGACTTTTTGAAATCAAAAATTAAATAGCTATCTGGCCAATGATGGGAATCCAAATGGAAAAAAGTTTCATTTTTTAAGCTTTTTTTTTTTTTTGGGGGGGGGGGGTAATTGGTTGTTGGTGTTTTAAAGCCAACTAGTTCATTTTTATTTGGACCGTTGGTTTGATTTGTACTTTTTATAGAATGTAGCTGACAATTTTTGATTTTATCAAAGTCAACAAACTTCTACAATTCTTTATTTTCCTGCCTCCTATCTCCTGTCTCTTACTTCTTGAAAAGCAAATAAGAAAGAAGAAATTTATCAAGAAAAATAATAAAAATTTCCAACCAAATCTGAAAATTGTAAATACTAAAAGAGGTTGTTTAATATTGTACATCAATTAATTTTATATGTCATTAGATGAGAAATCCAAAGAAACATTGAAAACTCTTAATTGACCATATTTCCCCCCTTCTCTCTCACTCTTTCTCCTATGAAATGACAAATAATATTAAAAGTTTGCAAAATGAGGATTTTAAATTCCACTTTGAATTTATAAATCCATAATTTTTTTTTCAAATCTAAAAAATCTTTGATTGACTAGTCATACCAGACTACTTTCATGACATCAAAGCAGCATTTTAAAGAAACAAAGAGAAAATGGAATGTAGATAATATAACAGTAAGATTTGTAGTAACAAAATCCAAAGTATAGGTAAAACACCCTAAAGCTGACTGAATATATATGGTGAGACTCAGAGTTCAATCAACAACCAACATTTAATCCTTTTACCCATCTTCCATGATTCAACACCCTATGAATGACACTTCATAGGTTACACCTGAGTTTCAATTTAATCTGGGCATAGCACAGCACAGGGTAAAACAAGAAACTCGAGAATGGAGATAACAAGGGTTAAATAAACTAATATATTTACCGATAATTAAGTCCAATATATTAACATATATAAAATAATGCACATATCAATATAAAATTGGATGCGAATTAGGCTACAAGCAATAAAGAATGGAAATAAATTTATATTTTAGGAAATAATTTAATTAATATAATAAAACAAATAATGAAATAAAACACATAATAATTATATAATTAGTACATGGATTATTCTGTTCACAGGCATTATAAAGTTAATGAGATTAGCAGTTACATATCTCATTTTATATATTTAACAAAATTATTTGTGGTGATTAGATTTATGCCTATATTTAATATGCTAAATCCTAGTTGACTTTTAGCTTGCTAAATCGTGAAGAACATATTAGCCAAGTTATAACAAAACCTACAGCATTTCTATGGCATCTGCCTACATATAAGTTTAAAGAATGAATACATAATCAAGCTCAAAGATATGCAGGTTAGCATGTTAATCAAGATTAGGATTCAGCCTAATGCTAAATACTCATTTAATATGGGTGAGAGAACTGGTTTAATCTAGGTTTATCTACACATAATATGGAACTTTATTGAAATACTAATAAAGAGAATTATGGTGTGAGTGGGTCATTATTCACAGGCTTCAGCATCGATACTCAGTGTTCTAGGACTGAACGACTTGCTATGAATATAAAACATTAAAAGTTCAGGGAGTTGGATAAGCTTTTAATAAACAATCTGAATCCTCATGTTCCAGTTCTAAAATATTGCTTTGCCTGAACTAAATTTACGAGCAGGACCTTGACTAGTACTCATAAGGAAAACATGCAGCAAGTAGTTAATGTATGGTGCATACTTCATAAGAACACACTTGAGACATATACATATATCAAACATAAATACCTTTAACTAACTTATGGTACCTTAAAAACAGAATAGCATTTATCTGCACAACTATATAACCCAGCTCTCAAGACTAGTATATTAATCAAACTATATTTGGGAACTAAATAAATTAGTAACCTAATTTAAAATACCAGACCTGCATCTTGAATATATAATATAAAGAATGGAAAGCATATTTGATAGGCAATTAGTGATAAACCATTATAAATATGCTTTATTATTATTTCTATGGCTAGTTCCCTATGATAGATGTAGTATATATATGTAAAAAGTTATAATTTATAACTATGGCTGAGCAAACTACAATATTGTCTAGGATGTAACTGATTATAACAATATTAATGAATACAAATCAATCAGTTAAAATAATGACCAGAAGATCTCAAAACAGTGAATTGGGAGTAACAAATTCAATTAGTTAATATTTATTAAGATATGGAAGATATCTTCACAAAAAATAGACTAAAACTATATATACTCACAGTTTCAAGTTATTTGGCATATTAAAATATATATCTAATAAAAATGATAAAAATATGAATTGAAATAGAATAAATAGGTATAAATAACCACAATAATTTATAGATTCAATTAGTTGTTATAGTGTGTTACAATTTGAGAAAGATCATTTTAAAATTATAAGTTTTAATTTCAGACAAGATTGAGTTTTATATTAATTAGAACTTAAAAATGGATTTTAAACATTTATTTATTTTATAGTTAGCTTTGATATATACTAAGTGAAAGATTAACTGTTTATAAACAGAGCTCTGTGGCAATTGAAAATGTTACCAATTTTCTTCATTGCAAGTTTCAGGCACACTGGACAGTAATGTTGGCACTATTTCTCTTTGGATGGATGGCTTGGCTTCCATTTGGGATCTCCTTACAGCAGGCATCACAGTTGTGATAGTTAGCTGTGACAGCATATTGAAAGAGGACCATAGACCACCACTCCCACAGGAAAAGTGGCAAGTCTATGCCCTCTACTCTACCATGTTAAAGTTCAAATGGGCGTGGATTCAGTTTACCACTCAATAGTTAGCAAAACAATATATCTGTTGATTATTAAAAATTGAACTATTTATTCATATAGTATACAAATGAATGTTTGTGTAAATGATAAATATTTTTCCAATACATATATACAATTATGACAGACAAAAATAAAGCATGGCCCTTATTCCCAGGAGGCTGTAAAGTCACCAACCAAGGCAGCAGTTGGTGGCCGAAGGTGGAGGGTGCTAAGAATCCCCTGATTGTGGACCCAGGCTGCCATTTGATGACGACTTTTTATTTAGGTACTTACAACTGCAGATCACTTTCAAGTGAAGGAAGATTGCAAGAATTAGAAGAAGAACTGTCTTATATTAAATGGGACATTTTGGACTTTGTGAAGTTAGAAGAAAAGGTGAAGAAACAATTGATTTAAAAAGTGGACATATACTCTATTATAAAGGCACACATATTGGAAATACAAGTGGAGTAGGATTCATTATAAATAAAAAGTGGAAGAACAATATTGTGGAGATTGATGGTGTATTGGACAGAGTGGCAAGATTAGTTATACAACTTAATAGCAGATACCAAATGCAGATAATTCAGGTTTATGCCCCAACAAGTTCTCATAGTGATGAAGTAGTAGAAGATTTTTATATGGATGTACAAAAGGCTTTTGATCAGAGTAAACAACATTTTAAAATTGTTATGGGAGACTTTAATGCTAGAATTGGTAGACAAATGAAAGATGAAATTGCTGTAGGTAATTTTGGTTATGGTAATAGAAATGAGAGAGGACATAGACTTGTGGAGTTTGCAGAAAAAGAAAAAAATTATATTATGAATTCATTTTTTGAGAAAAATGTTAAAAGGAAATGGACATGGAAGCATCCAAATGAAGGTACAGCAGAATTGGATTATATTTTGACTAACAGGAAATACATATTTCAAGATTGTAATGTTCTTAATAAATTTAACACAGGAAGTGATCATCGATTAGTAAGGTGTAAGTTACATGTTAATGTAAAACTAGAGAGACAAAAATTATTAAGAAAAACAATATTTGCAGTTGATATTCCTAATCTTCAGAAACATTCTAATGAATTTAAATTAGAACTTACAAATAGGTTTCAAGTGTTAGGAGATTTTGAACATGATTCAGATTTGAATGAAATTAATATGAAAATAACTGATACACTTTTAAAAACTGCAACAAACATAGCTGGTAGAAAAAAGCAGCAATTGACTAATAAAATTTCTACTGAGACTAGAGAATTTATGAAGAAAAGAAGGAATATGAAGATATACAAAAATGATGTATTAAAAAGGATTGAATATCTCGAATTTTGTAAAATGGTACGGAAAAGAGTTGAAAATGATATAAGAAAGTATAACTGTGAAATAGCAAGGAAAGCTGTAGAAGAAAATAAAAGTCTCAAAAATGTTAAACAACATTTTGGTATTGGTAGGAAATTTATATCTGCAATAAGAAAAAAAGATGGAATTATTACTAAAAAGAGAGATGACATCTTGAAATTGGTAGAAGATTTTTATCAAGAATTATATAGTAATAAAGAACAAGTACCTCCTATATCTATTACATCTTCTGAATTGCCCAGAATTTTAAATGAAGAAGTGAGACATGCAATTAAGTGTATGAAGAAAGGAAAGGCTCCAGGAAATGATGGAATTATAATTGATATATTAAAAGAAGCAGGTGAAGAAATAGAAACAATTTTAGCAAAGTTATATACCAAATGTCTAAATGATAAAGATGTACCGGAAGATTGGAAGAATGCAGTAATAATATTAATATTTAAAAAAGGTGATAAAGAAGATATTAGAAATTACAGACCTATCAGCCTTTTATCAGTTTTATATAAAAATTTTACCAAGATAATTACAACTCGTCTACAGAGAACTTTGGATTTCCACCAACCAAGAGAACAAGCTGGATTTAAAAGTGGTTTTAGTACAATAGATCATATCCAGGTATTGAGAGAAGTCATAGAAAGGACAAACGAATATGAGTTGTCATTATGTTTTGGATTTGTAGATTATGAAAAGGCATTCGATTCTATACACATTTCTTCAGTGATTAAAGCATTGGATCATCAAGGTATAGATCCAGGATATTGTCATATTTTAAAGAATATTTATAAAAATGCAACAGCAACAATTAGATTACATAATGATACTGGAAAAATCAACATTGAGAAAGGTGTAAGACAAGGTGACTCCATATCTCCAAAACTCTTTACAGCAGTGCTGCAAGAAGTATTTTGTGGATTAAAATGGGAAACTAAAGGAGTGAAAGTAAATGGAGAGTATTTAAGTCATTTAGATTTCGCAGATGATGTAGTTGTTTTTGCAAATAATGCTTCAGAGCTGCAGGAAATGTTGCAGGAGTTAGCAGATGAAAGTAGAAAAGTAGGACTAAAGATAAATGTTAAAAAGACTAAAGTAATGTTTAATCGATTTGCTCAAAATATGAAAATAAAGATTGATTATGAAGAATTAGAAGAAGTTAACAGTTACAAATACCTTGGTCAGATTATTAATACAGATGGAAACATAATGGAGGAAATTAATCATAGAATTAAACTTGGTTGGAGTGCTTTTGGTAGAAATAACTTGATACTAAAAGGAAATATGCCTATGTGTTTGAAAAGGATGGTTTTTAACAAATGTGTTTTACCAGTTCTTACTTATGGATCTGAGACTTGGACACTTAATAGAAGAGCAATACAGAGACTTCAGACCACTCAAAGGAGTATGGAGAGATGTATGTTGGGAGTAACAAGAAGAGATCGAAAACACAATGTATGGGTAAGACAACAAACAGGTGTTACTGACCTTATTGAAAAAATTAAAAGATTGAAATGGAGTTGGGCTAGACATATTGCTAGGAGAGATGATAATAGATGGACAATTGAAATTTTAAACTGGATTCCAAGAGATTGTAAAAGACCCAGAAAGAGACCGCATGTGAGATGGATGGATGAAATAAGAAAATGTGCAGGGGTGTTGTGGAGAAGAGAAGCTAAAGATCGGAGAAGATGGATTAAACTTGGAGAGACCTTCATCCTGCAGTGGATTGATAATGGTTGATGATGATGATCTTTGGCCATCTGGTTGTTGACAAAATTGCAGGCTGCAAAAAAGTCCATTAGCGCATCTGTGAGATTTAACATATTTAATTTCTAAATTTTAACTTTAGTTTTGTTTCAATTTTAAATTTCTATTGGTATTGTTCAATAGGGCCATTTGAGTGCACATTATTTACAACTTTACTAATTTTAAGAAAATATTATTGTAAATTTAATATTTTAAATTTAGATTCACATTATACCACTCCTGGTGTGGTGGCTTAATTAAAATTGTTTACACCTAGTTTATATATATGTGTGATTACGCATAATAAATTATAAAATAGACTAATAATTTAAATTAAATCATTTTTTAAACTACGCGACTTTTTAAAAATAAATATATACCTTTAATATATATATATGTCAATTTGATTACAGATTTAACGTTTACCTATATATATATCTGAGCATGCATATATAATTGTTTGAAATTGTTTATATAGGTACTGCAATGGGATTTAAATCTGGAACAGGTAATAGGTGTGAGGGAAAAATAGGTGAAACAGACAAGCAATCAAAATTGACTGTTTCAATAGCACACTATATCAGTACCCAACATTGTTTTGAAAAATACATTACAATAGTTATTAATATTTACTACGGCAATAAACCTCAAGAGTATGCACTTGAAAAAGGCAAAGGTGGGGACCTCTACAGGTCTTAACCACAAGCTTGTGGTTAAGACCTGTAGAGGTCCCTACCTTTGCATTTTCAAGTGCACACTCTTGAGGTTTATTGTCTTAGTAAATATTACTTACATAATCAATGTGCATTAAATAAATTTATAATTACAATAGTTATTATATTATTTAAACATATTTTAATTGCTATCCTTAACATAAAAAAGTATTAATAATATTCTTACTTTTACTGCTGGAACTTTGAATTGTTATCAAAAAATGATATAACAAAGGATGTTAAATATGTGAACTTGTTTTTTCTTTGTAGTTAAATTATGAATAGAACATTCTTAGAATGTAAAATGGCTAAGAAAGATACTTTAAATTCACTTTCAAATGATTTTTCAGTGACAGTTAGTTTAACCAATTTGTGAGCATTTCTGCAGTTTAATAGAAAAGAAGATATTTTGCACTTAAATAGAAAATTTATACATGTTAAATGATTTAATAGATAAAAGAGCAATTTATCAAATAACTGAAGACTATTCACTTATTTTCACCAATATTACTGACATTCGTTTCCAATGGAGACAGTGAAGACTAGTGGAACTGACAATCAAGAAATTAAATATTTTAATGTGGCAAATAATTTTTATATGTATTATGTAATTTTTTTTTTCCAAATAAAAATCAAGAATGATAAAAGTTAATTATACTGTCAAATATAAAAGTCACATATTTATGATAAAATAAATTGATAAAAAGTAAAGAATATGTGGTTTTCATTTTGTTTTAAATTAACCTTAATATTTATCCATCTTTATGCAATTTAAATCAAGATATATAGAAAAATATAATGAACTTCTAATTTATAGTAAAAGTTCATAAAAAAGAGCATATATTTTAACTTAAGTCCCTAGGAGTTAACTACTGAAATCAAACATATAAAAATATAATAGAGAAAATGTAATGAATTTATTTTAATTTTACAGCCAATGATGAGTAATAATGGAAATGAAATGTAGAGGTTAGTGCCAATATAGTAAACTTATAATTTATAGTAAAACAATTCATAAATAAATAAATATATTTTGCTCTTAATTTCAGTAGTAGGTAATTATAGAAGTAAAATGTAAAAAATGCAATTATGTAAAATTTGACAATTATTAATTATTAATAAAAGAATGCAGAGAAGTCAACAAATATATTATTTCTTGTGAATATAATTTTACAAAAGAGTTTTTTAAGCTAGACATGTAATTAGATAATAATGATAACATTAGACTGAATTACCTCAAATCCAAAATTCAACCAGACTAATCAAAAAAAAAATAATTTAAACACAACCAAAGGTTTCACTGCTACAAGCAGACTTCTCAAACATAAAGAACTACAAAAACTACACCATATATATAATATTAGACATTACCCACAAATCCATTTACTTTCCATCCACCCTTAATATTAAAAGAACTCTTAAATAAGTTAATTGCTTCAGAATAATAAATTTTCAATAATAAAGATTATTTGTGGGTAATGTCTAATATTATATATATGTTGTAGTTTTTGTAATTCTTTACACTTGAGAAGTCTGTTTGTAGCAGTGAAACCTTGGGGTGTGTTTTAATTATTTTTTCTTGGCTAGTCTGGCTGAATTTTGGATTTGGGGTAATTTTAACTATAACTTAATGTAAAAAGATTAAAATAGGACTTCTTTCTTACATAAAATATTTAATTTTATATTATTTGTTAATATTTTGAGGGAGAAATGACACTATTATTTAATTATAAATAAAATATCTCCACTTTTAAATAGAAGATAGAGGGTGTTTGTTTAAAGCTTGCGATTTAGATCTTAATAAAACTTATGATTTATAGGAGTTTTGATTGTTTATGTTATGTGATGTCTATTTTAGTAATACTCAAAATATGCTGTACTTTAAATTTAGCAGTACAAAGAATAGTAAATATATTTTTTTTATTTATTGTTATTATTATTATGTATGTTTATGCATACATACATATATTTAATAAATAATACTGATCTAAACAAAATTTAATTTATAATTATTAAATTCTAAGCATTTTTTTGTTATTCTGCCTCAATCTACATTAATATATTTTTAAATAATTTCAAGAATTAAAAAATAATTGCAATAAATCAAAGCAAAGTATAGAGAATAATTTTCATTTTAAAACTATTGAAATTATTTATTCAGTTTAAATGACAAACATTTAACAAACAAAATATTAAAAACATTCTTAAAAGAAACTAATTATATTTTAATTTTGATTAATAGATTTTTGCAAATACTGGAAATCTACTATATAAAATAGTTATCTCTTTTATTAAGAATCTTTATTGAGATTATTATAAATAGATCAGAACAAGAGAAATTTGTTTGCTTTGATTTTATGCATACTTATTTGGGAGGAATTAAATGTCATATATTATTGAAGTAATGTTTACATACTGTATTGTTAAAAATGTAAGCGTGACATTTATTTTTTGGATTTTATTTTAAAATGCTTATTAGCTATGAATTCTATGCCTAATGGTAGTTTAAAATTAGAAACTCTAATACAGCTATTTTAGTATAAAATAAAATTATCATTTATTGTATCAACTGATGATTACATATGCATTATCGATAATGATTTTTAACATATCATAGCTGAGCACATTTTACTTTCTATATGATAACTAACATGTGTATTTCCCAATAAACATCACATGATCACCATTTCTTATGCTTGCTTATAACTGTTATTAAAACAGGTAAAAACTCTCTATACATATTGCCCACTCAATGCAAGCCAGAGTAATCAATGGGTGCCAAAAGGCTTGTGCATAAAATCCCCATCTAGTACCTACTCATCCAATATCCCCAGACTCGTTTCTGGTTTGTGGTCTTCGTCAGTGAGGAGCTGGGGATTTTATGCACAAGCCTTCTGGCATCCATTGATTACTCTGGCTTGCATTGAGTGGTAATACGTATAGAGAGTTTTTGCCTGTTTTAATAATGTGTATTTCCAATAGTCAAACATATCTGATTTTATTAATATTTACTCTGGCTTTAAATAAAATATTTAATAAACCTCTTCCTAGATTTTTAATAATTATGCTTTTAAATATTATTTAAAAATTATTTTATTCCATATCGTTTATATAAAAACATTCAAATTATAACGTATTGAAATCAAATGCTGAGGATGGAGATATAACCAAAAGCAGAAATATCTGCTTTTTATCCGGACATTTTTAATCTTTCAACTTTTAAGATAATTGACTTGTCCTTTCTACTTTCTCTTTATAGAGCCAGATCAAGGTTATTCACATTTTACTATTTTGATAGACTTGATAATATCTTTGTGTACTCACAATTTAAAAGATATTTTGTAAATGTACTTCATATCATTTGTATTCCTAAAATGTCCTCTTAAATATTTATTAATTATGTAAGTAATATCTACCCATATATATCATAACTGTTACCTATTTAAGATAAATATTAATAATATCTGTCATTTTTATATATCAAAAATGTTATTTTTATATACACACACACACAAATGTATTTAAACAGACTTTGTGTGATTGTTTATTTAAATTCTCATTTCTGTCATAGCATGCACTTAGTCTGAGCTTTGTTCGTGCGCCTATATAAATCATTCTTAGAATATTTTTTTATCATTAATTTTTACTTTATAAAAAATATTAGTGTTATCAGATTATTTTTTTTTTAAATATTGATTTTCTAATGAATGTAAATAAGTTTGGCTACGAAACCATTTAATAAAAATATTAGTTTGTGCTCAACAACATATAGGGAGTTTGAACTCAGACTTTCAAGTATTCTTCAACTATCCACACTATCTCATACCACTGATACACATGACCACACACATGTAGAAAAGATAAATAATCACCAATGTCCATATTTCTTTATAAACCAGCACTGTCAATTGGTCCATATTATCGTCTCACACACACATATATATATATAATCAATGCTCAGTTTTAAATTAAGATAGCAAACCCTCGTACTTTGATGATCATCTTCAATCTACTCCAACCTCCAACTCTTCAACCATCCATACCTTTGAAATCTGATGATGGAAAGCTCAAATCCCACGCTGATGCCAATATTATTGCCATGCCCATGTTGACTCCTATATTTACAATTAGGCTCTAGGTATGTAAGAGTACCTGTATTTCAAATATTTGCTCAACTACATAAGATTTTCTTAAAAAATAACATGGTACTTTTAATTATTCTGATTCTCTTTGAGATCAACATTTATCATTAAAAAATAACGTGTGAATTTAAAACATATTTCAATAAAATAAACAGAAGCAGTACTCAATCAACATATTTTTACAACTTGGTAGATTGATCCTATTGATGAATTAAAATTTTAACAAATTATTTCTATTTCATTCACTTTTATACTGTAACCAATAAATGATGTACATCAAACAATAGATTCACCATCAATGTAACCAAAGATAGGCTAGCTCTTCCATGCTGCTTATAACAAACAAAAGCATCTAATCAGGAGAGTTCTAATACTCTAAGCAAATCTTATACAACAATGATATATAAAATCACATTACTATCCAAAAAATATTAATCAAAATAAATCTCTCATAATCAAAGTAAATCTTTCTTAATCAAATCAGATCTCATAAGCTAAGTAAATCTTTCTTAATCAAATCAGATCTCAGGATTCTTACTATAAAATTCTTCAATAAACAAATATAATCTTATTCTAAAATTCTTATTCAAACCATGAATGTGATCCTAGTAAATAAGAAGGCATGATCCATCTTTGGATAATATCTTAATGCAATAAATAATTATTACTTCAAAATTAATCATGAGACTCTAATATAAAATAATGATATAATAAATAAGGATTGCATTCGTAATACGATGAGTGCGAAAGGAATTTTGTTGCTATCCATATATCACACACAAAAAAATTCTCTTATAATCTTATTCCAAAATAGAATAAAGCAATCTTATCCATGTATATTGTTTTACTACCTACAATTTAATAAAATGACTTTTATATTTTTAAAATATATGTGTTATTTTGAATTTTTGAGAATATTGACGATGCTAGAAATACAAATTCCAAATTTAATAATTCTAAACAATATTTACTAACACTAATAAAGACTAACAGGAGTAATCATTAAATATTTTAATGAAATCAGAAATTATAATTATCACAAGTTTAAAATAAAATTGTAAATTACAATTAGAAAAATTAATACTTCAAAGATAATTTACCTCTGAATACAGACAGTACTCACACTTTATTGATTCAACTTTCATTTGCATAGATTCCTGTTGGCAATGTACAAGGAGAGACCCAAAAATAACTGTAATTTTGTAATAAAACATTGTTTATTTATTTTTAGGTCTTGCAAATTGAATTTCTTTAAAAAGTATAATCTTTTTAATGCAATGAAACAGTCTAAACCTATTTTTTACTTTTCAAAGTAGTCTGGAAATACTTGCAAGGTGATGTGTTTTAATGCCTCCACACACCCCTTCTAAATCTGCAAAAAAAAATTGAAACATTTTTTCCATTCAAAAGATTTTTTAAAAAGTTGCATGAAGCAAGATCAAATGAGTGTGGTTGATAGATAAGTTGGGTCATGCTGAATTTAATTAAAAAGTATTTCATACTTTAAGACTTTGGAGAGATGACATTTTGTTGGGTGAAGCTTGCACTCTTCTCTTTGTCACAAAACATGATGATTATATTTTACCACATCACATAAATGTTTCAGAACTTGCAAATAAAAATGCCAAACTATTATGAATTAAATCTGAGAGAAAAAAAGCTACTTGCATCAAAACAAAAATTCAGCATTGTTTTGATTTTGAATTTTTTTCTCAGGAATATGATGAATTTAACATTTTGATTAAACCACTCATAACCTTGTATTTTTATGAGATCAGCTTGCTTATAATCTGTTTCAAATATTACAACAGTTTTATTTGCTTTGTAAACAAAAACAGAATTTCACATTCTTCAAACTTTTTCAGCCATTATAAAAATCAACAAATATATGAAATGCACATTACAGAAAATTGTGCTATGTGATATCTTGTTTTCATATGATGTCATTTGATAGATTGTTGCAGAAGAGTTCTAATAAGAATTATGTAACAGCAGAAGCATATATTACAACAAGTGCACTAACCAGAGAAAGATTCTGCTTAATTTGCTCCCCCCCTTCATATTTAATAATTTAACCAAATATAAATATCTTTATTATAATAAGAGCAATGAGTTTGAAAGATGTATAATTTTGAAGCCATGTAAATAATTATAAATTCTAGCAGAAAATACTTTATCAAGGTTTTTAATACTATGAAAACTAGGCATATCAGCAAGATAAACATTCATAAACTACACTGATTTCATTAAGAGTAAAAATAAATAAGGTGTGTTTGGCATCACTCATGATCTTAAAAATATTTCAAGAGAAAAATAAAGACATGTTGGTGTCATTCATGACTTTAAAAAAATATTACCTAAGGGATATAAAAAAGGCAAAATGATGGAATAAACTCAAAAATAACACATCCAAAGTGCACATAAAGAATTAGGACTTTGTCTCTAATATGAAAACTGTATGAAGAATAAACCATCACAAAAGCAGTTGCCTAAAATATCGAATTATATGCTAACTGTCATCTAATACAATATTTCACTAGAATAATAGGAACAATATATCAAAGTAGGAATCATCCTTCCATCTCATATAGCAATAATGAATAAGTGATGTAAAAAACTGATAAAACATAACAATTATAGCAAAATGTAGTTAGACATATAAATTTGTGGCTTAATAATTTTATAAGAAAAATATACATCTACCCCATTAATTTTTCCATTCATTTATAAACATTCTAAATAATTCCATACAGAGCTGATATGTTACACTCTGATTATATTTTAAAAATAGTAATCTGAAAACTATCATGATAAACATATTAAAATCGTATATAAATATTACATAAGACACATATGAATAAATCTTATATAATATTTATACTCTTTCACCAATTAATAATTCATAAGCCCTTAAATTTTGTTTTCCATTCCATTTGGTAGCACAACAATTCCAATAATGTCTTTTGACATGCTGAAGAATTAATAGAATATCAGGAGAATAAGATTATCAAATATTGACAAAATAAATAGTTCAAAAACAGGTGTGTAGAGTAATTAAGCACTGATGTTACTGAAAAATCATTCAAAGTAGTAACGAAGTATTTATTTAGAATAACACAGTGATTAAAAAATATAATTTTTCTCAAAGCAATTCAAATATAAAACAATGAAAGGTAGAAAGCATACTATTCATTTTAAGTAGTACGTAGATAAAATATTGTTTCTTTTGGAAACACAATTTGTATCTTCAAACAATGAACATTAACCCAGAGCAGAATATATTTCTATTTAAGTAATGCAAAATATTATACAACAATGAATAATTTTTATATCAGGAGCACAATAATCTTTTTAAAACAATATATATTATAAAAATGATGAGCAGGTTGTAGAAAACACAGAGTATAAAATATTTTATATTATAAATTAATAATAATTTATCAAGAACACAGTAATTATTTATAGATACTTGAAATTCATAATAAAGAGTATTTCACTTATCAACAATAAATAGACTGATGTAAGAACAGAGTTTATTTTATATTTTATTTTATCTTTCTGAGATAGATAAAATACTTAATAGCAATAAATTAAATTCAAGGATAATTATATATTTCTATAATAAGGCAAATACTTCTTTAATATACAATATTTTATCATATATTTTCTTTGAAGTCAAAATGTGTAAAATGAAATTATTCCATTTACAAAATATTTAAGAATAAGACACAGTTTATAATAAATATAATATATTTATTTTTCCATTTTAACAGCATTGAAATAAATATTTTGTCCATTTTAAAAATAGGCCAATAATAATTTTAGAAATGTTATTACAAATTTTATAGACATAACAATATAATAGTCAAAATAAGAGTCATAGATCACATGACCCTATACTCTTAAGCTTGTAAGTTATAAACAATGAGGATTGCCAATTTCTCAACAAGCTTTGTGATAAATGCTTAGCTAGAGAAATCATTTAAAATATCTCTGTTAGGACCCCCCCAAACCTCTGACCATGGTTTTGTGCTCTGGCACTCCTCAGAGAGGTGCTAGGGTAGGTTCAGACACTAGATCTAAAAGCACTAACCCAAAGCCAAGCATTTAACTAAAAGTTAGCTATTGAGTCAAAAATCTGAAATTTTCAGACACCTATATGTCTTCAAACCCAGCTATCCAACTCAAATAGCTATATGGGGCTGAGAAATCTTCAGCCATACCATATATTAGTAGTCTTAGCAATATAACATTGCATAAGACTTAAGGCAGAGACTATAAATAGTCAAAATAATAATCATAGATCACATGACCCCTATACTCTTAAGCTTGTAAGTTATAAACAATGAGGATTGCCAATTCTTCAACAAAGCTTATTTAGGAATTGGCAATCCTCATTGTTTATAACAATATAATAGTTTTTTTAGAACAAGGTAAAGCATTTATACATTCATAATTATTTAATAGCTTCTTTATCATTCACAATGTTCTACAAACTCAGCTAATTTGATTTAAAAATATCAAATTAAGCTTAAAAAGAACATTCTATAAATAAACATTAAAAAATATATATAATATCTATAATTTCTTGCAAAGTTAAACATATAAATGCAAAATTATATATAGTTCTGGTATTCAGCATTTAAAATTATTACTTCCAGGTAAATTTTAAGCATGATTAAACAAGCAAATTGAAAATTAATTGAAAGTTTAAGCAATATTTATACCTTCTGTAAAAAAACTTCCTGTTGTCACAAATCACTGTAACAGCATATTGCTTCCTTTCTTAATTATGCATTATTGGAAATTTCCTAGTGGTGTAAAAATTTGGAGAGATTTTGAAGTGGTGGTCAAACCAAAGCTAAAGATTCAAGCAGATATTTACTTTAGCTGCACATGGCTTAAATTGTAGCAGAATAAAAAAATTAGTCTTATTAAACAATGAAGAAAAATGATGAAGTGGAAAAATATACATGGTCAGAGATTAAATATTGTAAGTCATATGATTAATAATTAATGAGATGATTGACCATGAAGGCATTAATCCTTAATTAATTTATGCAATCCAATTTATGACAGGTCAAATGATTCTAAAAATAACTTTTTAATTACATTGTCTGAAAATTTAGACTAAAGAATAAGTAAATCAGCTTTTACAAATAATCATTATTTAGAATTAGAATTATTATAACAATAAATAATACATTTATTTAAACTTTTTAAAAAAAAATCCCAGAATATTAATTTTAATTATTTAAAATATTACAGAATAAAAGCATTAAGTTACTTTAAATATTAATTCTTTTGAACAAGAAAGTTTAAAACATAATTATATTTTCTTTTAACTTTAACCTTAAATGAAAATTGATTATATACACACACTAAAATATTTAAAATAATTATTTAGAAATAACTAATTTAAAGTTATTGTCTCATTATTTAGATTTATAAAAGATGAGAGTATTCTAAAACTAGCATTTATAATTATAACTCTAAAAAAGCTGTAAATTAAATTGCATTACTAAAAATCAATAAAGCATTTTTAAAACTTAATTTAAGTGTTTATCTTATGACAACTTAATTTAATAAATAGGTATAATGAATACATTAAAAGTATCTTTAAATCTTTCAACTATAATATGTTTAATAATAGATTATACTCTAAAATAATGATTTTATGGTTTTGTATACCTATAATTATAAGTAAGCTTGATTGAAAAGCTAAAATTATATAAATTCACTTATATAAATCTGTCTTAACTAATAATATTTTAGAATATTTGTTATAAATCAGCAAAAGAGTTTATAAAATGATTCACTACCTTTAACATGATAATAGCATTTATTTAATAGAAAATAAAGTATATATAAAAAAAATTTAATATATTGTCACAAAAACTTGACTTAAAGTTCTATAGACAGAATTTAAGATTACCATATATATATTGTAATGGTATACATTTATGCTGTTACATTGTTTTCAAATAATAATAAAAAACATCGATAAATAAATATAAAAGTTAATTTTATTTAAACCAATATATAAAATTGCACAGATGGAAAATTATCAAGGTAAAGAAAAATCTAAGGATTTTTTTTTTTTTAAAGTAATGTAAAAGAAAATAAAAGCTGTTAATTATTTAGTATTTACAAATTATTTTTAATTTGATTTTCTATTTAGAAATTGTTTCAAATCTTAGAATGGAAATGATTTTCTGTCTTGGTTGTTAGCCGAGAGGTATCGCAGCTGCCATGCAAGCAAGTAGTTGGTTGCAGACGGTTGTGGGTTCACATCCCGGCCGATGCTATGACATATGAAAAAAAAAATAGCAAACAGGCCCTTGAAGGCATTTAACTGATCAGTCAGATAAAAGATTCAAAACAAAGCAAAACTCTCCATACAGTAGTGCTATCTTGTGCCAACAAGAACAATCAATGGATGCTAGAAGGCTTGTGCATAAAATCTGGCATCCATTGATTGATCTTGTTGGCACAAGATGGCACTACTCTATGGAGAGTTTTGCTTTTTTTTTAATTGTTTAATAACAATTATGTGTTAGTATGAGATAGTAATCATCTGATGTTCAGATAAAAGATCAACTAAAAAATTCCTAGTAATAAAATCTTATGTTCCCACTCAAAAGTAAACTGCTCAATAAATGATATGAAGGAACACTTGATTCACAGAGAAAATCACCATTGGCAATAAGATCAGCATGAAGTCAGGCAAGATCGATCCTGCAATTTGATGATAAGGAATTCAAAACAATATAAAGAAAAAATGGAGTTTTGTACTCAGGTATTGCTCTTGTTGATTATATAATTTAAGTCTATTTTTGTGTATTGCAGACCTCAAAAATGTAAGGGTCATGCAATGAATTAGCTTCCTGTATTTGCACCATCTGAGGCAAACTCCGGTGTTATGGTTCCTTAAAAGAAGCAAACAGTGGACTGCTCTTCCAGTAAACAATCTTAATATTAAATGGACTTCAGTTGGAGTGTGTGATGCATCATGGATCTCCAAGATGGACTTCAAAGAAATCCACAGCTGTGGAAAGTATGAACTTTTATTTATGTTAATTGAAATATGAACTTTAAGACTCTAAAATAAGAACTTTTCAAATACTTAAACCTAAATAGTACCTAACCCATAGTCTCTTATCTGATTAAACAAATTTAAATTATTTGTTATATTTTCTTTTAATATGTTTGCTATTATTATTATTATTATTATTATTATTATTATTATTATTATTATTATTATTATTATTATTATTAAAATTATTATTATTATTATTATTATTATTATTATTATTATTATTATTATTATTATTATTATTATTATTATTATTATTATTATTATTATTATTATTATTATTATTATTATTATTATTATTATTATTATTATTATTATTATTATTATTATTATTATTATTATTATTATTATTATTATTATTATTATTATTATTATTATTATTATTATTATTATTTCCATTCTTGCAATTTTGTTAATTAAATTAATAATTTAAAAATAGGTGTAAATGGTTGCATAGATTCATAAGATTATCGTAGTTTAAGTGAGTTAATTTTGGGCTATTTGTTTCATAGTTGAATCGGTGATGGTGGAGGGATGTATGGGTGTTATATGTCAATGTGATATGGGGAGATGCATTGGATTCTCATTCCCTTGTGCCACATTAACATACAGGACATAATACCCAACTGAATGCATGGCCCAAAAGTATAGCCATCACATTGCCAATGAACATAGATGTATTTCCTATGCCAATGATCTCCTTACACTTTGGTTGGTCATAGTAAGATGGCAAAGATCACAATTCCTCTTTATGAAGTATGTCTAACATATATTCCAAATTATTACCTCATCAGACAGATCCACATTCCTGAACTGGATGAGGCTCATTCTTTCTTAAATGATATGCTACAGATTCACATTCCTGTCAGCATGTTTTTATGCTAACATCCTCATTTTGCATTGATCACATTAGTATATCAATAAGCTGGTGTTGGTTTGGATGCAAACTTGTAATCTTGAGTTAAAAGAATTGAGTATATAAATGTATAATCTATGTAGCATATTTACATTTAACAAAATATTGAAATTGTATTAAATCTTAAATTCATCTATCCATGCAAATGACATAAATTAAATTCATTTAGTTTCCAGAGTGTGCATAATAATACTTTTTGACTAATTGTGGCACTAATTTATTTTATATATTTTTATTAATATTTTTTTTAAAAAAATCAAGAGTTAGAGAATTTTTAAATAGAGTGATATTTTAAGCTCAGCTTTTTCATGAGCTAGTGGCTAGGGCTATCGGTCAGTAAAAGTTGAATCTTACCCATACGTATCTGCCTACTTTATAAATTTTCTAGGTTCAAATAACCTAGTGGCATCCTGGTATGGCAGATAGGGAAAGAGTCCACTGCCCAATTGTTATAATATATATAATAAAAATTTCCATTCTGTATATTTTATGATTGTTTAAAAATTTATTTACAAACATATATCTGATGTCTATGTATATTCAATGAGTCTTTATTTCCTCTATACAAATTAAATACTCCTTGTATTTACATAGCTGATATTTATAATTTTATTTAAATTCTTTACTGGTAAACAGTGAAATTCATTTCATACTAGTGAAATATAGTAACGTACATTTAATTTTATGTAATTTTTTCTCTTTGAAGATACGTAATTATTTTTCCTTTTGCAGCAAATTTAAATTATTAATAATTTTATGTTAAAGTGAAAATCATTTTAATTTTTATTTTAGAGAATTACACTTTTTATTTATGCTTTAAAACAGTGAAGGGGCAACTCCAACTTATTTGATGTGGAGAAGCACCATAATTTCTAGGTGTTCAAAATAAAATAATGAGGAAAATATATAGAACTATTTATTTTGATATTTATTATTTTAATATTTATTAATCACAACAAAATCATAATTATTATTCTAGTCATTACATTTTTTATTATTACATTTATATATAACTGTAATCAAAAATAGAAAAAATATAATGTTAATGCAAAAATTAATTCAAAATTTAGTGAATCGTTTGCTATTGCTTATTTTTTGTAGCAATGAATTCATATCTGATACAGTTTCAGTAGGGGTGCAGTATAAAGTTTGCTCCAATTTTTTATCAGTTATTTGGTATCTATTTTTTTGACTTAGTAAATATTATTTTGGAAAAAAAATGTACATACTTATTTATATTAGACAGTTTTAGAAATAAAAATAAATATTTTTTTTAACCCGGGTCAACTGCTTGTAAGGCAGGCAGTTATACTGACCACTCGACCACCAACGCTTGGCAATAAATACATTTTGGAATACACTTTTACTGTACTAATTTTGAAACTGTGAGCACGCTGCCTACAAACTATCTGAAGTTTAGTCACAAGCTGGAGGTTGTTCATCCCTGCTTTAAAACGGTGTTTTCATTTGCACGTGATTTAAAAATTTCTTAGACTAATATCATGTAATGATTTTGCTGTCAGAATCATTTATAAAGAAAAAAAGGAATGTTTACAATCGATAAACAATTTTAGAACAATAGTAAATCTTCTAAAGCAGTATTTCTTAGCAGCTGGTTTATGGACCAGCACTAGTTCATAAGTTGTTGTTTTTTTGCTGGTCTATGGCATTCATGCAAAAATAAATAAATCATGTTAATCAAATTTGTTTATCGATTAAGCCATGCATCAAAAAAATTATAAATGAAAGGCAGGAGCAAATTTCACATTGAAAATTAAGTATCAATTATTGATTAATTAATTTTTTGTGATCTACCTCTTATTTATTTACTTATTTTTCTATACATTCGTTATTTGCAATCTTAATAACTAATTTATAATCAATACAAACAAAAATCAGACATGATTACTTTTGTGAGATATTTTATTTCGTGTTAATTATTTGTTAATTTTTTATGTATTTATTTTCTTTGATTTTTTTATTTGCTTGTAATCGATACAATAAAAAAAATAAAACTTTTGCGAAACACCTTATTTTGTGAATTTGCTGGTCCGTGAAATTTTTGAGGTCATTTGTCAGTCTGCTAAACAAAAAGGTAGAGCAAACGCTTTCTAAAGTAAATGTTTTTATTTATCTTTTAAAATTTTAACCTAGCATAGGTAAAATTTATTTTTGGCATTAAATAAAACTGACTATTTTTTTTTAACAAGTGTTATTTTTACTGAATCAAAATAATTTAGATTTATTTTGAAAGTTAAATAGTTCTATATTTTGCTATGAGTAAAGGGTTTATAATCTAGTGAAACAAAAAAGCCCAGGAAAATTTCAACAACTAGTATTTCAAATAGTTCTAGTACTTTTATTTAATCACCCATTATAATTAACTTTTAAAAAATATTTTACATATTATAAATTACAAATAATAATAAAAATATTCCATTACCTTCAGATATTTTGATTTCACCAAATTTGAGCTAAACGAAAAAGAAGAGACCTAATCCTTTAATCTATAAAGTACTATTTGTTTTCTATTTTTGTAAAAGGTTAGATTTTATTAATAAATAAAGATTGATATGAAGAGACCTTTGATTATAAAGATGCAATATTTAATTTATATATTTGTGAAGTTTTTTTTTGTTAATCATCTACTTTTCTTTGTGACTCTCTACTATTTGCTTTTCACATTCTTTTCATAATTATATTCCCGCACTTTTTATAAGCAGACTATATTTTTTTGACATGTAACTAATAAAAAGTCTTAACAGATTTTATAATTGGTACTTGAGTATTAACCCTGCAATGTAGGGGGAAAAGGGTAAACAGGATCTTTTCACACCCACAATCAATGGATCATGTCATGATGATGTCATAGTGAAAGAAATAGTCCTATCATGATGATGTTACAGTTAACATCATATGGGACATTTTTCAGTTATTGTCCAGATTTGTTTCTGACAACAGCTATTTTTTTCATTGTGATATTCTTGTCATTTTCATTGTGTTTTTAATTGCATATTCTTAAAAAATGTTCAATATTTGGAAATTGCCGACTAGTGAAATGGATGCATTCCTATACTTCCAAGAACAAGGTATCCTGCCTTCAATAATAAAAGTGTGTCCAAATGGACATAATATGAGTTTATATATTCACATCTTAGACAAGTACTGGCATTGTAACATTCAAGGTTGCATTACTAAAATTGGCATTCACAAGGGAATGTGGTTGGAAGGTTCAAGAATTCCTCTCTTAACCGCAATCTGATTCATATATAGTTGGTCTTGGAAACTAACTTCTTTAGATTGGAAAGAACACGAGCTTGAAATATCAGGTAAAACAGTCATCGACTGGAATAACTACATGAGAGAAATTTGTACCAATGCTGTGTTGCAATGGCAAAACTGAAAAATTGGAGGCATGAACAAAATCATGGAACCAAAAGAAAAAATTAAGCAGACTGAATTCTCCCTGAGCAGTGGATGTTTGGTGGCTTATGTAGAGAAACAGATGAATATTTTATCATCAAAATTCAAAACAGGACAGCTAAGACTCTCATGGAAGCCATTTTACATAATGTTGAATGGGAGTCAATCATATATTCAGATGTTGGAAGGTGTATAAAACCAATGAACAAACTGAAGCTGATTACTATCATTTCCAAGTCAATCACACATATAATTTCATTGATCCAGAAACAGGAGTTCACATCCAAAATATTGAGAGACTGTGGGGTTCTGCCAAGTGGCAAAATAAGCAGCAATAAGGGACAGCAAGACAACACCTGGAGTCCTACCTGGTGGAATTTATGTGGGGAAGACTACACAAAGATGGCAACGTATTATTAGCAATACTGAAAGACATGAAAGAAATGTTTCCACCTAAATAAATAAAAATTTAATAAAAGTGTATTAAGTAATACTAAGGCTGTAACCTTAGAAATAAGCGTCTGAAAAATACGAAGGTAGGGACCTCTATAGGTCTTAAAAACACAAGCTTATGTTTTTAAGACCTATAGAGGTCCCTACCTTCGTATTTTTTTAAGACCTATAGAGGTCCCTACCTTCATATTTTTCAGACGCTTATTTCTAAGGTTACAGCCTTAGTAAATTATTACTTAATATAATAATGGGCGTTTAATAAAAATTTATATTTAAAAGTGTATTAAGTAATATGTCTTTTATTTTGTAATTTTTTTTTTTTAAGTGTCATAGCATCGGCCGGGACGCGAACCTGCAACCTGGGCAACTGCCTGCAAGTGCAAGGCAGTCGCACTGACCTCTCGATCACCAATGCAGGACTATTTTGTAATTTTGGGGTTAATTTCTTTAGAAAAAAAAAAGCATAGCAGTTTTATGAAAATCCCAGCATACTTTACAATCAAGTGGTTTACTTTGCAATAAATTTAAAAACAAAATGTTTAAGGGTGACATATAAATGAACATTTATTTACACTCTTATAACATAATGTGAAAATTATTATTATTAAATAATAATTGAATTAAAATAATGACATACATTTTAAAATAATCTGATATTAACGTTATAAATATTTAATCTTTAACCTATGTGTTTTTAATATTGTTTTAACTTAAGCTAAGATTATATTTAAACAAATGCCATTAGTTAACCATTTAAGAATTGTAAAAATAAATTTATGTTTTCAGTTTAAAGAACTCATAAAAGCTAAAAAAAATATATGTAGAATTTTTTTTTTTTTTAAACCATAACTTTTAAATCATAAATTAATTGGACATATATTTTTTGTACATTAGGCTATACCATCTTTATAGTAAATATTATGGCAGTTTGCAACCAAAGGAAGTGGGTGCTCAGACTTTCTTAATTTCAGATCAAAGGTGTTATTCTATAGTGATCTTTTATTAAATACCAATTGCAGACCATTTTTAAGCACAGAGGGATTACATAAATTGGAAGAATGACTATCTAATATTAAATGGGGCAAAGATAGACATTATGAAGTCAAAAAATGAACTTTTTTTTTCTACAAGGAAACAAATACTGGAATCACAAGTAAAATACAATTCATTATAAATAAAAGATGAAAGTCTAACATTATGGAAGTTAATGGTATATCAGATAGAGTTGCAAGATTAGTTATTCAACTTAATAGTAGATACTAATAACACATAATTCAGATTTATGCCCAACAAGTTCTCATAGTGGTAAACAAACAGAAAATTTTTATATGAATATATTGTACCGGTCAAAGCATGTTGATCCATCTAACATGAGCTGGAACTCAAAAAATGTACTTCAAACCTAGTCAAGCCTAAGATTTAGATCAGAAAACAACCTGGATTCAAACCATTCCTTAAGACCCAGATCAAACACCTAATGGGTAACATATAATGATGGACACGAGAATTTATTCTAAAGTCTGGCCTACTAGCAAAGTGAAGAAGACAATGAGACTTAGATATTGACTACATTATACTGAACTAACATAGGCATATGCATGGTTGTACATGTACAACCATACATAGGCATATGCATGGTTGTACATGTACAAGTGGAAAAAGGGTAATTTAAACCACTGAGATAAGTTAGACAATAAATAATAGTCTAATATAATGAATTAATTATATACATTAATGTGTGCATGAATGAACAGTCTACCAAACTGGAGATAATTACATATTGGGATTCATGCTGATGATTCTCATATGTTCTTTTATCAACTAAATAGTATATATATTGTAAATATCGATAAGTCGATATTATATTTTAAAAATTGTCATTTGTTATAAAAAAAAAAAATCTCTTTGAGTTGATGTTTACATATGAAATATTTAAATTTTTCTTTTATGTTTATTAAATATAGTTATTATTTGAAGTTATTGTTTTATTTATATATATTGATAGTACATCATAATAAACATTTAATTATTAAAATAAATAAGGACATATAAATTATTGATTATAAAAAAATTATTTTATTTACAATGATTATTAAATGTAATAAATAATTATTTATGTATATTTTTAAAGATGTCAAATTTTCAATTTAATATTTTATATATATATATACTTGATATTTTATTTTTATTTTAATGTTAATTGTTTTAAAAGAGAACATATATAACATGAGTTTTAAAATAGTATCTGCTGGCGCATGGAACGACAGCAACAACAATAAAGGAAGCCATTATTATATATTATTATTATTGGAATAGATATAGAACAAACAACTGAAAAATAAAGATTTTATTGTACTTTAGTTCTATAAAATTTACTATTCTTCAAAATACTGAAATAACATATATATCTTATGGTAAATACATAAATTATGGCTTGCTAAGAAAAATATATCGCAGCTAGGAGCTGCGTCATCACATTCATTTATTCCAAGGCAATTTTCAATGGAACAACTAAAAAAATTCAATGTATAAATTTCGTCGCGTCTGGAGTTGAAACTTGATATAGCTATCTTAAATGTATAATCGTCAATTTAATCATAATCTGGAAGTAATAGGAATTGACATGCTGGATTTAATATTTCAATTTGTTTATTTATTTTTTTTCAATGAAGGAAATTTTGAAAGGATAAAATATGCATGTGTCTAGGAATTAACAATTTTCTTTAACATAATAGTTTCTTCACCTTCGACAGAATGCATTCTAATAATAATAGTAAACGGATAAAGAAATAACTCATGGAGTAAATTAACTTTTAAAGGAAAACTAACTAAGGAACTTTTAAAAAGGTAGTAAAGAATTTTATATGTATAAATATATTTTTGAGATCGATATTTTTGGTTTGTTTATTTTATTTTTCATTATAAAATATAACGTTATATAAATAATCAATTTAAGCATCTTGTTTTATAATAATATTAAACGTATAACAGATGTTCAGACAATTATCTTAAATAATTTAAAAATCTTAAAATGTAATTTATAGGTTGAAGTTATATATGAATTGTTATATTTATATTATAATGGTTAGGCAAAAATATGTCTTTATATATTTAATCTATATATACTTATTACAAGTATATACATATAGTTATTCTTTGTATTTATATTTAAAACATCAATATTATTTAAAGTTGAACTATAACATAAAATAAAGGATGTACTATTTGTTTTTATAAATAATGCCTTTGTAATTATTTAAAAGAGCGATACTATATTATTCTTATTTTCTTTTAATGCCAAAGTTATTATGAAATTAATTGAATTTATAAATAATAAAAGATAATTTCATATTTCATTTATTATTTGGTTTGTAGGTCACTTACACATATTATTATTCATTCACATATTTAGAGGTACATAAATTTACATAATTAGATGTGTATATTTGAATTTAGTAAAAGTCCCTTTGTTTCTGATATATATATTTGATTAGTTATTCACATCATCTTTAAAAATAAATTATAAAGATAGGTCTCATTGCTTTACATGATTTTAGATTTGTTTTATGTATAGCTAGCTGGAAGGGCATTTAAACAATTTATTTAAATATAACTGGAATAATTTTGTTTTTCTTCATTCTTTAATTTTAATGGAATACCTAATAGACGTTCCATTATATTTGGCTTATCCAATTGTAAGCTACCATATAGTTTCCATTACATTTGGCTTGCCCAATCGTGGGCTGCCTCATATACGTTCCATTACATTTGGCGCAACAACTAGGGCTCGAAATAAGCTAATTAGGGCTTGAAATACCCCACATACCTGAGAAATGTGTAGTATATATATATTAATATGAGATGTATAGTTTAAAGAAAGAGAAGCATTTTTGTGTGTTTAATTTTTTTTTTTTATATATATAAATGGAAATATTTTAGCCTTATGTTTAGATGGTGATGGTTAATATTATTGTATTATTTTTTAATGATGGTGTTAAAGTACGGCATAATAATTTTGTCCATATTTGGAAAGTTTATGTTGTAGAAAATCTATAATTTTGAAGGTTGGATGGGATATTTGATTGTTGGAGTTTGGTTGGTTCTGTTGCAGGTATTGATGTTGGATGGGGAATTTTTGTCATTGTCTTAAGGATGTAGTGCATTCATGTCATTTGTGATTGATTGATCTCATTCATTGCTCCAACCCAAATTTTGATGTTTATTATTATTATTATTTATCATGAAGCAGCTAACAGTGGTCCTGCCATGATTTTATCTTTAAAACTCCAGAGAGAGTAAGGTATAATTATTTTGATGTATGTATAATATTTGCCTCTAAGTCTCCTTAAGATGAGCAAGGAAATATTTTATAAGTAATAGCCCCTAAGACTTAAATATAAGCAGGGTAGTGTAATAGTGTTTTCAGAAAATTATTATGGGTTGTAGTAAATTGGATAGAATGAAATGTGATAATCATCTAAGTGTTCATGAAACATTGTATGCTTTGGGAATAATGATTGAATTCTTTTATCTACATCAAAGTTGTGAAGTGCTAATCAATCTTTCGGTTGTCAAAATCTATCAGATCTTTGGAGGAATAGATAAGTATATAACATAAATATATATAACACCAAACTTAGGGACTAAATTAATTGATTATTGTTTGTAACAAATAATTTATTACATTGATTATTAATTAAGGTTTGAAAACAAGTATAGTAATATTATATTTTCTATTATAAATGACTTTTAAACATGAAGTTCAATTAGTGAATGTTTGTTGATAGTGGACTGCATTAGTACAATTTTATTAAAATATTTTGGGCACAAAAGTAAATAATTAGTGAAGTGGATATTTTTTTTTATATATATATAAAATGTTATTAAGTTTTAAGGTCCAGAAAATTTATAGGTATCAATTTAAGTATTTTATATTTAACTACCATTATTTTGAATGAGAAAGTTATCTCACTATATTATCAAATTAGTTATTTTTAAGGCATGTGAACATTTAGTTGTATTTTTTAAATATTTCAAGGTTATATTGAATTTGATATGAAGTATCCACATTTTAATATGATATAAGTGTAGAATATTTATTATCATTAAATATAAATAAATGTTATTTAGTGATATCAGTTGTTACTCCCTTTCTATATATATATTTTAGAGAAATTTGTTGATATTATGGTGATAGATGAGATTTTTTTTTTAAAAGCCAAGAAGTTCATGAGTTCAAATAAGTAAAATTTAGATTGTCGGATAGCTATTATGTATTATAAGATTAAAAAAGCTTGTATTTTTTTTAGTTAAATAATTGCTTGTTGGAATGATGATTGGAGATGGTGAGCCCTTGATCTGTGATAATTACTATATAGAAATAAATATATATATATCTTAGATTTTTTTTTTTTTTTGAGTATATAATATTATAGTTCTAGTAATAATGGATAACAGTAGTGAAATGTCAGTTAGTGGTAATTTTGATATGGGGAATTTAATAGAGACACTGGAGGCTATGATGAAAACAAATTCTGAGAGACTAGAGTCTAAATATGATGAACTTAGAGGCTGAGATGAAAACAAATTCTAATGAATTAAAAGATCTTAAACTGAATTAAAAATTAAGCTAGATGAACTTAGTAGATTGAGATGAAAACAAATTCTGATGAACTTTCCCAGAAACTAGAATCTAAATATGATGAACTTCCAGAGCTGAGATGAAAACCAACTCTAATGAATTAAAAGAAGATCTTAGAGCTGAGATGAAAATCAATTCTAATGAATTAAAAGCTCTGGTAGATAATAGTGTTAGAAGAGTAGAAATAAAATTTGATGAAAAGATGGAAAAATATAGAGAAGAGACAATAGTTGAAGCTAATTCTTTAAAAGCAAAAATTGAAGAAATAAATAATGAAATGAAGGAAGAAAATCAAGGAATTATGGCCAGATTAGAAGAGTCTAAGAAAGAACATGGGGAATTTGAGGAAAAGATTATTAATAATAATAAAGTATTATGGGATAAGTTCCAAGCATTGAAAATTGATAATGAATCTTCATTTAAAAACCTATATACGACTATCTCTGCTGAAATTAAAATTGCTGTGGGATTGCAGCAAGAGGAACAGTTGATTGATATTAATAAATTACAAGATATAAATGAACGTATTAATGTAGTAAATGAAGTTACTTCTAATCGTATACAAGAAATAGATGTTAAATTGGATCAAATTCAAGGAAAATTAAGACCCCTTTCAGAATATATAAATAATAATGAAATTGAAACCTGTAAAAATTATGAAATAGAGGTACGAAAGGATGTGGCAGAAATGGATGTAAAAATTGAGCAAATAAAAATCATTACGTTAGAAAATTGTGAATATATAACAAATTTGCAAAAACAATGGAAAGAATATGAATTTAAAGATATTATAGCTGGGATAAAGAGATTTTGATGAATTTAAAGCTGTTGAAAAAACCTGATGATCCTTCTAGAGAATTAAAGATGATTAAAAGTGAGATGATAGTGTTATGAGTATAAACACAAAAGTTGATGAAGACTGAAAGAATTAAAAGTGTCTGATAAAATCTGTAGTAAAAATCTTGAATTAGTTAATGAAAATTTTGAAGAATACAAAGAACCCATTGAAGTGATTAGTAAAAATATAAATGAAAATGAAGAGTGTGTTAAAATAGTTAATGAATCCTTAGAAATAAAATTAAATTCACAAAAGCAATCAGAAGAAGTAGAATTAAGTTATGAAAGATTAAAGGACACTGTTGACAATTTAGAAATTGGACAGTTAGGTTTTCAATGGTTAGACATTAATGCTCTAGAGTTAGGAGAGATAAAAATGCATTATAATAAAATGAATGAAAGTGTTCAAACTTTAGAAGTTGAATTAAGTTCACCAGAAAAGATTAAAATTAACTCTCAAAAATTACTAGAAAGAACAGAATGTGTTTATCAAAGTCAATATAAAGAACAGTATCATGGTAATTTTGTGTGGTACAAAGAAAGCATATTTTTATATATATTAGAACATGAATATTTGAGTGATAATTTGTACCATTACTGCAATAGAAAAGACCTATTTTACAAGTATGCTAGTAGGACAAAATTCGTAAGATATATCTTATTAAAATTTGAGAGAAATAAAAAGGTATTCAATTTAAATATTAGTAGAAAGATTATTGATAAAGAAAGAGAAATTGGCAAAGCCAAAATTAAACTCAATTATTTCCAAATTACCTTTCATTTTCTCTTTTGTCTTTTTTTTTTCAATAAAATTTGAGAAGTTTTTCGATATCTCTTAATTAATTAGTTATTTGCAAAGACATTTTTTTTTTCGGTGGATTAGAGGGTATTGTAAATATCGATAAGTCGATATTATATTTTTAAAATTGTCATTTGTTATTAAAAAAAAAAATCTCTTTAAGTTGATGTTTACATATGAAATATTTAAATTTTTCTTTTATGTTTATTAAATATAGTTATTATTTGAAGTTATTATTTTATTTATATATATTGATAGTACATCATTATAAACATTTAATTATTAAAATAAATAAGGACATATAAATTATTGATTATAAAAAAATTATTTTATTTATAATGATTATTAAATGCAATAAATAATTATTTATGTATATTTTTAAAGATGTCAAATTTTCAATTTAATATTTTATATATATATATACTTGATATTTTATTTTTATTTTAATGTTAATTGTTTTAAAAGAGAACATATATAACATGAGTTTTAAAATAGTATCTGCTGGCGCATGGAACGATAGCAACAACAATAAAGAAGCCATTATCAATATATTATTATTGAAATAGATATAGAACAAACAACTGAAAAATAAAGATTTTGTTGTACTTTAGTTCTATAAAATTTACTATTCTTCAAAATACTGAAATAACATATATATCTTATGGTAAATACATAAATTATGGCTTGCTAAGAAAAAATATATCGCAGCTAGGAGCTGCGTCATCACATTCATTTATTCCAAGGCAATTTTCAATGGAACAACTAAAAAAATTCAATGTATAAATTTCGTCGCGTCTGGAGTTGAAACTTGATATAGCTATCTTAAATGTATAATCGTCAATTTAATCATAATCTGGAAGTAATTGGAATTGACATGCTGGATTTAATATTTCAATTTGTTTATTTATTTTTTTTTAATGAAGGAAATTTTGAAAGGATAAAATATGCATGTGTCTAGGAATTAACAATTTTCTTTAACATAATAGTTTCTTCACCTTCGACAGAATGCATTCTAATAATAATAGTAAACGGATAAAGAAATAACTCATGGAGTAAATTAACTTTTAAAGGAAAACTAACTAAGGAACTTTTAAAAAGGTAGTAAAGAATTTTATATGTATAAATATATTTTTGAGATCGATATTTTTGGTTTGTTTATTTTATTTTTCATTATAAAATATAACGTTATATAAATAATCAATTTAAGCATCTTGTTTTATAATAATATTAAACGTATAACAGATGTTCAGACAATTATCTTAAATAATTTAAAAATCTTAAAATGTAATTTATAGGTTGAAGTTATATATGAATTGTTATATTTATATTATAATGGTTAGGCAAAAATATGTCTTTATATATTTAATCTATATATACTTATTACAAGTATATACATATAGTTATTCTTTGTATTTATATTTAAAACATCAATATTATTTAAAGTTGAACTATAACATAAAATAAAGGATGTACTATTTGTTTTTATAAATAATGCCTTTGTAATTATTTAAAAGAGCGATACTATATTATTCTTATTTTCTTTTAATGCCAAAGTTATTATGAAATTAATTGAATTTATAAATAATAAAAGATAATTTCATATTTCATTTATTATTTGGTTTGTAGGTCATTTACACATATTATTATTCATTCACATATTTAGAGGTACATAAATTTACATAATTAGATGTGTATATTTGAATTTAGTAAAAGTCCCTTTGTTTCTGATATATATATTTGATTAGTTAGTCACATCATCTTTAAAAATAAATTATAAAGATAGGTCTCATTGCTTTACATGATTTTAGATTTGTTTTATGTATAGCTAGCTGGAAGGGCATTTAAACAATTTATTTAAATATAACTGGAATAATTTTGTTTTTCTTCATTCTTTAATTTTAATGGAATACCTAATAGACGTTCCATTATATTTAGCTTATCCAATTGTAAGCTACCTATAGTTTCCATTACATTTGGCTTGCCCAATCGTGGGCTGCCTCATATACGTTCCATTACAATATATATATTAACACACATCTTTGGCAGGTATGGTATTAAGATGCCAATCATTTATTAAAAAGAATACATAATATTCCTATTAACGCTTTGGTTTATGGTTCTGAAACACGGTGACTAACATATTATTTCAGGGAGCATTCCAAGATTCATTACATATTTAAGAAAAACTATTTTCATGCCATGTCGGTCATGAGAAGAAATAAAATACTTTTAACAATTATATTTGATTATTTAACAAACTATTTCTTGAAAATTTTTTTAATTAACATTTAAGAGACAGAATGCTTGATTTTTCCCCCCAAGGCATATACTCTTAAATACAGAAATAATAGATTATGATGGTAGGATTGTATAATGAGATTGACATAACATTATTAATTAATAAAATTAGTAATATTCGACATTTACATATATTTTTGAGAAGAGCACAATTTTAATATTACAGCACTAAAATTAGGTCATAAAGCAAAAGAAATAATAATCTATGAAGTGGCAGTACTGTCATAATGGTGAAGAAATCAAAGAAAAACATCATGCTTCTGGACAAAAAAATGAAATCTAAGACCCTCTTCTTATGGCAGTGCTTAGATAAAATTTTTTAGGTATGATGTAAACCAGGCACCTTGGAATAATTGATGCACAGAGGCCTTTTATATGGAGAAGGTCCCAGGAAGCTCAACTATCCACAGGTCAAGACATAAGGAGAAATCCATGGGTTTATCTTGTCACAACCCCCATATTGGAAGCATCTCTCTATATATATATATATTTATGAAAATAAGCTGTATGAGTAATGCACTATGGATAAATGTCACTAACAACATTGAATAGTATTTACTGCTCTAAAATAAATGACCTCTTGTTTTAATGCCATAACTTATACAAAATAATACGCTATGTCCCTATAATATAAGTATAGAGAAGATTTCACTTAATAAAATATACATTAAGATTTGACCCCCTCCTTTTCTGCTATTTAAAATAATTCAATCCTACCTTCATGGATTTTGATAATAACTGAGTATATTTAAGCATTTGATGTTTTAAGAGTATGAAAAATAAAGTAATACTAGCAATTATAAAAAAAAAAAAACTAATAGGTCACCCTTTCAGAATTTTAATAAATAACATTTTAAAAGATTTCATAGTGTTAATTGGCCTATGTAATGGATTTACCCTAGGTAGAATTACTTTATTCTATTTGGAGTTGAACAAATAACAATTTTTATAATAAAAACCCACATAAAATATTGACTCATAAAAACAATCTGGTGAGCATACTAATTAATCATACATTATGTTTTGAGGAGGCTTTGATAACCTTAATTTATGGAGGATTAATTAAAAGGAGAAAAGATTTTGAGAAATTCAGCTCATCAGGTTGCTTGAGATTGGCATATTAATAATAACAAAAGCATACATATAAAATCAAATAATAAATACATATAAATAAATAACCACACCAAAGTTAAAGAAGGTTAGGGCACATGAGATAGGATTAGATTTATAAAAATCATATGAGTAATTTACATTTACATATTAAAAAGAGAAAGTTAAATAAAACATTAGGAGAGATCTTGATAGACTAGCTTTATTTTCTGGTTGTGGCATAAAAATAGTGAGTTATCTTGCACAATTCTAAGAGCCCATTTTAAAAAGTCCATCTTGTGCACAGCAGTTCAGGGATTTATGCAAGTTCTTAAGTAACAGCAAGCTTCTGATCAGCACTCCAAAGTTCTCAGGTCAGGCTTTTCCTTTATTCCAGGGCAGCAAGATGTTGTAGCAGCAGTAGACACCACACATGGGTCATGAAGGGTGATTGTCTTTCTACTCAATCACCATTTTAAACCTCAAAGAAGTGTTGAATATGTTAACAACACAGTTTTCTCAATAGTAGCTCTCCTATGGTGTTTAAAATCAGCCCATTTTATATCCTGCTCTGGTATTTGTGGAATGTTTTTAACTTTTTATTTCTAGCTCAAAATCTAATCTTTGATCTAACAAAATCTTACTTTTTTTTAATCCATTGTTCTTGAAGATGCAATCATTAGATTGGAAATAGATTTGACAAAAATGTTTAGAACAAAAGTAAAATCCATTAATTTTTATTCCCCATTTTATTTGTAGTAAAACTTTAATTAAATTTTTTTCCCCAAGACTAAAAAAATATTATATGTTCACCCCTTTGATTATTTTTGGACAAATGACAGTTGCATCTTTCATCTTGCATTTTACAAAAATATACACCTGGGTCTCTTTTTACACAGATTTATTTAACATGATTTTGAAGTTACGTGATTCACATTTCTCCAGAAGTCGAACTCCGATAATGTGCTATTACTTTAAATAATAAATTTTGCACCCTTATGTAATATTGAAAGTAATAGCACATTATTGGAATTCGACTTTTATCTTAGTAATTTCAATATTTTCAGTGCTTTATAATAGTAAGATTTTGTGCAATAATGAAATTAAAATCATGATTTACACATTTTATGTATACACACATTAAATTTTACAAGATTATAATGTATATTTGTTCAAACATTGTGCGTGTTAATTTTGCATTTTAAATCACATTCTGTTTTTGCTTTTTAAAAAAGAACATAAGCAATTATTAATCATTTAGTGTCCACAAGTTTATTTTTAAAAGGTGAGTAATAACAGTGGGCATAATTAAAATTAAAAATTAAAAAATTAAAGACAAAAATAAGAATTTAATTTTTAGTTGTTAGATTAATTACTAATTACGTTGTCACCAGAAAACCATTAACACAATATGAGAATGACATTCGCACTAGTTGTATTTCATCTTATGAAGAATCTGATTTTTTACCAGTTTGCAAACGAACCTGTTTATCGGCAAATAGCCATAATTAAAATGTGTATAAAAATGTAAATAACTGTAAATTATGCATAAAAATATATTGTTTTGAATAAAATTAAATATTATAGTTAAAAAAAGTTTGTCTTGTATCAATTTTTTTCAAATTTGAAATTTTTTATTAGTCATATTTTTATTTCCTTATTTTTTTTTGCGCGAATTTTAAAGTAATTTTACATTGGTGCTTTGCTTTTATGCGACTTTTGAAAAATCACAGTTTGTATCCCCCCTTTTTTAAGGTAAGTTACGTCTATTTTTGCATGATTTTGTTTGCGTGTGTTTTCTGAGGAACCTATCTATCATATAAAACGAGACCCAGGTGTACAATTTAATTAAAATAATAATTTAAAAAGAAAAAGTTTTATAAACAACTTATAATAAAATATTTATAAAATCAATATTTTGTTAGTATATTCGCTCCTGTAATATATATATATATCTAAGCCACATCTATGTATTTTAATGTGAAGAAGAAAAATTAATAATAATAAAGAATATTGAGAAATTAAAATTTATAATTCTTAAGCACACTTCTCAGAGATATATACATGAAATATACACATAAATAGAGGAGCGGGATGGGATGTAGGGTTTGAATATAGATTAGTAGATAGAACCATGAAGCTCAAACTTGGGCTAAGATTGACTGCTTCAATATAAAATATGGTACTTGTAGGTTTTTTTATGGCAGGCCATGTTTTTGATAAATCTGTAATTTCGGGAGCTTCCAAAAAACATTTACAAAAAATACCTGCTAGGAAACATATTTAATATTTAAATTGTATTTTTATTGAAATGATTTTTCCAAAAAAGAAATCATTGTGGAAAAAATTAATTACAATATTTGCAGTTTTTATTTTTCCGATTAATTTATTAACAGAAGAAAGAAAAATATCAATACAATATTTACACTTTATTTATGTCAGAAGCATGCAATCATATTGTGACCACTAAACCATACCTTTCAGAAGAGCAAGATCATATACTCTTGGAAATAGTCCACTGCACCACATTCTGTGACAGGAATATCCCAAATTTTAATCATTATGACAATTTACCACAAAAACTGCTCATTGCTCCCCACATTATAAGTAAAAAAAATTGAAATAAAGCTTTTTAATGAAATTTTTTGGAATTTACCCCCTTTTTTAATTTAACAATCAATTTACTAATTTTGTTTTAATTTAACTGCTAACACATCTTTGGTAGATTATAAGTCCTCGAAACTGTACATTTTTCAAAAATACAGGCCGCCATCTTGGTTTATAGGAAAATTCACAAGTACCCATAATGGTTTAGATCATGAAACAATATTTTTAAATTGTCAAGGAAAACTTTAATGCTAGAAGTGGAAAATAATTAAAGGTTGGATATGTTGAGTCAATTGGTTTTGGCAACAGAAAGGAAATTTGGCAGAAAAAAACTGTATAATATAAAAAAATTTTTTGAGAAAATTGCTAAACTAAAATTGATACATAAGCATATAAATGAAGATATAAAAAGATTAACTGTAATCAATATCCATAATATTTTTACTCCAAGCCCCTCTCATATACATTATAAATGTATAAAACTTTTTAATATATATACTCACTTTTCATGTGTTTAGTATATGAATATAAATTAAAATTATAGTATAAAAATTTTGTAAAAAGTATTAAAAATAAATTGAAAACTTTATTTACATATATATTTATTATATGTATCTTTATTCATTCACATTTACTAAAAATTAAAAATAATAAACAGTTTTCTGTAATGTATCTTTATTTTTTTAATTAAATGAAATGAACAGTGAGTGTCAAAGTTTAATATCCTCAAATTGTTGATATATCAGATCAGTTTCATTCCAATTAAAGATTATTTAAAACATAACTTTTATTTCAATAACATTTTATTTATATAAAAATATAATATAGTATCATTATCAATACACAGTTGTATCAACTCTGGAATCTATACAATAAATCCTAAATGGACTTAACCATTTCAGATTCTTCAATAAACTCTATACAAAATTTAATTCCTAACAGCTACAAATGGTATGTCATACTGCACAAAATTTTCATGTCTTGAGTTTCTAGAATTTTGTGAATTGAACAGCTCTCCATCTCAATAACTTTTAAAGTGTATCTGCATTTTAAAAAAAATTAATTAGTATGAATTTTGTTGCATAGTGTAATTATATCCCTTGTTTTACATTAGCGATATATCATATTGATTATATTTTAAGTATAATTTTATTTCTTTATTTTTTAGGATTTATAGTTATATTTTTTACTTTTTTACACAAATATAACATTTTTTGTAAGTAATGTTTAAAATTATTTTTATTTTGTTTTATTTATTTTAAATGTCCATTTGGAAAATAATACTTTCTCATGGATAGCATCAGATACCGGCCACAGTAATTATATTATTAAAAATGTTGTAGTCATTGAAAAATATGGAGTAATTGTTCGAGTTTAAAGTAAATTATTTTAAAAATTTTTGTTATTTTACTTATTTTAAATTTCCACTTGAAATCTTAATTATAATGTAAAATAATACTTTTCTCATAAGTGGTATTAGATATAGATTGTAGCATTTATTGTAAAAATACATTACATCCATTGACATTAATTTTTTTATCACATTATAAGAATATTTTATCAGATTTTTTTCTGCCTTTATTAAACTGATAATCTTCATTTTATCACTTAAGAAAGATGTTTTGTGAAATTCCTTATATATTGTAAAGTTTTTAACTTTACACTTAGAAAATACTTTATTATATAAAATATGAACCATATTAAACTTTTGTGAGAGGAAAAAAAAGAAAGTGTAACCCAAAAAAACATTGCCAATAACCATAATCATATATATACAGAACTGGTTGCTGTCATATTACAAAATTTACTAATTGTACAAATTTAATGTTTTACTCTTTGTTTATTTATATTTTTTTGAATAGTGTGGAATGGAAGTAGGATATATTAATATAGTGTATATTATGTCTTCATTGAATAAAAAATAATTTAATTTCTTTTTCTGTTACAATATTATTATCATCATGCATTAGTAGTTGCTTGTAATTGATTACAAATATTCACCTTCAGAAGAAAATGTTGAAGATTGGTTTAACAAACTTAAAACAAATCAATATATAAAACATAAAAAGCATTTACATGTGATCATCATTTTTGATTATTATCAGTCCACTTCAGGATAAAGATCTCTTCAAATTTAATCTGCTTTTTTAATCTGAACACTCTTTTCTTCACATCATATCAACATACTTCTTTATCCATCTCATTTTTGATCCCTTTCTAGGTCTTTTACAAATTCTCAGGATCTGCATTAAGATTTCTACTGTCCAATTATTATCATTTCTTCTAACAATATATCCAACACAATCCATTTCAGTCACTTAAGTCTTTAAATAATGTCAATGTACTTGTTTTATCAACCAAACATTTAATTTTGGGAATCTTTGAGTAACTATCAACATACATTTCTCAATACTTTATTGAGTGTTAAAGTCTTTGTAATGCTCCTCCTTATGTTATAAATTTATAAGAAAGAAACATACCTATTAAAGATGTCAGTTTTAATTATAGACATATTGCTTTTTAATATTGAGATATTTTTATCAAAAGTATTCCGTTCAAGTTTAATTTTATTCATTATGTTTTTATCTTTAATAACTTTTAATTCATCATTATCAATATTTTTTTCTTCTTCAGAAAAATTAATTGAACATTATTTTTAGAATTATATATTTAAGTTTGTTAGTTTGAATTGTTCTATGTTATCATTTAACTTTTTTCAGCAGGAAATTTGACTTTTTGAAAAACTTCACTATGTTATAATCAATTGTATTCTATCTCAATCATATTTTACCAATATAATAATCAATTCTGTTTTTGTTTACACTGGTCTAAAGATTAAATACATAATGTAAATGGAGAGTGCCTATATCATGAAACCATACTTTAAAAAGTCATTTTTGTTTGATAACTTTATGCATCAATTAAAGGAATAAACACCGTTATAGTTAGGAAGACATCAATCAAGTTAAAGAATGTAACAGTTGATTATATGGCACGATTTTTAGATTACAGAGAATCTTTAAATAAAATTTTGAAAGCCCTCATATTACATTAAGCAGAGTCTATGTTTTAACTTTCATTCAATAAATGCCTTTTCACAATTATTTTAATTACAATAGTTATATTCTATTTTCATCTTAATAAATTCAACAATATTATACTGGAATTTTGTTTTTCTACTAAATGATCTATTTATGTAGACAGTAAGTTGATTCATATTCTCAAGCTAATAAACATCTAATCTTAAAATGTTAAAGTTTTTTTACACTAGTTGATAAAGTATTTTAATCTTGTGAACATAAATACTAAATCAAAATCTTTATAGGTTGCACTTACAGCATTAAGATCAATTTGTAGATCATGTTTTAAAATAGCAAAAATAGTATAAATCCCAGCATACTGTAAATCTAGAATCCAAAAAGATAAAGATTTTATTGTTGATTTTGATTAGCTCATATTAAATCTTTATTACCAAAACTTCATAAAATTACTTATTCCAATTTTTATTTCAAAGTCACAAATTTTCTTTGTCAAAAGTGTTTTCTTGGTATAACTTTTGTAGAAATTTAAAATTAAAATGTTTTTGATTAACGGACTGAAATGCTTCAATCAAATGAATAAAAGTATTGTCTAAATCACATGTTTATGAAGGATATTTTTTTCATTTTACTGATCATAAAACAGGGTACTTTTTTAATTTTCAAAACTGCATCGAGTCCCTGATAACCATTTATCTATGACTGGAGCAACATATTCAAGAAAATCCTTATAGGTACCTGTTATGTAATAAATAATAATGACATTTTATAATAATTACAGTAGTTTTTCTATCAAAAATGATTTATTTTTATGAATTGGAACAAGGGAAATGACTTTAAAATTAGATATCACAACTTCATGTGTCCATATACAATATTACAAAAAAATTGTTTTAAATTAATATATCACCACTATATTTTTAAACTTTTCACTTATCTTATTACAATATGCAGCTTTTCTTTTTTTAAAATTACCAAAGGCTGTTTTAATTTTATTAAGTTTAACATTTTTAGTTAAATATAAATGAATAAATAAAATGGATATATCATGAAAAGACATTGTATGAAGAATCTTATATCATTATTGAAGAAGTAGTCAAATATTACTTTCTCTTGTTTGAATATCATTATTATCATATAAAAAGGTGTTATACTTAAATTTAACAGAAATATGTCTTTTATAAGAACTATGTCCAATATTCAATGCATCAAACACAGATCCTAAAAGATCATGACCAACAATTTAAGTATCTGTTTGCAGTCACAATTTTCACTATTCATTTGTAAACTTTCTTGTTGGTTTTTGAATTTTTGCCTTAAATATAAAATCTACATGTAATTTATTGTTCTGGCAGGAACAGAATGTCATGTTTTTTAATCAAATCACAAATAGAATTATTAGCCGAGAACTATTCAAGATTTTTTCTTTAGTGAATCAATAATAGAATTTCTCTTATTCACATCACTATCCTTAAGATAATTCAGATGTCCATATTTTGATAAGATTGATAATTCAAATGTATTAATCTTAGTGCTCATCAAATGATAATAATTTTATATAATTAGTAATTTCTTCTTTGAAAAGCAACAAATTTTCTATTAATATATTTGAAATAAAGTGCACTAATCTATGTTTTGTATTATTAATAACATTAATTAATACTAATTAATTAATAATGATTTTTTTTCATATTCTGAATCTTAGTTACTATTGTTTTGAACGTGAATGAATCTTTGTTCTTAGTAATAATTTGCATCCTAAATAAAGAATTAATGACAGTCAGTATTTTGTATTAAACAATATCATTATTTCCATAACATTTGGCCAAGTGTTCTATTTTTACCACAATATATATTAAATTTAGCCACTTAATAAAAAAGTAATGGAGTGATTTGTTGCTTGGAGAGCATCAAATGTTGAAGCACTGGATGGGATTGTGCTAAGTTTCAATTCATTGATTTTTTTGCTCCTAAATCTTCTAATCTATTAATTCATTAAATTTATGCTGGGCAATATTTTAAAGATATTTTTTGCACAAATACTATCTTTAATGAATAAAATCTTTCTTTCTTTAAATTTCCTCAACATAATGTTGATTTCTAAACTATAATGATTGCTGGAGTCAATTTTTAATGTCATTAATTTCTTATTGAAACATCTAGGCTTTCCATGAAAAAATAATGTGACATCAGAACCTCATACTAAATCCTGTGCATATTAAAGTAAACTTTATTTTTCTGAAGAATTAATATCAGCTTTACCAAACTTAAATCTTAGAAGTTTCTTAAGGACAAGCTCTATCCACCATTAAGATTTTGAAGAGTCCACATCAAGCAAAATTTGCACAAATAATGTAACTCTATTTTAAAAAATAAAATAAAATAAAAATATTTACCTTTTTAATTCCACTTTTTTTCTTTATTAGCATTATCAGTATTTTTACTAATTTTACATCTATTTTTATCATTTTAATAAGAAATTTATTTGCATAGTTCTATACAGACTATGAATGCCAAGTCAGCTATCTCAACATATAGTGTTTCCTCAAATGAAACTCCTATACCAAATTTATTTGTAAAATGATTCATTTGTGATTATATTACATAATATATAGGGTATATGAGCACAGACTTTCACATGACTCACCACTCTCCACACTATCTCATAACACTGATATACTTCAACCCATATATGTTGAAAAGATAAATAATCACCAATATATGTATTTCATGCTATATATCTGAGCACTTGTAGCATATATGTGTAGATATGGCAATCTGGACCAACTGATGATTGCTGAGATAGTGTGGAGATGGTGGGTCATGTGAAAGTCTGTGCTCATATACCCTATATATTACATATATAGACACAGGTATATAATAAGCCTATGTGTTTCAGTTAATATATTACATAATGTAAGATTACTACCAAACTGATAAATCTTTCTAGAATTGTTTTTTTGTAACTGAAAGCTATAAATAAGAACAAAAAAAAAAAGAAATCAGAATAAAGTACGTAGCTTAAAGAATATAAATATGATTGCAAAAGCTTATGATATTTTTGTTTCAATTTATATAGAAATATAGTTGATGGTACGAGGAGGCCCATAATGGTTGTGTCTTATTCCAATTTAAGTAGTTGAAAACAATAAAATAAAAGAATAAAGGAGAATAAGAGAAAAGCACAGAGAAAAAAAAACTATTCATACAGAAACACTATCTATATTTGACAAGCTGATATTTTATCCTGGCAGTAGGAAAAAATTTAATAAGTAATTGTTTAATAGTCATTCCATTATCCACCATCCATGGATCCACATGTAACGTGAATTCGATTTTTAACAATGATATTATATACAGATATAGTTGTATAAAAAAGGGAAAAAATATAATGCAGTAGATAAAAAATTAAATTCTTCACATAAATAGAATAATAACTAAGCTTTTTAAAATATAATAAAAATGTTAGAAATCATTTTCTTTATAAAATAAATGATTAACATATTGTCAGTTGCTTGGGAAATCATTTGACATTTGACTCCTGCACTTAGTAACCCCATTAACTTCGGCTCAGCAGTAGTATTCTTACTAATAAATAAAGTATTTTACTTTCATATATGTGTAATCTTTTAACTTTTAGTTATCAGTCAATATTTTTCTGAAAAAATTTAAGTTCTGTTTAATTCAAAAGACGAATATTTTGTAAATGTCGTGTAATAATTGTTTTTAAATGTTTGTTTTTTCTCTCTCGCCAAAAATTTTAAGAACATGATACGAAGATATCTCTCTTCATTGATAAAATGACATTTTAAAATCTACATAGTTGAACTGTTTAATAGTAGAATAAAAGGCAAATATTTCAAGATTGAATTTCTTTAACATGTCCACTTTGGCTCCTACTCTATTTACGTCTACGTTATGTATATATAGAAAAATATCTTTCAGATTTAATTTATAGAAACCATTTATAAGATTAATATTAAAACTGCGATCAGAAACAAAAGAAACCACTGGAAAGATTTTACTTTAATTTCGATATTTATTTAACAAAGAGATTTTAAGTCTTGGTTGTTCAAGATATCCCCCCACTTTTATTTTTCCCTCATCTAACACTAGGATTTTAAAAAAAAAAAATGTTTTTTTTTTTTATATAGAAACATAGTTTCGAAAAAAACAGAACAAAAATATTTTATTTTCGAACAACAAAATTTAAAAAACAGAAAAAAACAGAGGGAAAGTTGTTTCTTTATCTTATCCATTATTTTAAAAAAACATTAATAATGAATATTTCTACAATTCATAAACGCGTACAACTAAATACATATATGCGTACTAATACAAAAATCATTTTTAAAACTACTGTTATGACTAACTACAGCATAACTTTCAAACTTTTTATAGTTTTAGAAAACGAGAAAAAAATTTACTCATTAAATGAAAATCAATTTATTCGTTATAGTTTATCATTTTATAATTTTTATATTTTATTACATATATATATTTTTTCTATTGAATTGTTTAAAAAAAAAATACATAACCAAATTAAAAATCAGAAAATCAAAGGGAATTGATGGCATTTTATATATGAGGGGGGGGGGGTGTTTAAGAAAAATAGTTTATGTTTAAAACAGAATTTAGGTTTAGATTAGCGTCAATTGAAACGCGTTTTGTTCGCAGCCTTGTGTGAAACTAGCATAGATTGATTAATTTAAGACTTCAAGATCCCTGAATAAATTCCCAACACAGAGAGTGAGGAAAAATAAACTCTCCATAGTTAATTAAACTGAACCCTTATGATCAACGTAACAATACATTTCCAGAAATTAAAGATTTAAAGTAATAAAATGTTTGCATTTTTTTCCTGCCAGATATTTACTAGAAAAAAAAAGTTTAAAAAGGAAAGGCAGAAGATAAAAATGAAATTCAAAAAAAGAATTATTGAAAGATAATTAAAAATTATTAAAGTTTAATTTCATTAATTAAATTAATAAATGGTAGACCATTTTAGTACGCATGATACTTTTTTTCTGACACAAGTCATAAATGCTTATAAGTGTTCCGGATATTTTGTCCAACAAAAAAAAAACTTTAGTAATTTAAGGTGTTTCATTAGAAGTGCCTATAAAAGAGTTGTGATGATTAAATTAGTTGAAATTAGTACTGGAAAAGTAAGATTTTGCAGATAGTATATAATAACTATATAGTTTGAGAGTAAACTTTAAGAAAAGCTAAATAGAAACCATGAAATTTATAATCATGATTATAACAAACATTTTGAAAATATGAAAAAAAATTAATTTTCTAAATGCTGTTGATAATGAGAAAACTATAATATGTATTACAAGTATTAAACACTTGGAAAAAATAAAAGGTTATTTTGCACATGACTTAAATAGACAAAAAAAAAGCTTGTTAAATGATTTGTTTGATCTGTAACTTCTTATTTTTCAAAAGACTTTGATTATTAAAATAAAAGTGAAAAATTCACATGATATCACATGATCACCATTTCTAATGCTTATCAAGCTGTTTACACAGAGGCTAAAGTCTCCATTTAGGTTCAGTGCTTTCAAATCCAAGGCTCCTCACTGATGAAAGCCACAAGCTAGAAACTGGTCTGGAGATATTGGATGAGAAGGCACTCAATAGGGGTTTTATCCACAAGCCTTCTGGCATCCATTGATTACCCTGGCTTGTACTAGTGATGCTCCTGTATGGAGAGTTTAGCCTCTGTGTAAAAGTGAAAAAGTCTAATGTAAAATTGAAAGAATTCAGTGCAAAAAAATGTTGTTTTAATAGAGTAAAATATTAATCATGAGATTCTAGGAAGAAAAAAACCCACTGTCATCTAATTTGTAAAATCAGAATTCCAAAAATATAAAATGTTGGATTGTTCTTTTTATTTTTCAAAATTGGAGTTACATCATTTATGGATTTTAATAAAAGTACTATGGATATGTATATATTTTAAATTTTATATGTAATAATAATGCATGTAAAATAAAATAATGTGCTACCCTTTCTATTGGATTGTATTCTACATAATAATATTGTCCTCCACAAACACTATATGGGAAATTGTTGTTTTTGTTTTCTTTTGCTATGAATATGATTCTTCTCTATTAAGCAATTGCAATCTAATAGATTCCATTCTATATTTTAGTTTTATTTCTAGATGGCATCTATAATCAGGGAGAAGGAATAAAATTTCAGATTATATACTAGGAAGCAGATCATAGCAATTTTTGGACCTTTTATTTTATTTTCTATTCCAAATAGTTTATAATTCTAAATGAGATTTTAACTTTCCTTGTGCACTTGAAAATAAATATAAAGTGCTTGGAGGCATGTGTTAAAAAAAGCTTGGAAATTGATTACTGGAAAGCAAGATATATAAATTCCCTCAGGGTGAGATTTTTTTATATATTGTGATGTTATGAAGGCATGAAAGGTGGGGACAGGGAAGAAAGGCTTTATTTTGCCCTGTGAATTGAGGCATCCAATTTATAATGGTACAAAGGAATATTTAAAATGTCATGTTAAGTCTAATTCTTAATAAAATTTGATGTATAAATAATGAGTTTATAAACACTTAAATCTATTTCCACAGATATATAAGTAAACAAATGTGAAAAAGAGGTTTGAACAATATATTAAGAAATCAACAGAAAGCTGATCTCAGGTGCAAGTATAATAATTATTTTGAACATGACATATGATTGAAATCTGTTGTAACAAATGAGCATAGATAAATAAAACAAAATACAAAAATAAATTAATAAAAACTATATTTTATTTACAATAAATTTGACACAAAAAAGAAAAATATGAATGAGTTTGTTAACCTTAATAACTTTCATTATTAACATAAACAGTGATTTATAAGGTTATTTACAAAAAAAGGTTAAACAAATATCAAGGTAAATCTCCAGATAAGTACTGAAATGAGAAAAAGCCAAACAAAGAATGTTGTAAATTATCCCTTAATATTATTTCAATAGTTAATAATTCTTCGGGTTGCTTTGAAGTAAAGGAGTATACAGATGTAAATATAGACTATCTATCCAATCCATTCTCTCAAACATATGCTATTGATTATGTATGCGCACATATACAAATATTGGATTAAAAAATTAATTTAACTGACTCAATAATAATTTTTTGGGAATTCTAAATATTAATAAAGAAAGAATAGATACATCAATCATAATAAATAATAAAAATTATTTGACTTTTATTAAAGATCAAGTAAGAGTCCAAAATTTTACAAGTCTTTAGAAACAGTTTTTTTCTTGAATTTCCTAAGTAATGAAATTTCAAATGTCCTAAAGACAATTGGATTTTCTCAAGATGATAATTTAACCTTATGCTAAGAAGTTTATTGTTCTTGTGATTTTACAAAATGATGCAACATTTCTTGGTTGTCATGCTTGGTTGATCTGTAGAAAATAAGAAACTGTTACCTGGGGCTTTCATCAGTAATGGTAGAATTGTGCTTAATTGTGAGCAGAATGATCTTTTGGTTTTAAATTTTTTAATGATATTTTATCATATAATTGTTATGATGACAATTATTTTGCTACAATAGATGGAATTTCCATGAACATAATAGTAGGACTTTGATAAGAATTGAGCAATCAGATCCCTTCCTACTTTATGATTTTTAGGCAGTCATGTCTAAATTTAGCTGTTAAGAACACTTGGTTTTCTAATAAATAAATGAGACATCTAAGGTTTACAGCCACTGGATTAAAAGTAAGTAAAATTTTTATTCTTTAATATATTGATATATGTTCCTATTATTGTTTTTATGTACATTGTTACAATCCTTCTAGAATGACTGTCATGGGATGTAGCATCTGATTGCATTTATAAAAATTTTGTAGAGTTGTACACACACCTTTAAATCAATATTTAGAACTCCTGGGATCAAATAAATATATATTTCAAATAATTTTATATAAAAATCTATGAATATTTGAAGAAATAAAATCCAAAAGACATATATATATTTCTTTTTATAGTCTTACTAAAGGCATGCATAAGTAATGTAATTTAGCTTATTTGAACTAAGGTTTGATTAATTATTAAATTTTCTTTTGAGATAATTTAATGGAAATGACCCAAAATTATTCATCAATTGTTTAAATGAACATTTTCAGTAAAACTACACTTGTGCAGAACAAATAGATAGAAACAATAAAACTTTTTTTTATTACGTGTAAAATCTGACATAAGAACTTTACTACAATATATACTCTTAATTAAACAATTAAGCATGGTTTCAATATCTTGTAAGCAATACCATAATTATAGTGATGTGTCTGAGACTTTGTAGATATATCACTTAAAAGATATTGAAAGCATGCTTAGTGGATAACATTAAGTGCATAAATAAAAAACTTCCCACCCTGAAGGAGTTCATATATCTCACTTTCCAGTAAGCAATTATCAAGTTTTTCTTAACTTTTGCATCCAAGTGCTTGTATCTAATTTCAACTTGTTTAATATTTATTTTCATTTATTTTTGGTAAAAATATAATGTTCATACTTTTATATTTAAAACTTATCTACATGTATTATACTTTTTCTAAATGTTGCAAAATAATGAATTAAAAGTCATTAAATATTATATATTGATTATGTTAAAAATATTTATTGCTATTTTTTTTCTAAACATATTTTTAATAAAAATATGCAAAATATGAAAGAATCACATATTCAAAAAATAATATGGTTATTGGAGGCCATTGTATTATTATCTATAAAATCAAAATGACAGCAAATTAATAGCTATAATTCTTTTGACAAGAATATTTATTTAATTTAGCCACTATGAGTTATAGACTATTACATCAAATCATTAGTAAATGTTTATTATTAATTGCCATCTAATAATATTTATTTAGCAACATAATTTTAATGAATCATTAGATTATTAATATATATGTGTGTGTACTAAAATAAATGAAGATTTTTACAGGTATCAGATTTAAATCACTTATCTGGATTCATCCATCATATGTTCATATTATAGCACTAGGACTATCATAGATGGATAAACCTGGATTCCTTTTTCTAAATTTCATTAATTAAATGTAACAAATTTTGCATATATATGCTGACATGGTTTACAAAGTGCATAGTTTTTTTATTTACAGTATTTCTGATTTTCAATTTAACTTAATGCATCTTCTGTGCTGTTAACAGAACTGAAAATTTATTAATCTATATTGAAAACCAAAAGCACTGCAAAAAAAATTACCCAGTTTGTAAAGCATGTCAATATATTTATGCAAAGTTTATTATATGTGTGTGTATATATTGTAAGGATTGAAATAGTCAAACTCTTACTCTCAGTTTATAAATAACTTTATTGAAATACATATGTAAGAATGATATAATTGTAAATAAAATAAAAGTAATCCATGTTGCTCGGCCAACCAGATAGTCTGATGGGCTCGCTGGTGTTGTTTAATCCAGCTTAATCAGGCTCCATGTGTTGTCAAATAAAAATCTGGATGAGATGATACTGTCCTTATGGTGAAATTCCTTCAACTTAGAAATGAATACCTCTTCAGGCTTGGGATGAGGAATGGTAAACTTGTTGCGACATCTGGCCATCCAGGTGGCATAAGTGATGAAGGTCAAAAGTCTTGAGATGACATAATCCCTAGACAGGAAGCAGCTCTTGATATATAATATTTTATTTGAGGAAATGTGGCAGTTGTGAGCAATGAATGTTCTGATTTTGTCATATGCTAGGCAATCATTTATCATGTGGACAAAGGTTTTAGAGGTTCTGTGGCAGTTGTGACATGTAGGATCTATGTTCTTGAAGAATCTCCTGTTGTGCAGGAACCAGTTCATCTGGAGTGAATCCAGATTGATTTTCACTAGAAAGTCCAGAAACCTTGGCTCTAGCTTGAGATGTTTGAAAAACCTGGTGACCACCTGATTGTTACCACTGAGGTAAGGAAGGAATCTCTTACTCTCAGTTGTTATCAAATATATATATATTAATAAACTATTTCAGAGATTTTATATAAAGTTACACTATTCATTATGAGTATTCCTTTTTATTGACATTTTATCTAAGAGTAGTGAAGAGGTAACAATAACAAAAAAAGAACGAAAATAAAATAAAAGAATTGCATTAAAATAATATAAAAGTAATAATAACCCAAACTAGAAAAATATATGTGACTCATGAAAATTTTATATATATGAATAAAAAAAATGAATAAATAACATTTTTTTTGTTTTGCTCTGTTGAATGTAGTGAAGGAAATTTATTAGAAAACTTTTACCTTATTAATTTTGCTCTTATCAATGGCAAGATAAATCTCCATTTATATTTTGTATAATTGACAATGCATTAGAAAGCAAAATATCTATCTACATATTTTTCTATTCTCTGTCTGTATGTTCCATCTTATATCAATGGAATACTATGAACATAGACATGCATAGCTAAGGAAGGAAATCATATATTTAATCAACTCATTCTGACCTGGAGAAAAGAGAGACCAGCAAATAGTGTCATTCAGCAGAGACGATGTTTAAAAAAGTAATAGTAATAACTATTCTAAACTCAAGTGTCTTCAGTAACTACTTCAGGAAACAATAATCTAAACATTGAGAGGAGAAGGAACTGTCAAATAAAAATAATGTTTGCTCTCTATAAACAAGAAAAAAATGGAAATCCATTTACATATAATTTGTAAAACATGGTTGGTCAATCATAATTTAATTAACCAAAGTATAAACAAATTTCTAACGATTTTATTGTTTTGCTATGTAATATTTGAATTTTGTGCCCACAGATAGACAGGATGTAAGGACAGGTAGTTATTGTTATTATTATATTTTTTGATTATTATATGATAATACACACACATTGATCTATTAGTATACATATATATATACAATTCGTTAGCATTTGTTTGAATGAAGAGTCTTAAAAATAATATTTTATTTGTTTTATCATTTTGTTATTAATACAAGTTTGTTACGTTAAGTGTTATTATTTATAACTGTGTATTGTTTAATCACACAATATACTGTTTTCATTTTAATACCCATGCACTTGATAAAGTTTTAGTAATAAATACTACTATCTATTTTATAAGTTGATTAAAAGCTTAAGTAAAGAAATGACCATTACTATCTTATTGTTATTTTCATTTTATTGTTGCCTTTCACCTATGTCATAATAAAAGATAAAGCAAATACTTGATTTAAAATTTAACTTTATTTGATTATTTTTTTGTTTGTATCCTGAGAATATTTAAATGTTTTATGATCATTTGTTTAAAATTTGGAGCTACTCATAACCCGTATGAATAAGTATGCAAAACAAATTAATACTCCATGCATATATAGATATCTACATCATGAGTATAGTCCAAATTCGATTATAGGTACACTTCATTTTTGGAATATACAGTGAACAAGTGATTTTGAGTCTTAGGTTTATTTAATGATGCATTAGTACAAGGGCTAGCATGAGCACCGATCATTTATAACTGTAAACTTAGCATAGAAATTAAGCAGATTTAAAGGAATCTGCTAACCAATTCCATACTGTTAAAACTTAGCACAGCAATTTCCAGAACATACTTAACATGACAAACCTTACTCACTTTCTTATAGTTATTATTTGTTGCTTTCTAACCTTGGGCCATAAAATTAAGGATACCAGTATGCAGTGAGTTTGTCTGTTGACTTAATGAGTATTCTAGATAACTTCAAACCAATCTTTGAGAAAATTACATTTTGTTTTTGACATGTAGTACATTATCAAAATTATTTAAAAATACTTTGAGATAATATACAAAGATATGATATTAAAAGCTCAGAATTTGATTTCCAGGAATAGATGAATAAAAAAAGTTTGAGAATAGAATTGTCTGTTAGATTTCATTTCTTTTGCTATTACATATCTATGTTGATGAGGTGATTATTCATATTTTTCTTAGATACCAGAAGGAGGTGGAAAGCCTTAAATTTTATATGGTTAGATTCTTGAAATACAGTGTAAAAATTTATATATACATAATAATATGTATTCAGTTATTTTAGTATACTAACTTAGTATTAAAGACTATGGCTAATATTAGTGATAAAATATTGGGGTGATTTGAAACTAAAGGTATAGAAAACACAAATGTTTGGAAAACATTTTAGTGATGCTCAAAGAATTAAAAAAATGAAATAAATGCTTATTCTTACAAACTAGATGCCATCTTTAAAGAGCTAAATGCAATATTAGATGCCTGTTCTAAGGATCTAAATGCAAAATTATATCCCAACTAAAAAGAGTTTAAATGAGTTAAAATACAACTCTGCCAAGATGGAGACAAGAATAGACACCAAACTAGATGCCAACTATAATGAACAGAAGAATGTGAGCTCAAAAAATTTTAAAGAGCTAGAAACCAGAGTCACTAATGAATTAAAGAAAGCTAGAGATCAAGCTATTGTAATAATAATAGAAGATAAAATGCTGCACAACTAGCTATGATATATGACAAGATGAAACTATAAAGGACTTATGTGCTGCAGCCCAAGCATATGTGAATAATAGTTTTGGATTTGAAAAATCTCAAGATGATAATAAGATAGAAATAGAAATGATAAATTATTATGAATTGCAAGTTGATAAAATGACTGATTTTGAAATCGCTAATTTTTCAATGGTTGGTAGTGAAAGCAAATGTGCTATAATAAGTGAAAAGGACTTATTGGAAAGGCATATGAAAATAAGATACTTGAGAGATGTTTCTGAGGATACAAATGTCATGATTAATGATGATTTAGTAAAAGAGGATAGAGGTTATTTTAGGTCACAAAGTAACAAAAATGACAAGTGTTTTAATGGATTAAACACAGACAGACTATTACATGGAGGGATATAACTATGAAAAGTTATTCAAACGGCAAAACATTGTAGATAGATTTTGTTCATGTTATTCTATGGCTGATAGTCATCAAGCAGACACAATGTTTTTATTTTGTGGTAAGATTGACTTTGCAATTATAATGTTTTATCAAAGAGATATAAAAGATGAGAATAGGTATAGGTACAACTATGAATTTTTGGATGATAATAGTAATTTTATCTGGTATAAAAAAACTATTTCAGAATGTGTTGGTAGAAATTCATACTACTCTCATAATGTTGATGACTATTTTATAAGTGCTCAGCAAAAATAAAAGCAAAGTCATAAAGCTTCTGTCAATAACTTTTAGCCTTACTAAAATTTATGTTTATACATTAAAGCTTCTCATTGTTAAGAAGGAACCCTACATTTCCATGAGCACTGCACTGATTGTATTTTTACGAATTAAACAGTTTACTTATGTGAATCATTTGATTAGGTTAAGCCCAGTACAAACTTGGTAACAAAAGAAATTCATGTATGTAATTGGATCCAATGGATTAAAAATACCAAATCAAATTAGTAAATCAGTATCAAATTGAACCCCATATTAGTCATCCACTGGAACACCAATATAAGAAGTTTTTCAACTTATATGAAGGTTCCTATAGAATACAGAAAAGATTTGGAGAAAATGCCTATAATATTGATACACTGAATGAGTTAAGAGGGATTTACAATGCCCAAAGCCTTAGACCAATTTACCCAGAGTAATTAGCATTAGTTCATCTTGTTTGTATGCTCTAATAATATTTACATAGTTTATTAGCTCAATCTGGTCAATTCTTCCTATGGAGACAGCAGTGAGGCTTATCCTTTTAACATGTATATATTGAAAGGTACTATTATTTACTCATGTTATATATTGTTGTTAGTGATGTTGATATTTTTTGTTCAGGGAAAGGTGTTGTAAGGATTGAAATAACCCAATCCTCACTCTCAGTTATTATCAAAAAAAAATATTTACAAAATACTTCAGCGATTTTGTATTAAATTATGTATCATTAAAAGTATTTCTCTTTATTGATATTTATAAAAGTAATCTTTTATCTAAGAGTAGTGAAGAGGCAACAGTAATAGTAACAAAAAAGAATGAAAATAAAATAAAATGTGAATTGTATTGAAATGATATGAAATTAGTAATAAACAAAATTAGAAAAATATGTCTATATTTATTAGTTATTTACATTTTATTCTTTTAATATATATATATATATATATAATCATTCTAAAATATTATAGAATAATCACTTGTGCCATTATTATCATTTATGTCAACAATAAAGGTTAAAAAACATACACAAATCATGAAAATTATATATATATGAATAAAAATAATAATTTTTTTTTTGTTTTGCTCTATAGAATGTAGAATGCAGTGAAGGAAATTTATAAAAAAAAAACTTTTACTTTATTAATTTTGCCCTTATCAATGGCAAGATAAATTTCTATTTATATCTTGTATCATTAACAGGATGCACTAGAAAACAAACTACTTATCTAAGGATTTTTCCATTCTCTATTGTACATTCCACCTTATATCAATGGAATTCTGTGAATTTAAACATGCATTGCTATGGGAAAAATCATATGTTTAATCAACTCATCCCAACCTGGAGAAGAAAGAGACCAGTATTGAAATCCTGAAAAGCAACTGTAAAAAAGGAAAATAGTGTGGTTAATCATCTGAATCATACTGTCATTCATCAAAGATGATATTTAAGATAATAATAATAATAATAATAATAATAATAATAATAATAATAATAATAATAATAATAATAATAATAATAATAATAATAATAATAATAATAATAATAATAATAATAATAATAATAAAAAAAAACTATTCTAAACTCAAGTGTCTTCAGGAAATGATAATCTAAACATTGAATCAACAAGAAGGAACTGTCAAATAAAAATAATGTTTGCTCTCTATAAACAAAAAAGGGGGAAATCCATAGTTGATCAATCATAATTTAATTAACCAAAGTATAAATAAGTTTCTAACGATTTTATTGTTTTGCTACATAATATATGAATTTTGTACCTGCAGATAGGCAGAATCCTTAACAGATAGCTATTGTTATTATTATATATTTTTGATATTATATGACAATATACACACATCGATCTATTAATATATGTAATAAAAAAAGATATATGTGCTCTATAGTACAATTCGTTAGCGTTTATGTTAAAATGAAGAATTTAAAAAATATTTTCTTTTCTTTTATCATTTTGTTGTCAATACAAGTTTGTTATATTAAGTACTATTATTTAAAACTGTGCATTATTTAAGCACATAATATACTGTCTTCATTTTAATACCCATGCATTTGATAAACCTTTAAATAATAAATATTTTCATCTATTTTATAAGTTCATTGAAAGTTTAAATAAATAAATGGCCATTACTATCTTATTATTTTCATTTTATTGTTGCTTCTCACCTATGTCACAATAAAAGATAAAGCAAGTACTTTATTCAAAATTTAACTTAGTTAGATTTTTTAATATTTCACATCATATTTTCACTTTGGGTCCTCACACAGCATATGAATTTAGTAATATTCATATTTGATGATGAATTCTGGTTTTAAGGATCTCAATGGATCTTGGTATTTGAAAAGTCTATATTATGATTAGTATCCATAACATAGAGAATGCTAAAGATGATGCTACCATAGTATGATCATTTCTAGCACTGATGTGATGATTGCACATTCTCATTTAAGAGGCTTCACAAACTCCAATATATTATTTCATAAGCTCCATGAACCTCAAGAGGCATTCAATCATTATAGGTCTGGGAAAAATATTACCAATTTTTAGGTTGGTAATTTACATACATCATTTCCCTGTACAGTCTGTAGTTCTGTATATAAAAAAATTACAGACTAGTTGGACTTATTCTACAATTCTGTAACATAAAAATAATATATAATCACTAACCAAAAAAATAATAACCATTTTGCTTATATAAAAGGTTTCAATAGATAGTATTAAATGTATTCTAAAACTATAACACAAAACCATATAACATTAACAAAAAAATTGGATCATTTTGTCTAGGCCTAAGGATTCAATCCCACTTGAAGCTTATAAAGTTTATGAAATCTTATGCGAAATTTGTTGAGCCTTATGTGTGGGTATGACCAACTGTAACACTAGTACTAAGAGAACTGACCATACTATGGCAGCAGGATATTTAGCATTCTCACTCTATGTTATGGATACTGGTCATACTTTTCAAATACCAAGATCTATTGAGATCCTTAAAACCAGAATGCATCATCAAATATGATGATACATCTAAGCTACTTTTCACTTGGAAAAAATTTTTTAAACTCCTTAATGTTAATAGCTGTTAGTTTTTATTTTTATTTTCTTTTATCTATTATCATTCTATCCTCTCTTTTAAATTTTAAATTTTTTTCCTCTTGCTTTATAGTGGATGAATCTTTTATCGCGTTATGAGTTTATGCTTGCAGTGCTTATACAACAGTTTTTATATTTATAAATCAATAATTTAGTGCAGCATTTATAGGTAATCACATCATGTGCTAAATCTAGGTAGTTGATGCCAAATATGATTAAGCTGAAACATTGTCATAATAGTATTTTGAACCATAACTTAGATAATATGACATTTATATATGTAGTTTGTAAAAATTACTTGGTTTTAACTTCTTATTAATTTTGAATATTTCATTTTTTTTTAATATTTACTATAAAATAAGCTATATTATTTTTGTAAACTGTATTTTTTTAATTAATATTGATTTAATTTACTCACCTGTGATAATTTTAGTATAGGGGATTTGAACTCAGATTTTCAAGCACCCTTCAACCATCCACACTATCTCATATAACTGATACACATGACCATACCCATGTAGAAAAGATAAATAATCACCAATATACATATTTCATGCTAAAACAGCACTCATTAATTGGTCAAGATTATCATCTTCTACACACATATATATAATCAGTGCTCAGTTTATATTAAGATAGCAAATCTTCATACTTTAATGGACAGGCTTCAATCTACTTCAATCTCCAACTTTTCAGCAATCCATATCATTGAAAATCTGATGATGAAAACTCAAATCCCATTCTGATGCCAATATTATTCCCATGCCCATGTTGACCTCAAGTCTCTCTAATCCCTCATGTATAGGACCTTATCTATTTAAATACATATAAGAGGAATATTTAAAAACCAGGCACTTTTCACAAACCTGGGAGCTTTTAATTGTAAGTATAGGGGTTTTGAACTCAGATTTTCAATCACCCTTCAACTATCCACACTATGTCATACAACTGATACACATGACCACACACATGTAGAAAAGATAAATAATCACCAATATAAGTATTTCATGCTAAACCAGCACTCATCAGTTGGTCCAGATTATCATCTTTCACACACATATATAATCAGTGCTCAGTTTATATTAAGATAACAAATCTTCATGCTTTAATGGACAGGCTTCAATCTACTCCAATTTCCAACTTTTCAGTCATCCATATCATTGAAAATCTAATAATAAAACCAAAATATGTACATTGGTGATTATTTATCTTTTCTACATGTGTGTGGCCATGTGTATCAGTTGTATGAGATAGTGTGGATAGTTGAAGGAGTGCTTGAAAATCTGAGTTCAAATCCCCTATACTTACAATTAAGCTACCAGGTTTGTGAAGAGTGCCTGGTTTTCAAATATCTATGATAATTTAATAAATTATGACAATTAGCAAATTTAATTAATCTTCTTTCTATAATAATTTTAGATCAGAATAATGTATGCATGCATAAAGTTTGCTTACTTTTATTAATGCATATATTTTACTCATTTTGTAATAACTAACATTTGTTGTTATAAAAATTATGTTCTAAACACTGTATTAGTCATTTAGGGATTAAGCGATTGGTGTCATACAGTTACCAGGATTTGGTGAAACTAATCCACTTATGAAATGTATGGTGACACTCTCATACATTAGCAAAGATTATTCTAGAAACAAATCAAAATATGTATTCCACTATTTAATTCTTCATCATATACCTATATATAAAATTGGCACTCCAAATGTGAAGTATTGAATTATATTTCATGAGAACTGAACACTGGACAACTTGTCACTATTTTAGTACATAAAATTGGTGCATCAATATGTGATAGTGGATATATAAAAACCATGCCAACATTACAATATATATATGTGTGTGTGTTCTTTTAAGTCATACTGTTTGATGTTCAGGCCACATTTATTCAGAGATGGGATTGCTGAATAAACATAATATTTGCTAGAGTTATTTGGACATTATATCAATAATACAGCATTATTTTCAATTTTATATATAATCTCTAGTCTTGATCCCTATACTTAATGTTGTTCATAAACGTTTCAGAATTCTCATTGTAATGAATTTTTCACCAATGCGAAATTTCGAATTTTTAGAAGTTAAAACAGCACTCATCAAAAATCAAAAATTAAAATTGTTTAAAGATCATCATTGTTGATTTTTTTTATTATTAAAAATGACATTCAACATAGAAATTAGCATAAAAGTCAAAAATATTATTTATGCAAGGGTAAAAGTGGCTTACTGTGTTACAAATTCCATTAAGAAAGTTATGCCTTTGAAACTCATATGAAATGTATTATTTCTCCCTGCAATTTTTTTGATGAAAAATAAGAGTTAATGGATTTTTAAAATCTTTAATTAGTTCATTTCATGCCATAACTTGAAGTTTGAATTTCAATGGATAAAATTTGGAAATTTTTTTCAAGTAACAGACATGTTTAGAGTTTGTTTGCTTTTCGGATAATTGAATCATAGTCAAACCTGACAATCATTCAATTACTGACTTGTCAACTGGAATCCAGTTATTTATAGCTAGAGAATGAAAATTATTAAATTCTCATCACCTGAACAACTTTATTAGTAATGCCTCTTCTTTCTTTTTTCTTTTGGATGACTGTTAGGGAATCTGCACTGAAATGACTTTTATCTATATGCAAGAAAATATGGGAGATTTTTTTTAATTATTTACTTATAGAAGATATTAGTAATTGTATACAATGCTAACTTGTAATTATTATCGGAATAAAAATTATTTTATTTAAAAGCCAGGAAATAATTAGAATACAATAAAATACAATACACATATACTTTTAAAAAGAATAACAATTGTATTTTCATGAGTCAATTTGTTTTCAAACTAATAATAATAAAATTTTACGATTTACTGAATTATTTGTTATACTACAATTGAATATATTTGCAATAGATTATATATTAACATACAAAATGTTCATTCATTTTGTTATTTTAACGCATGATTGCTTTTTTAATTTGGCATTAACATTTTGACTCATTTTAAAATATTCATTTCTTTTGCAATAAATTTTCTTTTACTTATAAAAATTCTAGATCTATTACTGGAAAATAAATTTGCTATTATAAATCAATATCAATCAAAGGCAAAAGTAACAAAGTGCGAAACATAAACTAAATTGATTTATTAGGTAAAGATAATCTTCTTAAAAGTCCAAGTTTACTAAAATTACACTTTAATCAAAATCCTTTTATTATGCTTTTAAACAGAAATAAATCTTAATTCGATAATCGATTTAGTTCCTAAGTCTCCTTAAAAAAGTAAAAAAGGAAAAGGCTATATACATAAATCACATAGACTTCATAAACAAATTTAGGAAAATATTTGGTACTTACAGATAATCCCGGACACTAAGCTTGATTACAGCTAATCCCGGACATCAAGGTTAGCAATCATGTTTTGTTTTAATTATACATTTTCAGCGACATAGATTATCCCGTAACCCTAACGAATATGTTTTACTTGTTAATATTAAAAAATATCAATAAATCGATTATAAATTTCTGCTAACTTTAAAAAATAGCAATAAATATATTATAAATTTCATTCATCGAAATAAAACAAAACTACAACAAGAAATTTTAACTAAAATAAATTTAATAATTCAAGCTACAGGAATTTTTGTTAAAAAACAAAAAGTGACTAAAGTAATGTAAGAGGCTACTGTTCAGATATATACAATCTTTCAGACTTATCAACAAACTATCCATAAGTTTTTAAAAGATTTAAGAAGAGTTTGCTATATTATAATGCATATTTTATTATGAATAAAGCTCTTATTTTTATATAGCTTGATTCAAAATATTATTATTTAATTCAATATGTTTGTGATTTAATTATGATCACTATTTATCATTCGCTCCGAAATCCACTTAATGTGCTGAGATTATAAATCAGATAAGCAAAAATAGTGATTATCGGAGATTATACCAATGATATAAAATAATCATTAGTTAAATCATAAATATATTGAATTAGATAATATATAAAAGTAAAAGCGTTATACGTAACAAAATACCAAAATACACGTTATAATATAGTAAACGCTTCTTAAAACTTTTTTAAAACTTGTGTGTGATTTATTGATATGTTTGAGAGAAAGATTATATATATATATATCAAAACATTAGCCACTAACATGAATAACCAAATCCACATTAGTCATTTTTTTTTGTTTTTATAAAAAAAAATCCATATAGCTTGAAATATTAAATTTATTTTATTTAAAATTTATTGTTGTAGTTTTGTGTTATTTCTGTGAATGGAATTTATAATTTATTTAATGCTCTTTTTTAAAGTTAGCTGGAATTTATAATCTATTTTTTGCTATTTTTAATATTAACAAGTACAACATGTTTGTTAAGATTACAGGATAACTATGCTGCTGAAAATGTATATCTAAAAAAAACATGGCTGCCAATCTTAGTGTCCAGGATTATTCATAAGTACCAAATATTTTATCATCTTGTTCTAATTTTTCATTTTCTCAATTAGCTTTTATCATTTAACAATTCACCATAGGCTTTATTTTATCAAAATTTTTATGAACTAAGATAGACTGATAATATTAAAAAAATTATAATAATAAGCTTGTAAAAATCAAACAGTGTAAATTTCTCTTATTCATTTCATTACATGATTATCCATATAATAAATGAATGTGGATAGGCAGTTCATCAATATGAATCAATCACCATGGTGAGTTTATTGGTTTTTACTTCAGAGTTTTAGCCCAAGAAGCACAATAGTTTTTTCCCTCAGTTGCCAGATAATTCTTAACTAAAATATAAGTTGAGTTTTCTTGAAGGCAAAATGAATGTGTGTGTAAATATTTTATTTTATTTTATAATTACAATCATGACAAACAAAAGTAAATTATAGCTCTTTTTCCGAAAGGTTATAAACTCATTGGATTTGAAGCAGAAGTTGATATTCGAAAATAGGTAATGTTAAGAAACTCTTAAATGTGAACCTAAATTGCTTTGTGATCTGCAACTACAAATTACTTTTGGGTGAAGAAAGATTACAGGAATTGAAATTATTGTGAAATGAAAAACATTTGTGGAAATTTATAGTATCTAAAACAGAATGTAAAATATCAAATGCAGATAATTCAGATTTATGGGTCAATGTGTTCTCTTTAATTTTATATTGATGTACAAAATGCTTTTGATCAGATCAAACATTTTAAAATTGAAATAGAAAATTTTAATGCCGCAGTTGGTTAATAATTGATAGTTGAAAGTTCTATGGATAAATTTGATTATGGTGACAGAAATGAAGAGAATACAAAATTTCATGAAGTTTTCAGAAAAAGAAAAACTTCATCCTAAATTATTTCCTTTAGAAAAAGGCCAATAAAGGTTTCAGAGAATTGGATTATATTTTGACTAACAGAATGTATATCTTTGAAAACTGTAATGTTATTTATACATTCAACACAGGAAATAATTATTGATTAATAAGATGAAAGATACATATTAATGCAAAAGTAGAGAGATGAAAACTAATGAAAGTGATAATATTAACAATTCATACTTCTAACCTTCAAAAACACACAAATGAATTTAAATTACAACTTGCAAATTGTTTTAAAATAACAGACTTAAATTTGATTCAGATTTAATCCTGCACATATTACATATATAAATGCAGGTGTAAGCCTGTACAATGTAAAATCAGTAAGATAACTAATACTTTATTAAAAGTGCAACAAAGATACATGATACAAAGAAGTAGCTCAATTTTACTAGTAAATTTTCTACTTAGAGAGAATATACAAGAGTAAAAAAATATGTGGATTTTTTTAAAAATTGATACATGAGAAGAAATGAATGTCAGAATTTTTGTAAAATTGTATCAAAAAGAGTTAATAATGATATAAGAAAGTACAATTGTGAATTGACAAAGAAAGCTATAGAAACAAATAAAAAATCTCTAAAATGTAAAGTAATATCTGTTATTAGAAAATTCTTTCAGCAATGCAAGTCAACAATAAGGGAAAAAAGAAATTATTTTTTTTAAAAATGATGTCATCATGAAATAAAGAATTCCTAATTACTATATCTTTTGAATTGCCAAGTATTTTACATGAAGAAGTGATACAATAATTAAATTATCCAAGAAATGAAAAACTCCAGGAAGCAATTAAATGATTGACATTTTAAAAGCAAGCATGTGAAAAAAAAAGACTGGCAAAACCAAATACCAAAATGTCTACATGATATGTCAGATAATTGGAAGAATCCAGTAATGATATTGAAATTTTAAAAAATGATGAAGAAGTTATGAATAAATACAAATCTGTCAATCTTTTATTGTTTCTATATATATTCATTACTAAGATAAATACAATTTGTTTATACCAAACTCCCATTTCTAATGAACCAAAAGAACAAACTGAATTTCAAAGTGGTTTTTGTACAGATGATCATGTCCAAGACTTGAGAGAAGCTACAGAAAGTACCAAGAATATAAATTGTTCACTAAACATCACACAATCACTACTTTTTATTCTTACACAAGCTGCTTACACAGAGACAAAACTGTCCATACAGTAGAGCTACTCAGTGTAAACCAGAATAATCAATGGATGCAGGAAGGTTTGTGCATAAAATCCCTATCTAGTGACTACTCATCCAATAAACTTATGAGCTTAAGTTGAAAACATTATTGTGTTTTCATTTTGGTCTAATAAGGTAAAATGTGGTTGCTGGAGGGTTGCATTAGATCCTAAGATCTAGATACAGTGTTCTCATATGCAAGGCTCATCACTTATGAGAGCCATAAGCTAGAAACTAGTCTGGGGATATTGGATGAGTAGGCACTAGATATGGATTTTATGCACAAACCTTCCTGCATTCATTGATTACTAAGGCTTGCACTGAGTGGCACTACTGTATGAAGAGTTTTACCTCTGTGTAATATTAATTGTCTTTATGCTTTGTAATTGTATATTATGAAAAAGCACTTGCTTCTATAAGTATTTCCATGTGATTAAAGCTGTGGAGCATCAAAATATAAATCCAGGATATCATATTTTTAATAATATTTATCAAAATATAGCAGTAGAGATTAGAATGCATGGTAATATTAAGAAGATTAACATTGAGAAGGTATGTCAGAATGATTTCATATTTTTACAGCAGTTTTAGAAGAAATATTTTGTATATTAAAATGGGAAAGCTAAGGAAACAAAAAAAATAATGGAGTCTGTTTAAGCCTCAAGATTTAGCAGATGATATTTTTATAAATAATGCTTTAGAACGTTGGGAAATGTTGCAAAAATTGGCAGATGTTCAATGAGTCTCCTCAGAATAGAAAATAAAAATCGATTAATCATGAATTAAATGAATTATATCAACTATCAATATCTTGCTCGGATAATGAATACTAATGAAAATATAATTAATAGATGCAATTAATCGTACAATTAAACTTGGATGGAAGAATTGTGGCAGAAATAACTTAGTATTTAAATGAAATATGCTTATGTATTTGAAAAGGAAAGTTTTTAATGTAAGATTACTAGTTCTTACTTATGGATTTGATACTTGGATACTTGACAAGAAAGCAGTACAGACTTTAAACTATTCATTGAAGTACGAGTTCTATGTTAGAAGTAATAAGAAGATATTGAAAATGAAATATATCATTGAAATAACTAAGGGACTGAAATGGAGTTGGGCTGGGCATATTGTTAGAAGAGATGACAAGAGATCGACAATTAAAGCGTTAAATTGTATCCCAAATGATTTAAAAGATCTAGAAAGAGACTAATGTAAAATAGATGGATGAATTAAGAAAGTTTTTGGAATTGATGTAGAGAATAATGTCTAGGGACCGGATAAATTAAATTAAACTCGGAGAGAACTTCATATTGCAAAGCTTCAAGAATGCTGAAAATAATGATAGTTTGGTAAACATTAAAATCCAACTACATTTTTTTTTCTTTTCATTATATATAGAAAAAATTCGAATAAAAGAAAAAAAATAAGGAAAACTTAAGATCTACGTTTAAGCAATATATTTAGCCTCAGTAGTATTAAATCCTGTTTTTCACTTTAGTGAAGCGAACTCAAGTACTGAACGATATTGAATGATTTAATGAGTCTTATTCAGAAAAGCGAAAGAGAATTTTTTTTAGTCTATCCCTTTTTAAAGGTCTTATGGATTTTATAAATTATAGCTGGTTATGCAATAATATTTATAGCTTTCTTAAAATTATCTTCAAGAATGGACTTAATCGTAATTAATGAAATAATAATATACTAAGTATAGAGATCATCCAAGTACACAAACACAAAAATGCACGCACACACATATATACACACAGCGCATTTATAATATCAAATGTAATTTCCGTTTGTAACTTAGTTTAAAAAGATTAATTATTAATAATAAACTAAACATGTTACGATGTTTTTAATTGCTATAGTAATAAATGCGACAGTTTAATTGAGATAATTATAGTACAATTTAATTGAGATAATTTTAGTAAGTGCAATAAATAATTTTTCCAAATACCATGTTGACAGAAAATAGATTTCTTTCATTAACACTACTATAGATATAGTTTTAAACTAATTAGTTTTTAACTTTTTATTGCCTTGCAATTATCGAGATTACTGAATTTATTCGTTGTGCTTTTAAGCTATTTTCTTTTGTCATTTTCAACCTGACTTACTGCATCGTTATTGTTCATAAACATTTCTTTCTATATTTGATATTTGCAAAAGTGTCCTTAGAGGTAGATATGAGTTGAATAATTACAGAAGACATCATTTTTAGAATTACTGGAAAGCACAAGTCGTAGATGATTGCATGCACCTGTATATATATTCAAAATGTTTTGTCTTCGTAGTACATATTTGTATAGTATGTTAAATTTTCTAATAAGCGTTTTAGATAACTAGACAATAGACATTATTATTCTAAAGTAGTAGCAGTTGGCTATTATCAATGGAAGCTTTATTTCACCATCTCAGTACTTAGAGGTACCTTATAAATATTATTGAATTTACGTCATAAAGATTGTAATTTTACTTTTCAAATCATTCCAAAAAAATGTGCACATTTTTTCTATATATGTAATAGATTTGTAATGTTTTTATATTATACATATAAAGGTAAAAAGTTATACAATCTTGATGGGGATTTAGAAAATATACCAAGATCAGTTTCTAAGTACATAAACGTAATTGCACACATACACTTATATGCCTTTATGCACTACCAAATAAGAATTTCTGATATGTATACAGAAAAAAAAAAATAACAGTTAATAAATTAAATGTTTTATGTTGAATTCTATTTGCCAAAAATGTTGTCAAGCATTGATGATTGAGTGGTCAGCACAGCTGCCTTATAAGCAGTTGTCCCGTGTTAGCGGGTTCACTTCCTGACCGATACTATGACACATGAAAATAAAAATGTAGACTCAATACTTTATGAATAAATATGACAATTTAAGTCAATATCAATGGGTTAGACAATGTTATATTAATTTTGGCCTAGATATAAACTTAGTTAAACATTGACATATCTATTACTACAAACTCCAATCCCACATGACATTATTTTAACTTTCTCACTTCTTTCACACACACACACACATATATATATATACTGTAATGCTAGTGAGATATATGTATAAAATACATAATTATATCTGCATTACATGTGTTGAAATAAATTAATTAGTCACGGAAAAGAAGGAAAATATGAGAGAAAAACAAGAAATATATTCAAAAGTAGATTTTAAAATATAATTTTGAGAAAGAAAATGAAAGATTGCACCATTTTTAAGAAAATTGTTTTAGTAAGAATAGAGTAAGGAAAGATTTAAAACTTGCTCTCATTCCTTTTTAAAAATTAAAAAAAAAAAGTTTAAAAACAAATAAATGTAAAGTAAAATAAAATTAAAAGAAACTTTTGTAAACTACATCATCAGCAAGAATGCAATTTGGAAAAATTTCTGGCTAATAAAATGTTAGATAAATCTAATAAGATTAAATAAATAAAATGTAAAAATTAATGAAACCGGATTAAAGTTATGATAAAAAATAAACAATGGGAGAGTTAGTATAAAAAAGGGAAGTTTGTCTATTGTTAATAATAGTTGTCCAGAGTTTTGCAAAAAATGTTAAAAAGTTGATATTTCAGTGTTTTAAATTTCTAGTTTCCACACCAATTCATTGATGTATTTGTCACTGAGGACATAGATAACATGATCCTCAGTAAGCCAGTCCTTACTGCTGTGGAAAATATAAACAAAGAAGCCACAGAAGTAACAACATGCATTGCTAGAAAACCTTTGGAGGGTTCAACTGGGCTTTATACCCTTAGCCCTTGGCTCTATCAACTGTTCATGGCTGAACCAATGTCAAAATCATGACATACACTGCCATATATTTTCTTTCCCACTGTCCATCTGAAGAATGGAAGGAAAGTCATCAAGCCATTGATTGGAGACCAAAAGATCAATCAGTTGGAAAGCAAAACCAAGGGAAACATGTCATCTCAACATAATAAAACTTAGGTGAATATACTTTTTGAACTATAAATTATCTATACAAATGTATTTTTAAAACTATGATGAACATTTGTAATAGTGAATTACTAACAAGTAATGTGTACTCACTTATTTATGTTCTGTTAGTTTTTATTATATTTAGTCAAATAAGTATTTGTGTGAATAAAGAATTGTTTGCTTAAATGTTACTTGGTCTATACTCTCTCTATTTTAACTGTGTCACCAGTACTTTAAATTTTTAAAATATTTTTGTGTGTTAAAGTAATACTGTGCTGGGTTTGTGTGTCTGTTATCTGAGCATGCCAGCTATCTATACCATATGTATGATTGGATGGCATTTGATACAGGTTCTCAAATCAAATAAAGTGCTTTCAGTGATAGATTTTTGGCCCAGCAGTAGCCAGAAAATATGGTCATAATTATGCTTTTGTGTATCCCTTTTCAGACTGTAGGTATCATTGATAGTTAATCTATTAATGATATTCTATCCCTCTGCTTGAGTGTATTATTTATTGCTGTAGGTGTTAAAGTAGAAAATGTAATTATATAAAGTGAAATATAATAAAGAATAGATGTTAATAAATAATCATTATGTCCCAAATAATAAAATAATATAAAATATTGTTAAAATATAAAGTGTTTAGGTGGTGAATCATATATATATATATATATATATATATATATATATATTGTAACCATATGGTTAGGCTTGATGTTCATCAAGCCATATTTTATCAGTCTATTAACTAAAATTTTAAATTTTAATTAATTATAATCTTAATTATTTAAATATGTTATTTGAATCAGTGATGTGGTCTAATGGTTATTAATTTTAGTAGATGAAAATAGGTAAACTTAATAGATAAATCTCTGTAGTATAGTAAACAATCAGATTGTCCAACATATATGTCGACTCTCTGCCAGGTTATGTGTGGGCATGCTCACATACAATTTGACAGATAAATCAGTTTCAATATTATATAATCATTTAATATTACTTTAAATAAAACCATACAATTGTTTTAATATTTTTATTGTTAAATAATAGTTTGTAGACAAACTTAAGGTCAGAATTATTTTAAATTAAGCAATATAATTAATCAGTGAATATTTTTTTACTGTATTGGAAAATATTGGTAAATAATTCAATTAGTTATAGTCAATGTTAAAAGGGGGGAGATTTGCTAATTTTAGGCAAATATCTCTACTGCCAATCAAGAATCTGATTGATTTATTGATTTACAGTCAGCTCCTTGACCAAAAGTTTATAAATTGGCTAGTAAAAAGTTGAAGAGGGATATAAAATTTTAAAAGAATATGGAGATCATTTCTGACTGGCAAGAAAATGTCTGTATTGTTTAAAGTATACAAATTGTTAGAAATTTATATTTTCTGTAGTGAAAAGTACAAATTATTTGTTATTATTAATTAATGAACCATGGAGTATATTCAAAAAGTACCCTGCATTCACAAAAGAACACATTCTGACTATCACCCAGTAATTTAAAAATTGTAATTCATGAGATCAAAAGCTGAAACAAAAAAATGGCTTCCAAGGATAAGTTGACTATAGAAATAAGGAATTTGTAAACATTAATTTTTATAAATTACTTTATAATTATTTCACTTTTAACAGCTGTAAAATACATAATAAATGTTGCTATTATGATTTTAATATTGTAATAGAGAATAATTTTGGAACTTTTCTTCACAAGGTAAAATAAAAGCAAATTATATTAAAAGTTATATCTAATTTTTAGTTGCTAAATAATTCTCCTAGTACACTCATAAAATATCTTGTTATATGGAACACTATTTTAAACTAAGTGTATATACCATTAATTTCTACCTAACATTATATAATTTACAGAATATGCTGAGAATAATTAAAATTATTTTATGTTACAATTAGCAATAATAATAATTCATACTAGTATAAGTTTCATTAATTATGAATGAATATACTATAAATGCTAAAGTTCTTAAAATATTTTATTGAAATTCTTGTTATTATATGTCATAAATTACCTTAAACTTGTGGGAAAACCAGATATGACTTCATGAAATTTTAGTGGAATTTGTCACAATTATTAAATAAAATAACATTATTTTGCTAATATTACCTCACAATTCAACTTAATTCCAAATTTATAATTTGTCATATTAATAATACTGTGAATTTTAAAAGTACAATTGAATATTTACTGGATAGGTAAATTATGACATAAAATTAAATAATTATATATAGCAATAATAATTGAAATCAGCGTTCATTTTCAGTGTGTATTTTCTTCTAGTTTAAAAGAATTAAAAGTTTTCAAAAGAAAAAGAAAAGATCGTAATTAGTTAAATGATTTGGCAATTCCTTAAGATTATTAATTTGCTTAACAAATGTTTATTTAAGGCATCCAGAAGGTTTGATTCTAATAATATATGAAAATACATATTTACAAATACTTGTGATAAATAACAAATTTTATTATGATGTTATTATGGAAGATAATTTTCCACATTATTTATGTATTAGAAGTTTAAAAGCGGAAGTTGATATTCTTTTATAATTCAATTGGTGAATACACGAAATAAAAAGTAATTACTTGCCATATTTATGGAGGAGAAATGCAATGGGAAATGCAAAACAACTATAATATTATTAAACAGCAAAAACCATTATAAGGCCTTCAACAGTTCTGCAGTTTTAAATCATTACATTCAAGTTTTTCTTTGCTTCACAGTAAAAACATGAAGAAACTTTATCTAATAATATTTTTTAATGTGTACCTTATTATAATTCTATGTATATTTAATATTCATAGGTCCAGCAGCTGGCTTGCTCATGAAACAAGACATTCACAGTAAAATTTAGATTTAAGTATAGGTTTATATTAAAAAGCTATCACGATGAAGGTAAAATCATTTAAGATAAATTGTTAAATTTTATTATGTTGTTTTATTTTTTATTTTTTTATATCTTCTTGGTAAAGCTCCAATTACTAAGCAATCACAAAGAACCATATAATACTAAATTGTCCAAGCACTTTACCACTGTTATACAATGCTTTATTTACCACCTTTCTTACAGTTTACAGTTTTGATTGCCCCAGTAATTTTCTTCTTCAGAACTTAATATCTCCTAACCTCAACTCTTACAAACTTCCAAGCTCTATTTCCAGTATTCCTTTATCTTCTTCAAGAAATGCAATAACTACTCTTTCTTATTGCATTGCCAAATGTATACTATATAATACTAAATTGTCCAAGCACTTTACCACAGTTACACACTGTTTTATTTACCATCCTTTCTTACAGTTTATAGTTTCGATTGTCTTCAGAACTTTATATCTCCTAACCACCCTTTCTTACAGTTTACAGTTTTGATTGCCCCAGCAATTTTCTTCAGAACTTTATATCTGCTAACCTCAACTGTTGAGGTTAGGAGATAAAAAGTTCTGAAGAAGATTTCTGGGACAATGTGAAAAATGATGCTAAATAAAGCATTGTGTAACAGTGGTAAAGTGCTTGGACAATTTTGTATTATATGGTATACATTTGGCAATGCAATAAGAAAGAGTAGTTATTATCAATCACAAGGGAGGTAAAACTCAACTTTCATTAAATCTAGACATATTTAATCTTGTATTCAGTATTGAATTATACAATTAGTTACTGTTAATAATTATTACCTGTTAGAAATTGCTTTCAAGTTGATAATTACTATTGTAATTTCCATGTATTAATTGATGATTATATTCTATTTGTTCAGTGTTCACACTTATAAGGTAGATATTATTTATTTGTGAGATGTACTTGTTGCCATGTTAGATAATTATAATATTATGCATTGTTATATTTCTTATTTGTTTTTATATCCATGCCATCTCATGTGAGGCGTATATTTTTTTTACCCTGCATGAATGTATTGAGTCATTATCATGGATGAATCATGTATGATGCCCATGGACTTTTGAGATAATAAAAGCCTATATTGTTACGATGATTTTTTGTGCATTTTCTTAAATAAGGGATTAACTGCCCCTTTCCCCCCATATTCAGTAATGGACACTGGGATAGCAGACCATCCATAAGCATGGAATGACCATGGTCTAAGTTACTTATTTACTTATCTGCCTTGGGTATATTGCACATGATATTAAATTTTACCTCATCTATTCTTGATGATTTAATATTTAGTGACAATAAAATCACAGATATGTGAACCATGTCAATATCAGACAAATGGTGATACCAAATAATAATGTCCCTGTCAAATATTAGATTATAATACTATATTATTGTACTAGCACATTATCTACTGAAACTGATCTCAAATATGCTATCTTAGTTAAGTATTAGTAAACCAAAATTTTCAAGAGTATTATAGAAAAGTTTTCTGATATGATATTAAAGAATCAAATGTAGAATTACAGTGATATTGAGTTAATTTAAACAGATTTGAATAATATTACCAGTCCAACATCTTAGATAAATAGAATTAAGAAATTACATAATTTTCTTAACATAGTAAAATATGTATAATTATTAATGCCTTAAGGAATATTAGTTACCTTAAATTGCCTAGTATTAAATATTGCCCGCATACTATTTATTTAATAGTAATCTTGTGATTATCTTACCTACATTTTAATTTTGATCAAGAAATTTAATAAACCTATAAGTGGAAAACAAAATTTAGTAAATGGGTAATAGGCTAGAAAAATGTAAATTAAAGGAACCATGTAAATAATAATACTGTAAAAGGTGATAATGGATAACTTTGATTTTGATTTTTAAGGAGATTTTCTCATGTTAGGGTCAGAGTCATGTTAATAAAGTATATATATTTTTTAATTTCTTTTTGATAAGTTTGCTAAAGGATATATATACATATTTATTTTTGAATGTGTAAATATTAATTGTAAATAATTTTTTTTTTTAATTTATTAAGTTGTCAGTAACCTTATTGCTAAATATTATCCATATTATTATTGTTATTGCTACCACCATTGTCATCACTTAATATGATTAATTTTATTATATGTTTAATATATCATTAATAAATTTTATTAAACTCTATTTATAGCATATAAAATTATACTATTGACTGATTAAAACATTGTTGATATTATGCAGTGATGCTATTTAAAATGATATCTTAAAAATTGAACATTTGATTTTAAATAATAGTATCTTAATAAATTGTAAGATACTAATATTCACTAAACTTAGTCAAAAAGATCAAATTTAAATTATTTTTAGATGATGTTCATATTGTCCTATTATTGTTGTTGTAAGTGTGCTTAAAATATATTAAGATTATCTCATGGTTATCATAATTGTTATTTTTACATTATTATTATAAACTTGGTGAGTTAATATAAAATTTAGAGTTTGTTATCATTATTAATAAAAGGAGATGGATATCATTTAGTAATTCCATTTTGTAGTATAACTTATTTTAATTTTCTATATTTGGATAGTATTAAAATACCTCTTGCTGATGCAGATATACATTGTAAAATTATTGAAATTTAAAATTGTATAAACCCTGAGAAATTACTAATGAATAATTTTAAACTTTGATTTTGTTTGTTAGCTTTTATTTTTAAGTCATTTGGTATACATTACCTTAGTCTCTTATCTTTATTCTTATTATTATATTGATTAATTAAAAGTCCAAAAATTTAAATCTTCTTTGATTAGTTAAACTTAGAACCCTTTGCTTTTATTTTAGTAGTATCAAATTAATGTTTTAGGATCTCATTCATTATCACCAACATTGTTATCATTGTTTATTCATATTTTATTTTATTTACTTCTATCATCATCTTATTTTGTTACACCAGAATAATTTATTCATCCTTCATCGATCTCCATTTCATTGCAAAAATTAACGATTTATTACCTTAAAACATTCCCTTCCCTTCTTCTTATTTTTAGGTCTATTCTTTATTCATTTATATTAGTTAATTATTATTTGTTCTTCATTACCCATTCAATCTTCTACATCTTTATAAATTTATCATTCATTTCATTTTGCTAATTTTATGATCATTTCTTAGACAGATATCTTTCGGTTTATTAAACATCTTATATAATTGCAAATTAAATATATGTCTCTTAGTATTATTATCTTTTCTTGTATTAAAAGTTAATTTAATTTGTATGCTTTATTTAATGTTAGAATGTAAAGGATTTAGGGTTAATTTACTGTAATATCTTTAATGAAATGTAACCTCTCTTGTTCATACTCTACCCATAAATTCATGCTCATCATAGCCAGTCTATTCTGTTCTTATATTCTCATACTTAATTTGTTTCACTTTGTTTGTACTGCATTATATATATGTCCTGTTCTTATGCTAGTATGGTAAACATAGGGAGTAGGGGGTTACAATGTATATATATATATATTTATATCAATAGATGGAGCTTTACCAAGACCTCCAAACAAGCATATTCTGTTTACATAAATGTCAGAGTCAATATTCACTGTCTCTTTCATTTTGCTCCACCCTCAGATCAGCTGATTTCAAGCTGATTTGCTCTCATCAGTGAAGGGATAGGAGTTATAAAACTAGACCTAAACACTAACTCCAAGCATTTATGCAAAACGTTTCTATCAGTTTGCAAGCATGAATCTTTTAGACACGTTAATGTCTTCAAACTCAGCCTATCAAACAAGATAGCTATATGGGTCTGATTTCAGTTCAGTTTCTCCACATAGTAAAAGTTTCTGCAATTTATATCATTGCAAGAAAACTTTAAAGGTACATTTATGAAAAAGAAAAACAAGTTTTATATACGTAAAAACCTGTTATCACTTGTATTAATGATCAATAGATGGAGCTTTACCAAGACCTCCAAACAAGCGTATTCTGTTTACATAAACGTCAAAGTCAATATTCACTGTCTCTTTTATTTTGCTCCAAATCAGCTTGAAATCAGATGATCTGAGGGTGGAGCAAAATGAAAGAGACAGTGAATATTGACTCTGACGTTTATGTAAACAGAATACGCTTGTTTGGAGGTCTTGGTAAGGCTCCATCTATTGATCATTAATACAAGCGATGGCAGGTTTTTACATATATAAAACTTGTTTTTCTTTTTCATATATATATATATTGTGACCATGCCATTTGTCACAATAATTTTTAGAAAGATTTAAAAATAGCTAGTTTGAAAAATTTTAAAATTTTTCTTAGTCAATAATATCTTGTCTTAATATTGTAAGGATCATTTTATATGTTAAATTTTTAATAAGTATTACACTTAGTTTAAACTTATAGTATTGATGGGCACTCCTATAATAATAATTTTCTTTAGTAAGTTGCATTCATTGCTGTTTGTTATTTTATTTAAGTATGATAGTGATGATGAAATATTGCTATTGCAAGTTTAAAAGATAATAATGGTGTTACCATTATCATGTAAAATATCTTAGATAATTTTATAAAACAAATAGTCAGAATGAATGCTATTTAATATTTTGTTATTTTCATAGTATCTCTTATGTAAACATTATTAATAAAAAGTGGAAGAACAACATTGTGGAGATTGATGATGTATCAGACAGAATGACAATATTATTGATTCAATTTAATACCAGTTACCAAATGCAGATAATTCCGGTTTTTGCCCCAACAAGTTCTCATAGTGATGAAGTAGTAGAAGATTTTTATTTGGATATAAACAAGGCTTTTGATCAGACCAAACAACATTTTAAAATTGTTTTGGGAGACTTTAATGCTATGATTGGTAAACAGATGAAAGATGAAAGTGCTGTAGATAAATTTGGTTCTGGTAATAGAAATGAGAGAGGACATAGACTTGTAGAATTTCCAGAAGAAAAAATTTTTTTATATTATGAACTCTTATTTTGAAAAAAATGTTAAAAGGAAATGGACATGGAAGCATCCAAATGAAGGTACAACAGAATTGGATTATATTTTGACTAACAGAAAATATATATTTCAAGATTGTAATGTCCTTAATAAATTCAACACAGGAAGTGATCATCAATTAATGAGATATAAGATATATGTTAATGCAAAACTAGAGAGATAAAAAATTATTAAGAAAAACAATATTCACAGTTGATATTCCTAATCCTCAGAAACATTCTAATGAATTTAAATTAGAACTTGAAAATCATTTTCAAATATTAGTAGATTTTGAACATGATTCAGATTTGAATGAAATTAATAGGAAAATAACTGATACACTTTTAAAAACTGCAACAAAGATAGCTGGTAGAAAAAAGCAGCAATTGACCAATAAAATTTCTACTGAGACTAGAGAATTTATGAAGAAAAGAAGGAATATAAAAATATATAAAAATGATGCATTAAGAAGGATTGAATATCTCAAATTTTGTAAAATGGTGCGAAAAAAAGTTGATAATGATATAAGAAAGTATAATTGTGAACTAGCAAGAAAAGCTATAGAAGAGAATAAAAGTCTCAAGAGTGTAAAACAACATTTTGGTATTGGTAGGAAACTTATATCTGCAATAAGAAAAAAAGATGGAACTATTACTAAAAAGAGAGATGACATCATGAAATGGGTAATGTAGAAGAGTTCTATCAAGAATTATATAGTAATAAAGAACAAGTACCTCCTACAACTATTATATCTTCTGAATTGCCCAGGATTTTAAATGAAGAAGTGAGACATGCAATTAAATTTATGAAGAAAGGAAAAAGCTCCAGATAATGATGGAATTATAATCGATATCTTAAAAGAAGCAGGTGAAGAAATAAAAATTTTTTGGCAAAGTTATATACCAAATGTCTAAATGATAAAGATGTACCAGATGATTGGAAGAATGCAGTATTAATATTATTTTTAAAAGATGATAAAGAAGATATTAGAAATTATAGACTCTTGTTCAGTTTTATACAAAATTTTTACCAAGATAATTACAACTCATCTACAGAGAACATTGGATTTCCACCAACCAAAAGAACAAGCTGGATTTAAAAATAGTTTTAGTATAATAGATCATATCCAGGTATTGAGAGAAGTTATAGAAAGGACAAATGAATATGAATTGCCATTATGCTTTGGATTTGTAGATTATGAAAAGGCATTTGATTCTATAAGCATTTCTTCAGTGATTAAAGCATTGGATCATCAAGGTATAGATCCAGGATATTGTCATATTTTAAAGAATATTTATAAAAAATGCAACAGCAACAATTAGATTACATAATGATACTAGGAAGGTTAACATTGAGAAAGGTGTAAGACAGGGTGACTCCATATCTCCAAAACTTTTTACAGCAGTGCTGCAAGAAGTATTTTGTGGATTAAAATGGGAAGCTAAAGGAGTGAAAGTAAATGGAGATTATTTAAGTCATTTAGATTTTGCAGATGATGTAGTTGTTTTTGCAAATAATGCTTTAGAGCTGCAGGAAATGTTGCAAGAGTTATCAGATGAAAGTAAGAAAGTAGGACTAAAGGTAAATGTTAAAAAAGACTAAAATAATGTTCAATGGATTTTCTCAAAAGATGAAAATAAAAATTGATTATGATGAGTTAGAAGAAGTTAACAACTACAAATACCTTGGTCAGATTATTACTACAGATGGAAACATAATGGATGAAATTAATCATAGAATTAAACTTGGTTGGAGTGTTTTTGGTAGAAATAACTTGATACTAAAAGGAAATATGCCTATGTGTTTGAAAAGGAAGGTTTTTAATAAATGTGTTTTACCAGTTCTTACTTATGGATCTGAGACTTGAACACTTAATAGAAGAGCAATACAGAGACTTCAGATCACTCAAAGAAGTATGGAGAGATACATGTTAGGAGTAACAAGAAGAAATCAAAAATGCAATATATGGGTAAGAGAACAAACATGTGTTGCTGACATTTTATAAGATACTGAAGTGGAACTGGGCTGAACATATTACTAGAAGTTATGATAATAGATGGACAATTGAAATATAAAACTGGATTCCAAGAGATTGTAATAGACCCAGAAAGAGACCACATGTGAGATGGATGGATGAAATAAAAAAGTGTGTAAGAATGATGTGGAGAAGAGAGGCTAAAGATCAGAGAAGATGGATTGAACTTAGAGTGACTTTTATCCTGAAGTGGATTGGTAATGATTGACATATTGATATCGTGAATATGCAGTTGAGAATGTTTCTAAAAACAAATAATAGCAATAAGGAAATTATATAAAACGTTTAATAAATATTAATAATTGTTTTGTAAATTTAATTTAAATTTGGGATATGAAAAGTATATTATCATACAGTGTTTCAAGGACATTAACATTAAATAGAAATAGATTATTATTTTAAAAATAATAACAATAATCCTCAATTCAAATACTGGAGGATAATAATTTTCATCATAACAATCAATGATAAATGCTCTATATGGTCCTTAATTAATTTGTTTCACTAACTAATCAATTATTAATCAACCTCAATAATGTTGAAGTTTTCATTTTTTTAAGAGAAGCAAGTGCAATTATTGCTTAGAATACCTAAATGATATTTACGACATTGAGCTTATTTATTTTATCTCAAGATCCTTTACTGAATCATTTGCAGACTTCAATGTTAGGGGTGCTACTCTACTAACACAATATAACTAGATCATTAGGATACCTGTTTAAGTATTATATAACATTTAAAATATTAATATTAACATATAAGAGTGATACACAAGATATTCCTTGTGGATCTACTCATCTAAATAAGGATGATTGCCTCCATTTATCTGTGAGATTGATGCTTAAAAACCCATAAAACATATAATAATTGCAACACAGCACAGTTTTATAAAAGTTTAATAGTTGCTTACATTTATTCAACCAAAACCTAATGTAAATCATATTTAATCCCATTCAATATAAACAATAATAATGTTAAATAAAAGTATTAATTGTGCATAAACATAGTAATATCTGAAATTTTTTTATTATATTAATAACAACTACAATATTAACTAATTAAGAAAGAACCAATTATGAGAAAGTGCATTAAATAATCCATAAGTTTATTGCACAATTAATTTCATTTTTGTAATATCCTTTTTGGACCCAGCATAAAGATTAATAAATTCCATTTATCATACTTGTTGATTCAACTTAAGTTACATTCAACACATTAATCCATTTTAAGACTGCTTATCATGTGGATGTTTATTTTATATATTTGCTTTGATAATCCACAATTCTGTAGTGGCATTTAAATATTTAGCTTTCAGAATCTGTTATCCACTGAATGATATTTACATATTTAACATTGATAATCCATAATACATTTCTTTAAGAACTTGCGACAAATTCATAGTTTGTTACATGCAGCCAATTTAATTAATTTGAACAGATGCTATAATTTTATCCAAAGGATTAGCATTCATTAATTCTTTAACTTGAGATATATAATTAATCTATTCATTTATAGATCTTTAATCCAAATTGCTAATGATTCTGGTCATATATCTGATCAAGGGAAAAGTTTATCATCCATAATAAGGCAATTCTAATTATTTATTTTTTTGAATCAAAGTTCAATGATTCTCTAAGCAACATGTTTATGAGGCATATTTTGAGTTTAAAAATTATTATTCAAAGTTTTTTCTTACATAATTATATAGGCGGGATTCGAACTCAGACTTTCACACGACCCACTATTCTCAGTGCCATCTCATATTGCTGAGCCACCTGATCACACACATGTTGAAAAGATAAATAATCACCAATATACGTATTTCATGCTAAACCAGCAATCATCAGTTGGTCTAGATTACTATCCTCACACACATATATAATCAGTATTCAGCTTTATATTAAGATAGCCAATCTTCATACTTTAATAGAAAGGCTTCAAACTATTCCAACTCACAACTTTTCAGCCTTCCATTGGAAGTCGAACTCCGATAATGCACTATTACTTTAAATATTATAAATCTCCGCACATTCACACGTCAGTAAGAGTTTAAAAAAACTTAAATGAATCACTTAAGTTTAGTGGGCATTTCTATAAATATATCAACTTTCGCTGAGGGCGTGACTCTATTGTATGCCTGATGTGACATTCAAATTTTGAATTGTACAAATCTATTTAACCTATCGCAGGAGAAAGACAGTGCCTCATTTTTAAGCACCTACAATCAGACAAACACGACTTATAAATGTAAATCTGTTATTATAAAACACTGAGATTGGAAGTCGAACTCTGATAATGCACTGTTACTTTAAATATTATAAATCTTCGTGCACTCACACATCAGTAAGAGTTTAAGTTTTTTAAACTCTTACTGATATGCGCAACGATTTATACTCTTACTTTCATGTGAGTGTGCGGAGATTTATACTATTTAAAGCAATAGCGCATTATTGGAGTTCAATTTCACATCTAATATTTCAACATACTCTTATTGGCATGTGAGTGCGCAGAGATTTATAATATTTAAAGTAATAACGCATTATCGGAGTTCGATTTCCAATCTAATATTTCAAGATTTTCAGTGCTTTATAATAACAGATTTACATAATTAATTATAGATGAAATAAATTTACACTATTGAGACTTTCACATTTTCTTGAAGTAAAAAGAAAACAATTCATTTTACATTATTTGAAGTTCATAATTATAATTTTCCAATTATATCAGATATTTGATATTACTTTTAATTGAAGAGGTGGAGCAATTTTTGTTGAAGTTGTGAGACAGCATTCCATAAGTCAATCTATGCATTTTCCCACTAACATGTGACTGTAATAAATGAGATTTCTTGTAATAAAGAATTAATTAATTAACCAATGGTGGTGTCTGGTTTATTTGTTGTTATTCATCCTTCTCTTAGAATGATGAGAAGTCATATTGCCTCGCAAAGGCAATGTAGATGGCCACCAAAATGGCTACTTCAAAATTTGAGCCTGTTTAGGTTCTGACTATAAAAAATAGATCATAAAACTACAAAGTTCTCAGACATTTATTTCAATTAATTTTAAATTGACCTGCTAATAAATAATTTATTATTTAATAAATCTTCTAACACTAAATCAATCTTGGCTAAATAAAAATTTAAACACATAAACTTCCACATGCGCACACAAAATATAAATATATAAAAACTTTTTATTCTGCATGTAGATAAAAATGTAATCTAAATATAACTGCTTTACTTCAAAATATTTTAGTGTGGTAATGTTAAATTTAAAATTCTATTCTTTATTTCTGCATGAACTTAGTTGTTTTGTGTGTGAGCACTTCTATCTGTTTTACCATATGATATCTTGTGTTCCTTAATAAGAATATTGACAAAATATATATGTACATATTTTATACAAGCATCAATAATAAAATCTGTTTGGAAAGCCATGCAAAAAAGCTTTATAAAATTATGTTTTTTATAAACATTAATGTGAGAGACTATTAAATGTGATATTTATTATCTAAGATGCTATATAACCAATGACAGTGATGAATATATTTGCCTAACTATAAAAATTAAAGCCAATAAAATTTCTGAAGTTTTTTAAATATCATAGCCAATTTACAGTGACACTGTAGGGTTACAATATATGCATTATTAATAACTATTTATTAGAATAAAGATAAATGATGAATGATGATGAAAACATTTGAGAAGGTTCGATAATCTGGGCAAACTGATTAAGAAAATTTAACAGAAATATATATTGGAGATTTTTTTTTCTTAATGTCTTTATTTATTTGGAAGATATTAATATTGAACAATAAATTTAAAAATATATATGTGTGAAAAAAAAACAAAGTTTAGAGTACTAGATATATTGATCTTTGAGTATAATGTGTATATCTGATTTAATATTAATATAACATTATATTGCCCAATAAATAGTTATTAATAATATTAATTTATTTATCCAAAATAAGATAAATAATCATCAAGATTTTACATGAATTGTACAATCATAGAATGGGTTTAATTAAATATGATAGGTAAATAATGGTGGCATTTGAAAAAATATGGTGAGCTGAATTAACTAACAAAGTTAGTTTTGAAAAAATGCAGCTTAAGAATTCTTTTTTTACCTGATGTTTTTATTTATTTTGAGCAATAAACTTATATATATATTGTACCATTTTAGTAGATTCTGGTAGGCCTTTTTTTTTACACATTATGAAGTGAAAGTTAATCAAGCTATGAAGACGGAAAGTATAAATATTTCATTCATATTTCTAAAAACATAGCTATATTTCCGATTAACTGGCCTACCAATTATTGTGATTTATGCTGTTGGTGGAATCAGTTTTTTTGTTTTTATCAGGGTGCGAGGATTCATACAAGAATCCGCTAAATCCGTCATGTCGCACATCGTAAATTAAGAAAAAAATAATTTAAAGGATCAGGTTTTTGATTTCCCATAACTTAGTTATTTTTCAGAGAATATTACACCCGGGGCTTAGTTAATAATTAACATATTGGCCAAGGTAATTTATACCTAATAGATTAAAAATAAACTAACAACACTAACGCACAATGAAAAGTTGATATTAGAAATAAATATTTTATTCTAACAAATTAAAATATTTAAATATAAATTGTTAAATAAAATTGGAAGGCATCTACATGCTAATCCAGATAACAACATTGATCAATTAATTAACACAGTTAACATTACACTTAGATTTTGTAGGCCATAAACAAGTCTCTTGAATAAGAAAATTTAATGTCCTTATTAGGATTATATTATAAGCTTATTGGAGAATGGTTTGCAAATGCTTAATTTAATCACAATTGGGACTAGTTAATCTTAGCTTACCGGTAAGTTTAGCAAATTTCCATAGACGGTTGATTACCATACATGGTTTTTTTGTGAGAGGTAGAATGAGCTCATGGCCATTAGTATTAAATTTGTTTTTTTTTGGTCCATTTTAAAGGCTAGTCACAAAAGCTTTTCTGGGATTGATGGTCTTCATGATGAACGATGTCAAAAGCTTTGGTCCACTCCAGCATAAAGAATTATTTCAGTGCAGAGTGTTCTGCATCTTTTTGTAATCCAGGACCAACAAAAGAAAAACAGACAAGACAAGTCTTTTTCTGCTCTTTTATATTCACAATCAGTTTTTAGACTTCTCTGTGCATCTATTTTCTTTTATTCTTTTATCAGAATAAATTCTTGCTTAAATTTAAGTTATAAAGTCTTTTTTTTTTTCAGCATAATTCTGCTATCTTTAATTAGTTTCCAAAAAAAAAAAAAAAGTTTTAATGATTGTAATCTTTTACTTCAGAATTTTTCTTTTTATTTGTCTGGATTAGTAATCTGTGCCTCATTTATTCTTTCCAATTTTAATATCCAATATATGTATTTCATGCTGAAACAGCACTCATCAATTGATCCTGATCATCATATCTCTTACACACATATATATATAATCAGTGCTTGATTTACACTAAAATAGTAAATCTTCACACTTTAATGAACAGTCTTCAATCTACTCCACCCTCCAACTCTTCAATCATCTATACCATTGAAAATATGATGGTGGAACACACACATCTCTTTTAATTCTAATATTATTGTCATGCCCATGTTGATCTTAAGTCAGTCTGATCCTTATGTATAGGATCTTGCCCATTTAAATAAACAGAAGAGGGATGTGCAGAATAACTTTATTTGGCCAGTCTGGCCATACTTTGATGAAGTGCTACATGAAAGGTAAGAAAATCAGCTAGTGAGAAGGGGATATTCATAAATAAATAATAATAATTAGTTTTAAATAGTAAAAGAGGAAAGTTTTATTAGATATATAATTTATTTTATATGACACGTGATTACGTGTGTTTGTATGAGAGAATGTATATTACGATAATTTTTAATGTTTACAGTAACATAGAAAAATTTTTTCTCTCTATTAGAATTCGGTAAACTTAAATAATTTTGCTTTTTTTATGTATTTAAATTTTACAATTTTGTTAATTGAATTCAAAAGATAGTATCTATCCTTTTTTTATATATTTACTATAAAAGATGGAATAAATAGATAAGATAACAAGTAATCTGAATAGATACTCTGATGGTAAGTAAAAGTGGAACAGTAATAAAGTAAATCTCAAGATTCCAATCTAATTATGGACTATCGGAATTAAAAAATAAAACAGGATTAATGTATAAAAATAATCTTAATGAATGTAAAGATTGTTTCTGTAAAACAAATTTTATTTCTTGTGATTAAATCTATTGTGTTATCGTACTAGTTAATTGTAATATAGGGTTGACTTTGAAGATAAAAAAATCTGTGTTAAGATTTCATACAGAAAAGCGAAATTCTTTTGGATGCAAACAGTATAAATCTTGTGATTCAAAAATCTCCATTTCCAAACCATGTTATAAAATATTTTACTCTAACTGTTGTAGGATTTGAACTCAGACTTTCACATGACCCACAACTCTCAGTGCCATCTTATATTGCTGACCCACCTGATCACACACATGTTGAAAAGATAAATAATCACCAATATACATAAATAATTACCAATATAAGTATTTTGTGCACAAAATATGTATATTTGTGATTATTTATCTTTTCAACATGTGGGTGATCAGGTGGGTCAGCAATATAAGATGGCACTGAGAGTTGTGTGTTGTGTAAAAGTCTGAGTTCAAATCCCACATATATTACATATATAAATGCAGGTGTAAACCTGTACAATGCATCTAACTGTTTTATTAAGTGCAATGAAATGATGATGGACACGACAAAAAAGTTCCCTTTTTGGGGTTGGGAACCTTCTCTTAAAAACAAAATATCTTAAATATATGTTTGTTTTTGTTATAGTCCTCCCTTCTCTCAGAAGTGGACTATTCCAGATGCCTCCTTATCTGATCGGATTAAGCATTGTTTGCCACAGGCCAATAGGCTGATGTATAGATAACAACATAGCTAATGATTATTACAGGCCAATAAGCAACAATGCTTGCTGAATCCAAAGGTTTTCAATAAGGTCAGAGATCTGGGTATAAGTAGTCAGCCTTTTGTGAGGATCAAGGAAGAACATGTCTAACCTGAACAGACTCTTTGCATTCTCCCAGGGAAACTCTGCTAACATACACAGCAGCAAGTATTCTCATTGATAGCACTACGCTATTTAGTCTACGCAGCTTGGCAAGTCCCGCAGAGACCGGACACTCCTAAGACCACTCTCGGCTCGAGGCAAGCTGTCTTGTACAGCTGGAAGGGCCATACACCCTACCCATGAGGCAAGCCATCAAGTGTGGCTGGAAGTGGTGGGCAGAACCCAGAGTTACGTTAAACTCCAATATTCAACTTGTAAATATTAACTTGTATATATTGTATTGTATATATTTGTACATAATAATAAATATATTAATTGTAATACTTGTTTCAGTATTATTTTACATTATTTACTGTTGGTTGGATCTGTAATCCAGACCAAAACACAACAGATTTGGCCCAGTTTGACAAAATAATTTTTTTTTCCCACGGCTGGAAAAAGAAAAAACTTGAAAAAGATAAATATGCGAGTGCGCAATTATATAGACACTCGTAAGTTACGAAGCTGTGATTACTAAATCACACTTAAATACGGTCCAAGTAAAATACATGAATACATATTTATTAAACAGTGATTATTAAAAATCACTTATTTCTGGCAAAATAAAAAGTAAAATACATGAATAAGCAATAGACATTCGTTGTATTTACTAAACAGCCATTGTCAAAATCACTTATTTCTGGGAGGAAAAATAAAGTGATCACAAACACAATTGGTGGTTCATAAACCAATCAAAATTGGCCTTGCTAAAAAAAGACAGAAGCTCGCCCTAGTGGAGTAAAAAATCTGTCAAACATAGCCGTATCTAGTGGTTACTCGCAAATATACGAAAAAATATTTTTCCCATGCGATAACAGAGAAAAATAAAATTAAAAAATGGCTAATATAATTGGCTCAATGGAAGCTTTTGATCCAGAGTTCCCTGAGAACTGGTCAAGCTACAAAGAGCACTTAATTTTTTATATTCAAGCCAATCAGATCAAAAAGTCTGAAATAAAATTAGGACGCTGATAACTATAATCAGGTCGCAGATGTATAATGTTTTAAAATCCCAAATTGGGTCAGAAACACTGGCTGAATTGAATTTTGAGAAGGCATTGGTGATTCTCACAGAATATTTTCCCCCCAAACCACTAACAATAATGCAGAGATATTATTTCAATCTCTGGACGCAGGCGGAGGGAGACAAAGCTAGAGAATTTGCAACGTGAATCCGGACATTAGCATTTACGTGCCAATTTAAAGAGTTCTTAAATGAAGCACTACACAATCATTTCATTTGTGGCATGAACAATCATAATTTAAGACTCAAACTATTAATGACGCCGGATATAGATTTTAAAAAGGCTGTATCTCAAGCAACGCTGGTAGAATCTATAGCGTGTCAAGCAAAGCCGTTACAAAAAATGAATTATACTGTTCAAAAAGTTGAACATAAGGCTGAGTCTGACAAGCACTCAGTTAGCTCAACAACAACAATGAGTGTAAAGCATAGTTATAGATGCGATGAACCGATGCACGTGCAAACAGAATGTCCACACCTCCATACTGTGTGCTCATTCTGCAAGCAAGTCGGTCATATAAGAGTGGCATGTCTAAACTTAAAAAGACAAACAGCCAATATGAGAATGGAAAAAACCATCCCAAAAAACAACAAAGGCAACTATAAGAAAAATAAACAAGTTGCCAGTATAAATCACATTAAGGACAATCAGTCTGGATTTATACATAGTATAATGATTAATGATACGCCAGTGAGAATGGAACTAGACACAGGGTCTGTAGTGGCTATTGTTTCAAAAAAGACTTGGGCTATCATTAATAAAAATAATAAATATAATCTGCATCCTAGCACTAGGTCTATAACAGATTATCAGAGTAAAAAATAAAACTCTTGGGTTAGACAAGAGTTAAAATAACTATGCCTAACAAAACTAGACACCTACCATTGGTAGTGGCAACAGGTGATCACAGCAACTTATTAGGCCATGACTGGTTCAGTCATTTAGACTTTGCAGTGACAAAGGTGAAACAGATCACAACATTAACTAAAATAAAACCTGATTACACAGAAGTCAACAAAAAGCTGATAACAAAAATGGATATGAGAAATTGGAACACCAGGATTGCCAGAACACCACTAGCTTTGCAGACTAAAGTGCTATGCAGAATGTATAGAGGACCCACTAAATGGATTCCAGCAGTCGTGATCCAACAGAAAGGACTCCACACCCTTGTAGTCAAAACAGCAGATGGATGTCAACATCATCACCATTGAAAGCAACTTAGACTGTATTATACTGATGCAACCACAAGAAATGAAGCTACAGAGACATGCAGTACAAGCAAGGAGGACCAACAAACCAAAAATGGCAGCAAACCAGAACCAGCACCAAAGTGCTTTAGTTGTCCTCCAGTGCACCTGCATGACTATGTTCTCTAGGGTAAATTTTAGCCAGGGGGAGGGATGTTATAGTCCTCCCTTCTTTCAGAAGTGGACTATTCCAGATGCCTCTTTATCTGATCAGATTAAGCATTGTTTGCCACAGGCCAATAGGCTGATGTATAGATAACAACATAGCCAATGATTATTACAGGCCAATAAGCAACAATGCTTGCTGAATCCAAAGGTTTTCAATAAGGTCAGGGATCTGGGTATAAATAGTCAGCCTTTTGTGAGGATCAAGGAAGAACGTGTCTAACCTGAACAGACTCTTTGCGTTCTCCCAGGGAAACTCTGCTAACATACACAGCAGCAAGTATTCTTCTTGATAGCACTACGCTATTTAGTCTATGCATCTAGGCAAGTCCCACAGAGACTGGATGCTGCTAAGACCACTCTTGGCTCGAGGCAAGCTGTCTCGTACAGCTGGAAGAGCCATACACCCTACCCGTGAGGCAAGCCATCAGGTGTGGCTGGAAGCGGTGGGCAGAACCCAGAGTTTACATTAAACTCCAATATTCAACTTGTAAATATTAACTTGTATATATTGTATTGTATATATTTGTACATGATAATAAATATATTAATTGTAATACTTGTTTCAGTATTATTTTACATTATTTACTGTTGGTTGGGTCCGTAATCCAGACCAAAACACAACAGTTTTCTTTTCAAAAATAATGGCTTGTTAAAAAATTGCATCTAGACGACATTGCTCTATAATAATATTCTACTAAAAAAATAATCTGTATTGAAAATGTTCAAAAGTAAATCTACATGCGTGCGTGCGCTCATAAATCTTAATTACAAAAATAATATTTAGATAAACTAAAAATATATCTCCATATTGAAGCCCAGAATTTGTAATTTGTAAAAAAAGTTACTATTAATGTCTTTAAACTTTTAATTAAAAATAGAATTTCCTGATTTATATTTATATAATATTAACAAATATGATTTATATATGTAGTAATTTATTATTTATGTGTTTTATTATTTGTATTAATAAATTTGTATGTTGGAGAGAACAGGCTATGATCTGCGAGACCGTATGAAATAACTGATTTTTTAATAAAATGATATTGCATAAGAATAAACAACAACGACAAAAAAAGACGTATTCAAATAACTTTGCTTCGATTTAATTCGGGAGAATTTGTTTTGTTATTTAAGTTATAAGAAAGAATATTTGATGGAAATCTTTCAATCTGGTTTAGGAATTCAAATTCTCGCAAATTCGATAAGAGTGAAAATTTAGAGCTAACTAATTAAAATGAAAGTTATTTATAGGATTAAAGGTAATCATTAAATTACAACAATAAAAAGTAAAATATTTAGATATTCGGAGTTCTAAATTATACAAAGATAATACCGTGTGATAAAATCTCTAAAGAAAGTTAGTTAAATATGTAATATTACAAAAATTAAAATTATAATATATTAAGTGATTCGTAAAATATCTGTCAGTTAAGTTGTACGTCAGTTAATGATAAAGAAAAGACAAAAATAATAATGGTTTGAAGAGCAGAACAATAAAGCAGTATAAATCGTAGAAAACATAGTTATAGTGCACCAATCGTTATTAAAATTTTATGGAGTGCGATGCGACAATTGTGCAAATAAGCGTTAGTGTACTTTCTGTTAACATGAGGGTTAGGGTTAGGGTATATGATATGTACATAGATGCTAGCCAAGAATTATTTGGGATTTATATACTTAATGATATTTTGCTTTAGTTTCATATATCTAAGTCATTCACGGAAAATTTTGTAAACTAAAGGGATGTGTTTTTATCTGTTTGTATGAGCTGCATAAAAATTAGTCAGAATAAAATCTTTATTATATGCGAGTGTAGTAGGAGATTACCAATAATCAGGGTGCATGATTAAGTATTTCAATATATTAAAGAGAATAGAATGTTTTTAAGATGTATTTGGACGTTATACACGTTATATATTGCTGTTAACTTAAATCTGCTTTATCAGTGAAATTATTGAAGTTTTATATATTAGTAATTAATATTATTTCCAAATTTATCACCTATGGAAATTAATAAACACAGATTTGTTATAAAATTAATTTTAAATAATGAATATTTACTAGTACTGGCAAAGATAATTATATTCCAGGCTTACGAAAGCCTATTTATTAAAACCCATATTCAGCTTTTATTAAATTGGGACTAACTTCACAAAATTTAACTTTTTCATATATTTTGCTTTCAATTTAAATAAGATTTTTTGTCTGATTAAAACTATTTTTTAACAAAATTATTATTAAAACTAATTTTAGACATAACATACAAAAATTAAATATTATAAAGTTATAATATTTTTTTAAAAAAACCAAAGCTACTTTTTATATTAGCTAGAATAATATAACTTTTTCTTCTTCTTATCCATGATATAAATTTAAATCCTTTTAAAAACATTAAGTAACTATAATGAATCTTTTTTTTAAATTGTTAAAAGCAATCTGAAAATGAAAAACTTAATTTTATAATCATTTCTATTTGACAAATTAAATGTGAACAACTGCTACCATTTGGTGCAATTTGAGTTCTGCAATTTAATCTTTGAACTATATAGATAGAGATTTATAATTTTTGATAACTTCTGACATTTACTAATAAAAATAAAAACCAAAATATATCACATTTGACATTCATTCGGAAATATTTATCACAAGATTATGACTATCAGCATACAGACCATTTTTGATATATAAATTCTCTTACAATGCTGTTTCAAAAACATTGATAGGTTGTTTTTTTTAAAAAACAGAAACATTAAGATTGATAGTGATAAATGTGAATGTATGATTGATTACACTATGGTATATAGTGATATTTTATTTCTATAAATGATGTTGTGTGTAATATTATGCACCTTTATATGTCTATCATTTCATATAAACATAGGCATATATTTTTTAGTTACTAGTAATTTTACAATGTATTTTTAATCTTTTTATTGCTATCTTGAATATAAGTATGTGTGTTTGTAAAATAAATACAAATAATAAAGTTTCAAAATAAATTACAAAAAATATTTTTTAGAATTTGCTTACAAAAAAAGGCATTTTTTTAAAGTATTAAAAGCAGCACACTTGGAAGAGAATGGGACTAGCATTCAATTTAAAAGTATAATTTAAAGCCTTTTCTTAGATTTAACAGCTATGTGAAAGGAAATCCTCATTTAAAGAGTCAAATGAATTAAAATTTTAAACTACAAGCTTCAGTACCAAATAAATTATTTTTTTAAAAAAATAAAATGAAAATACAGTTTAGTATAAGTGATTATTGATTGAAAAAAATTCAATATATATATATCAAAGATCATGGTCTGTATGTGATATTTATATAAATAAATAATATTTATAATATTCTATTATCTTAAACAAGGCAAAACTCTCCATATAGTAGTGCCACCCTGTGCCAACCAGAGTAATCAATGGATACCAGAAGGCTTGTGCATAAAATCCCTATCTAATGCCTATTAATTCAATATCCCCAGACTAGTTTCTGGCTTGTGGCCTTCGTCAGTGAGCAGCTTTGGATCTGATAGCACTGTATCTAGATCTTAGGATCTAATGCAACCCTCCAGCAACCATCTTTTACCTCTACTTAACTATAAAACTAGTCTGAGGATATTGGATGAGTAGGCATTAGATAGGGATTTTATGCACAAGCCTTCTGGTATCCATTGATTACTCTGGTTGGCACAGGGTTGCATTACTATATGGAGAGTTTTGCCTTGTTTATAAGCAGTTATGTTCTAGGATAAGAGATGGTGATCATGTGATCCTATTATCTTCTTATACAATATCTAAAGGTCACACACTGATCATTTTGCAACTGACTAAAAATTTTGAGCAAGGAATCAATAAAACATCAGAGTACAAATAATACATATAGCATCAGTAGCAAATAATCATCTACAAACATCATTTATGACATAATTTGAACGAAGCATACTATAAAATCTTAAGTTTATCACCATTATTAAACAAATGCCAATAATGAAGCATAATATTATAAAAGAGTAATTATAATCATGAAACATAATAAAGGATATGATTTTTTTAACAACCATTATTTTAATACCATCTAAATAGTTCTATAAAGAATTATATAGTTTTCCTCATACATATATACACACTCCAAACTCTATTATGTTCAGATTTGGATTTTGAATCACAAGAATTTTATTGATCTTATGCGAACAAGAGTAAAGATACAATTGTCTAATCTAGTATTATATCATTTTATTATGATAATTTAAAATAATGTTTAATAAAATTATTAATCAATTAGTAATAATAAGTTGAAAGCAAAATAATAATTATAAAATTGTTAGAATGATAGTTTATAAATATATGGTACATGGTCTTAAATAGAACAAATATTTGGACATACCCATGTGTGATCAACTAAATAAGATATTTCACTAAATTAATTAATACTTGCCTTATAATAATAGACCAATATATAAAAATTAGATAAATTTATGTATAATGTTACACATATATATGCACAGCTTATTTCATGCATTAATTAATTTATGCTAAAATATGTAAAACTAATGATTTTTTATAGATAAATGGTGCATTAATCTGTATATGATATTTACATAAAATAATTTCAATTATTAATATTGATTTATTTTTAAAATTATTTTTATTAAATTTATAAACTAAATTATTTTCTTCTAATAATATATAAAAAACTGAAAAAATATTTGGATTTCACTTATTCTTAATATTAAAACAAAAATAATCTGAAACAATAGTTAAATAACCAGATGAACCTCGCCTTGTAAAGGTCATGATTTTTTTTAATTGATTGGTTTAACAATTTTTTTAAGACTTAATGTAAATTAAATAAAACATTTTAATATTATATAAATAAATTTATGAATTTTAATATAGTTAAATTAAAATTTACATTTTTAAATATATCTGTTATATTTGACAGTGCAAGCATATATTTTCTGGAGTGCCCTCTGAATAAAAAAATTACATTTTTTTTCTGATTTTTTGATAGTGTCATAACTAATCATAATAGTTTTTTTAGCTCTAGTAATAGTTACCATTTATTAATGTCAGAATATTACCATTTATTAATGTCGAAATACAAAAATGCAGGTCTTTGAGCTGATCATTTTTTGTAAATTATTTTTAAATATAATATTTGTAATATTTTTTCTAATTAGTTGTTTTAAAAAAAAATGTTAAGATTTAATGTAAATATTATTTTTTATTAAACATTTCTGGGTATGTCATTCATCTGAACTTCATTAGGGGATTGACAGAACATCAAAGCATGGAGTGCCTTAATGCCAAATGTGATTATTTCTGCTGCTGGCTGGGAACCTTTACCATGAAATATATACTACATCTCTGTAGTTAAAATTATATGCGTGATTTTACCCCATGCATTTTTATTTGATTGTAAAATTACTTCCTTTGCATAAATGTAGTGGTTGTGAACTTGACATGTGATATTGGACAAACATTCATACATTCATTAATCAGTCAACAAAGAAAATACAGACTTTTTATATAATATAGAGATAAAAAATTTATTGACTATGCACTAAAAAGAAAAAAAATAATTGTTTCTTCAACCACAATTGGGATTTTTAGATTTAAGATAAAAGCATGGCAGATTCAAAAATTATTTAAGTCAATCTCTTGTTATAAAGTATAGAGATTGACTTAATTAATTTCTGGATCCCCTCCCATGCCACTATTACAAGTTAAATGTAAAAATGTCAATTATGGTTGAAGAAACAATTTTTTTTTCTTTTTAGTGCATAGTCAACAAAAACATTTAATCTTAAAAAATTTTTTATCTCTATTATTTTTAAGTTTTTAGTATTGGTACAGTGAATAAAAATGTAAAACTATATTGTAATTTAAATTGACTGGACACTTACAGTTGATATATATTGTAAGTGGTGTATTACATGACCCACAATAACATAGTGTGTGTGATTTATATAAAGTTGAAAGGAAAGGTAGAAATAAACACAGACAAACATTTTTGTAGACATTGTCTACATTTCACTGGTAATAAAATGATAATCAAAGATTAAATAATTTTTAATTTGAAATAATATTTTATTATAAATTAAACATTTAAATGACATCTAATAAATATTAATATTGTATTCTGATTTTCAAATTAAGAACAAGCATGTTAAACTGATAATTATAAAAATTTATATTTCTATTTTTGAGATCTTTTTAATTAATTGAACAAAATTTCTATCTATTAGAAATCTTTTTTAAGTAAAAACTTGATTATACTTTTGATAAAATTTCAAAGTTGCTTTTGAAAGGATTAAAATTGTTTTTAATCAAGATAAGAAAAAAAACAGTTTTTAATTAATATATTTATGTCACCCCAATCTACTATAAAAAATTGTAATTCAAATCTAACTCAAAAACTTTGCGTGCTAATAAAAATACTTGTAAAATAATATAGGCGCTATTGCACCTGAATGCAAAGCTATTTTATACTTAAAACAAAATAAAATTATACTATTCTGCAAGTGCTTTCAAGAGACGTGCTCTCATCTTCATAGCTCTAAGTGAATTAATGAATCAATTAACCTGAACTTTGCATAATTGCATATAATTAATTCACTTAGAGCTATGAAGAGAGCATGTCTCTTGAAAGCGCTTGCAGAATAGTATAATTTTATTTTGTTTTAAGTATAAAATAGCTTTGCATTCAGGTGCAATAGCACCTATATTATTTTACAAGTATAAAAAATTGATAAAAAGATAATAGTTTGGGTTTTAGTTGGCTAATAATAGTTTGGTTGGTAGTAGCAGCAATTAATTAGCTAGCAGAGCACCCCAAATCAGAACAAAAAAATACAATGAAGAGATGACTGAAAGGAGGGCAAGTATAACAGTTGCTCTATATTTCATGATGATGGAGTTTGAATTCACATGGAGAAAAGGGTCAACTAAAAGTGTTTCATAGCTATAAATGTTTTCAAGAGGAGAATTTGCTTATCTGACATATATTCTCTCCTGGGCAGAAGAAGGATCATTGCAGTTACCTAAATTATACTTTTCCTGATTTGACTATAAACCAACATCACCAAGAGAAATCTCTCAGCTTGCTAAAGAATTTATATGTATGCTGTTTCTGCTATATGCAGAAAAGCACAGATACACATATATACGATGGTGAATAACATTATATATATATATAATGATAACAAAATTTTAAATAATTTCTTTAGTAAAAATGCCATTTTAAAACCTATATTTTAAATTTTAAAATGTTATAATCAAGAGCAACATGCAATAGTGATGTATATATATCAAGACTGCTATTTTAAATAATTTCATGAGTGAAAATGACATTTAAAAATCTTTATATGTTAAAAGATTAAGTACATTTTGCTTGAATGAAATGATTGATTCATAGACACTTCTAAAAATGCAAAATCTTTTGGAGTAGAAAAAAGAAAACAAAAGAAGTTTTCCAGAGTATGGTTTTTTAAAGACATTTATAATTAGTTAAGAGTAACCTGATAAAAAAGAATTTTTGTAACCTGTCAAAGATTTATATTATTTTTTTTAAAAAAAGTAAAAAAAAGGAAGAAATATACTTATGTTTCATAACTGATTCAAATCACCTTTTTTATATATATACAAACATATATATGAATTTTATATATTTTCAACAAAAAATTATGAAAATGTTAATTTCATTTATTATTGTGACAAATTCAAATAAGTTAATAAATTAATATATTAGACATCTGTGTGATTATATATATATATATATGTGAGTGTTTTAAATAAACCGAGTATGTTTTTCATATTAAAATGTGATAATTGAAATGTTTAATCATTGTATTTTGTATGATGGTTGAAATATATCCATCAGTTGTACTGCACATCTGTTTGAAAATACCAATGCATGTCAGATAGATCCATATAGGTAAATTTGAATCATTTATTTTATTATTTATAACAATTCAAATATGTTCAGAAATTATTATGCTACATGTCTGTGTGCCGACTGTATTTTAAGTAAACCTATTGGAACAAATATATAAACCACAGTATAATAACTTAAATTTTTTATATTAATCATGTGATAATTTTTTAAATTGTATATTAATCAAAATCATATTCTAAAGACCTTAAGTAATTTTTATTGTTATTAATAAACTTATTTATCATTGTTAAAATTATTCCAGTGAACTTGATTCTAAATGGTTTTTAGAATATTATATGTTGCATCATCTCTTGATCACAGTGAGTTATAGAGCTTATGATCACTGAGTTAGATTCATGCATAATGGTCTGATATATAAAAAAAGGGTGTATATTAGTGTTTATGGGAATACAGTTGACAAAACATCCTGGTTTGGTGCTAAGAATATATTCTTTAATGGCTTGAGTGGCTATAGCATGATAGCCACTAGTGGCAATGGATTGGTTGACATTTTTTCTTTTTAAAATTATGGGAAAACTATATGCATGTCATTTACCAAAATCCCAGAAGTTGCTGGTATTTGACTTCATTTTTAAAATGGTGTATTGCATGTTGAAATCAGACAAAATTTGAATTTTTTATTAAAATTTTTATTTATAGGTCATTTATTTTTTTCTTTGCTGCACCAGTTTACTAGATTGCATGAAGAAGACAAAGGCAAAATTCTTTATCAGCCAGATTCATTACTAAAATGAATTAAAAATGTACTAATGATTCTAATTTCAAAACCTTCATCATGATAAAAACATAATCAGGATATCGGATTGTAAGTATTCAATTATAATTATTTGAATATTTTAATTTTTTTTAATTATTTGATCAATGATATAATTTTTGAATGTGTTTGTGTTTGTATTGATGTGTCTATGTAGTATATAAATTATATAATATTAAATCATCTATGCTTTTTATTATACAGAATATATATTTATATTCAAATATAACATAAGTTGTTTGTGTACAATGTAATTTTGGAACTCTGATCCAAGTTTTAGGAAACCCTTATTTTATAGTCATAATTATTCTCAAATGGTTTAATAATTTATTAGTATGTTTATTTTTGTATTAGTGTGTTTGTGTTTATACTTGGATTTCTGTGCTTGTATAACCAGTAATGATTTTTATATATAAGAATTATAGAGCCCTGCAATGAAAATTTTAAGACTGATTATTAGATTTACAGAAAGGTTGTAGTTGATAAAGCAATCACAAAATTTACTGAGCATAGTACCATGTGAAAATATAAACACTTAAAACCAATAAAGAGAGATTTCAAATACTGGGTGTGTGGTGACAGCCAAATAATTATGTATACACTATATGGAATTGTATGCAGGCAAAGAATCAAATCCTAATTCTTCCTTATGCCTTGGTACACATGCTGTGGAGTCAACAGTTTTGCCACATCTTGCATCACATTATTTTCAAGTCTATGATTAGCAAATGAGCTATATGCAAATAAATTATATTTCTGTGGTAAAATAGTTATAACAAAATAGCATTACTTGTGTGTATAAAAAATATAAACATCACCGGTGTATACAAAAAATATAAAATGAAGAGATGAAACTCATTTTATCATTGATACAGACAGTAGCCTACAATTTGTAGTTTCAAATAGACAAGAAGCCAATTGCTATGATGACAAGGGAATATCAATATTCTGGAAATGATTTACTCTGAATCTTTTATTAGGATGAATCTTTTTTTTATAGATACCTTGAGATTTGTTAACTTTTAGGGTACAATATAAAAATGAAGAATTCTTATGTTACTAGTTTTGGATATTCTGAAGCTATGTATTATCTCAGGTAAGAAGTATTATATATGGTTTAAATGAGAGTTTTGTGAGGAATACAAAGAAATTATCAATGAAGATGTAATTTAAACTTAATAATAAATTAGAAATTATGGACAAATAATAAAGTAATAATTATTTTGGATGATTAAATTTTTTTTTTCTTTATTTTTGTAATAGTTCTCATTATTTGTCTTAACTTTATTGTTTTCCTTAATTTTTCTATTTTCTGACAATATACAGCAATTTGCTCTAACATTATTAAAACTGAAGTTATTATGAAAATTGTGTCTCAAGTCAGTTTTTTTTTTAAAATTCAATATGGCACCAAAGCCTTTAAAACAGTTAAAGTCCATGCACTATATTTTATTTTAGTTTAGTCTCTATTAGAAATTAAGTTTATAGTTGGCCAGTATACTAATGGTACTAAATGGACAGAATTGATGATGATCTGCATGTTTTAATATCCCAATTATTGAAGATGAGTAATGGTAATTACAATTAAATGTTCACATATTTTATTTTACATTATTATTAATTAAAGTGAATATTATACTAAGTCAGTATACAGCCATGAAGATCATAATGTTATTAAGGTATAGAGCTGGTAATAGTAATATATTTTATTCAATTACAAACTAGAGTGATTTGCTTTAATTATATTTAAAGTTTATTGGTGTGGATAGTAAATTCAGTTTAAATATTACATTTTAATATTAATATTTGATTAGAACAAACACTAACAATCTTTCATATGTTTTAATAATTATAGTCCAAAGGTTTACCAACTTAGCTTTATTAAACTCGAAGATAATTGGATATAATTTATCAATAGTGTTTGAGTAAGCTTTAAATAAGAATCTATTATTTATTTTATATAATGATGTAATTGAATATTATCAATTTTAATATTATGTAATAAGATGATTTTATTTTATAGTATTATAAGTTGGTGAAAGTGAAGAGATATGTTAGCTTAATTGATTTTGTATTATTATTGAGTATTTGATTAAAGGCATATTGATATTAGTGAAATAGCATGAGTATATTAGCATTTTAAATTATATTTTATTTAGTTACAATTAGAAATCAATTAATGAGTTATTTAGTTATCATTGATAGTTCAAATTTGAAAAGCATATTAAAATTATTATCTCATTCATCTATGAATTATTTTATCTAAATGTAAATATGAATAACATTTAACTTTTAGTCTAAGTTTGTATTATTATAAACAGTGTTTTGATTCATAAGGAATATTAAAGATTATCTGTCTAGTTTTTGTGATTATTTTTATTCTGTTATAAGTGGTTTATATAATAGGTGTAAAGTATTGTTTATAAGGTAATGCTGGTTAGTTTTCTTACTTTATCTTTAATCTATTGCAAATAATGTTCACATTTTAGGATAGTTTAAAATAATGTTTTTGCTTGTTTTCTGTTTATTCTAAATGGTATTTGAATTCATGAGTACACAACAAAGATTATTATTATTGCTTTATTGAATTGTTAGATTGTTATTCATTAACTATATTCACTTTAGCTTAGTTTATTAATTTCATTCTGTTACAAATGATGCTATACTTCATGGGCGTTATTAAATTAGGATTATTCTTCCTTGGTTCATATTTTTATTCTGTCACAAATCATGATCCATAATTAGACTATGACTAAGAATACAGTATGACTCACATTTTATTCTGTTATAAATGGTGACCAGAAATTGGGCTGTAGTTCCATTCAGATTGTGTTAAAGTTTTCATTTCCCAAAATCATAATTTGTATTCAGTTGTAAAGGGTGCTGCAATTCACAAGGCATTACTAAACTAGGCTCATTCTTCCATGGCTCACATTTTTATTCATTTACAAGTAGCATGCAATGTGGGGCATTAAAAGAAAAACATACCCTCACTTTTATTCAGTAACAAATGGCATCCAATGTGTGGCCCCTTGTAACTGAATAAAAGTGAGAGTGTGTTCTTTGTTTAATTCCCCACAAACTTGGGAGCCATTTGTAATTGAATAAACATATATCCTGAAGTTGAACATCATTTGTAATTGAATAAAAATATGGGTCATACTGCAATCTTAAGATATAACATTTTTATATTATATGGTATTCTTAAATTAAATATAATTGAGTGCTTATACAATCAATTGGCAATACACTACATAGTGAAATTTATTTCAAATTTCAATTTGTGTAATATATATATATATTATATATATAAAAAAAAAAACAACAACTATCACACTTCATAAAAAAAAAAAAAAAAACAAAACCACAAAAAACAACAAAGCTAGAATAAAATTAAAAAATTTTACCAAAACCCCCACACCACCATTTTTTCTTCCACAAAAAAAACCCCTCCTGAAAAAAAACCCCCAAAAAGAGAAACATATATATATACAAACAAACAAACCTTCCCATAATTATATATATATATTGTATCACTAAGCAAGGTACATGTTGTAATAAGTTTGTCTAAAATTATTAAAAATAAAAATTTCATAAACACCGTAAAGAGTTTAAAATTAAAATTCTAATAAATAAAATCACTGCAGAATAAGTTTCGTAAAAGGAAATGAAGGTTTTAATAAATAAATAATATATAAGCCAGAATAAGTTGAAAGAATTGTTTATAAAAGTTTAAAGAGTTTTTATTATTAGTTTAAAACAGTTTGCTAAAAGTCAGTAGTAAAGTTTTACAAATTAAGTAATTAGAAAGGGGATAAAACATAACTTGGCAAAAACTAAACTTTAGAATAAATTAAGAAAATGGTATTTAGCAAGTTAGTTTTATTAAAAGAAAATGCAGTTAGTCTGAAGGGGAATGTAACTGAGAAAATTAAAAATCTTAAAACTAAAAAAAATCTCTCTTTCCATTTATTTAAAATAAAATAAATATATGTGTGTGTGACTAAAGATTGTATTTAAATATAAAGAAAATAATAAAATATGTGCATGTTAAAAAAATAAAATATGAAAGTTAAATATTAAAAATAAATGAAAGTTTATAACTAAAAATTTCCCTCAAATAGTACATATACTAATAAGCTACAAAAGAATAGAATTAGCAATGGCTACTAATTAAAATCCATAAACAGCAGGATTAATTAAAAGGCATCTTAAGAATTTAATCAAAGCAGTAGCCGAATTTAAAAATTAATTAAATAAATGACAAGGTCATCAGATAAATAGGGCCGAAAATTTCATCAGTCAATCATACACATATCTAGAGACATTCACATATCTAAAGTCAATCACCTGTTATATGTATTTTTTAATAAAGACAATGCAGTGTTGAGCAGTTTTTGAAGCATGCGAGGGGATCCAACCTTCATCTGCAAGAACATCAGCAGTCTGTCTGATAGAAGCAATGCCTGTTTAATAATTTAAAGCCACCAAAAAGTGTCTGTCTTGAGTAAGAAGTAGCTCAGAAACACATTCATCAGGACCACATCAGAAGCCTAAAATCCAACCAGTTGGTAAAACACAACATGAAGCAGCAAACAGCAAGAAGCCACAACATCCAAAATCCTATAGATAATAAATAACATTTTCTTATTCCAATTTCTGATATCAAGTGGCCATTATAATATTTGATTCCTAGCATACATAAAATGAACTATTGATGTACATGTTTGAGTCCTTGTACTTATCTTTAATGCTTTATGTTTATATTACGTTACTATTGATGTTTTATTATAATATATGTGTGCCTGAGATATTATAAACCATTGTTTATATTTAATTAAAAGATTTATAAAATTAGTTACAAGTTATATTAAACATTTTATTTAAAATAAATTATTCTACAAATTAGTATTTGTCAATCAATTTCTTTTAATTATACTACTAAAAAGCAATTTAGCAGTGAAGTTAGAGCAGCAATTTATTATATTATCTTTTTGATTGAGCTAGTTGAGATTTCTTAGGTGCTGAATTAGTTTGCCATTATTTAGGGTACATTAGTTACTTTTGTAATTAACTGGTGCCTGAAGTTTACTCCAAAACAAGAAAGTGCTTTCAATGATAGGTATTGAATTTTGCGGTCAAGAAGATCTATGTCTTTGAAATGTAGCCACAGTTATATATCTTATATAGCTCTGGCTTGGTCATATGCACCCTCTGGGTATTATGCTTCTCTGCTTAAGGGAACTGGTTTGGAGCAATACTTAAATTGCAGTGGAGTAGATCGAATGTATAATTTTTATAATATATTTTTATATATAAAAGTCTTACAATTTTGCTTTTCACAATTGCTATTTCCACTAAAGAGTAAAAATTTATGCTAATTTTTTTGTTTTCTAATAGATCGATTACCCTACCCAGTTCAATATATATATATATATATGTTTTATATTTAGTAATAATAGAAAATAATATTTAGCATAACAGTAGAAAAAGAACTACTGCATTCTTAATGAAACTAATCACTAAACACCATTATTGACAATGAGTTATGATCTTTTAAGATTTTATAACCATTATAAAGCAGTTTTAATATTTTAAAGCAGAATTTTATAATTTATTAGAGCCATCAAAACATCACATGATTACCATTTCATATGCTTACACATGCTGTTAATAAGAGTCAAACTCTTCATATAGTAGTGCCACTGAGTGCAAGCTTCCATAATCAATAAATGCAGGAAGGTTTGTGCATAAAATCCCTATCTAGTATTTACTCATCTACTATCTCCAAACTAGTTTCTAGTTTGTGGCTTTTGTCAGTGAGAAAACTTGGATTTGAGAGCATTGCAACTAAATCATAGGATCTAATGCAATCATGGAGCCAACTTTTGCATATTTGACTAACTATAAAGCTAGGAGCCCAAGATGAAAACCCCATAATGTTTCCAACTCAAACTCATTTGCTTATATAATCATATAGATACATTTTGTGTCTAGTTTTTCAAAAATCACAGTCACCATTATCCTATGGGCAGAATAGATATAAACCATCAAAACATCATGTGAACATGCTTAAACATGCTGTTAAGAAGAGTCTCAAACTCTCCATACAGTAATGGCACCAAGTGCATGTCTTCATAATCAATGGATGCAGGAAGGTTTGTGCATAAAATTCTTATCTAGTACCTATTCATCCAACATCCCCAGACTAGTTTCTAGTATGTGACTTTCATCAGTGATGAACCTTAGCCTATATGTTAGGTTTAAATGCAACCCTTCTGTGGCACTACTGTAGGGACAGTTTTGTACTCTTATTAAGATTTTTATTAGAGATTAACCTTTATTTGTTTGCATTTTAAAAACAAACTTTAATCAAAAAAGATTTCATTCATTATCTGGGCAATTCTGCTCCTGCCTACCATTCATTTTGAACTTACTTTGTGAATAAATACCAAGTTCAAATGTCCTGTTTTAGAATGTTTTTCATTTGTAAATGCATTTTTCTATCTAAACAAATCCAATTTATTGAATTCTAATATAAAATAATAGTCTAATGGTTAAGTCAAAAGTTAAAAGATAGTAAGCAGTGATTCCAGGGAAAACAATGGACCTGTCATAATGTAGGAGAGTTCATTACTGTAAATTCTCTATGTTCTTTATGACTTAAGCAATAGACTTGTCTTAATATATACATAATATGCCCTAAATATGACAGAAATTATACTTAAAATAATGTTTAGTATTTACAACATATATAACTATATAAGTAGAAATGTGTTGTAAATTAAGGATTAATGTAGTTTATATCTACAATGGCTGGTGTGTTGTATATTTAAATGATGCAAACTATGGTTTACATAATTTTTATAGTAAGAAAATATGAATTCTTAAAAACTTTAATAGAAAACAACTATGGTTTACATAATTTTTATAGTTAAAAAATATGAATTCTTAAAATCCTTAACTGAAAACAATGCTTATAGATAAACAGTAGCAGGTTTAAGGTTGACATAAATCTTTATACTGAAAGATGTATTTAAAGGAAATAAATTAAAATAATGAGTAAAATGAATATAAACTCTTTTGTAAATAAATAGCTTATGTAGTTAAAGAAAATATCAAGAAAATGAATTTGCTATAAGATATAACTTAGTACTTAATATTATTAGAAGTTTTAGATATATTTTCTAAATAGTATTAAAATTATTTTGTGCAATAATACATTTATCAGTAATTATACTGAGATATTATGTTTTGAAAGTTCAGAGTTATTATACTAATCCCACAAAAGATATTATTCTCAGACATTTTTAGAAAATATTAATAAAAACAGTAAGCTATAGATCAAGGTTTTAGAAATAAGAATATTGATTCTATGAACTTGAATAATCTGTTATTATTAAATATTTTATGGGTTGATTATTCAGTAGAATGCATTATTTGGCTAAGAAAATTAGTATGAATAAACACGATATTTTAGTAGCTATGCTACTAATAAAGGTAAGAAAATAAATGAAGTGACTATAACATTATCACTTTTATATATAGCTTGCTTTATAGATCAAACATTAATAATCTCAAAGATTAAAATTATAGCCCATAAAAAACATAAATTATATAATGAACATCTTATTTAAAAAATATGATGTTTTTATTAAAAACAATTATTTTTGTGCTAAGTTTCATTGGGGCTTAAGCATTAAAATATTCAAATTAAATTTTTATATTGATTATAATTACTGAGACATGAACTTCTCTTAAACATATTTCTGTGTATTATATGAATAACTCTGTTCTTGAGTTCACTAAAAGAAAACACCTTAACAGGTTCTGAAAGAATTTAAATTAGTGAAATCTCTGATTTGATGGATAATAAAATATTTAAGTTTCTAAGTAATATAGAAATTTAAATAGAAGTTCTAATATTGTAAAGAAGACTAAAAATTTTATTGAATCGACCTCAAAAAAATATCATTTGCTGATTTTTCTAACTTTAAATATTTTTGATATATCTAAACTATTATATAATCCAGTGTTTGTGGATCACGACCCCATGGAGGTCGTGAAGCGAAAAGTTGGGGGTGCAAAAATTTAATTCTGATACATGAATTTAAAGAAAGATTAGTCACATTCCCTTCTTTATCTTTAATTTCATATATTATGTTTTCTGTACAGCGCTATTATAAAATCGTAATGATAGCAAAGTGAAACTATAAATTATATTTACATATTGAAAAATAGCATTAAATGCATCATAATAGTAGTTATCACATTGCAATTTCAGCATAAAGTTATTTCAGATTCAAAATATATGCTGCAGTGTCGAGAATAAGGTTGGCGCCACTGTGATTATATAATGCAAATTATGTAAGGAAGGTATAGAAAATATTAGGCATCTATTGATTGAATGTAAATGCTTGAAAGCAGAAAGGGTACAGATAATGAAGTTATGGGAGAATAAGTATGAACAAAGTGACTATATAGAAAGTGAGTTATTAGCTTTTATGCTGGGTTTGCGAAAAGATAAGGGGGATTTAGATTTAAAGGCCATAGAATTGACAAAGATCATGTTGTGGAAATGGGATCAGAATATGGGAAGACTTAGAGTGGGGAATGGAAAATAAAGTGGTTAACAGGTTTATCTGGGCATAGTTGCTGAGATATTTTTGACTTCGTTTAAGGAGAAGCCAAATAAATCACATCATTTCCGGTCAAGTTATTTGTTTCGGTTTCATTTCAACAAGTGTCCACATCACAAAAACAATACAATGTTGTATTTTACTGTTTTACTCGACTAAGGTTAGTATCTATTTGAATAACTATTATGAAAGATGTTGTTTATATATGAAAATACTTGTATACTTTTTTTCTCACTTTTTTATTCAAAATTTATCATCCTATTAGTTATTATAAAAAAATATTTTTTAATTGAAACTTATTGTCATTTATTTATTAACAAGTGAACCTCATATACCTACACCCGGTCGAGGCCTGGAGTACATTTATAGGCATTATTCAGTCACTGATTACTCAATACACCTTCAAGCTTAAGGGAACAACCACACTGATGCGTGAATTAGACAGCCTGAATTGGAAAATTAAAAACTTCAATGGTCAGGATCACAACATTGAATACTTACTTGAGTTAAAAGCTTCATACAGATCAAAACAATCAGCAGTAGCAGAGATAATAGCTACAAAAAATGCAAAGAATTACCTGCCAGCTCAACATTGCTGGACCTGGGGCTATCTCAGGTGGGCTCTGGGGGCCAGAAAGAAACAGGAGGTTCCTACTTCATTGCTCATCAATGGTGGTAGCCTTACTGGTGCGAATATGATTTTACACTAGAGAACCACTTTCAAAACCTTCTCTTAGGTCACCCACAAACCCTGCCTTGGAGTGGGTGGGCACAACGAGAGGCAGATCATGGTATTACACTCCAAGACATCACCAGTAGGTTGCAGGGTCTCCCTGACAGTGTTCATCCTGAGTTCATGCTATCCCGAAGTTTGTGTTCACTCACTTAATTTTTTTACTGCGAGGATTATATTAAACATGTTAACCTACCTCGCTATTGAAAGGAGAGTAATTCCTAACCTATATCCAATCGCCATGGTTCCATTCATTAAAAAGAACCGGATCCTACCTCTCTTAGCAGTATCAGACCAATATCGATGACACCAATTTTGTTCAAAGTCATGGAGGGTATAATAAAAGAAAAATTCAGAATGCCATTTTACAGGATATATCGGCCTCTCAATATGCAAGGAGGGGATCATCGGCGCTGACTGCAATTGGCGAAGTGAAAATTCTGCTTGATCACATTAGATCTAACAGAAAATCCCGGCCTGTGGCAGTCCAGCTGATGGGTCCAATGCTTTTGATACAGTAGATGTCAACATTCTTCTTGAATTGCTATCTCAGTTGGACATATCAAAACAGATAATTCAGATATTGGACAATCTCCTGAATAATAGGCATATTCATATTTCCATAAATGGACATTACTCAGATGGATTTGGCCCTTCAAGA